>ML681963.1:29463398-29487225 GCA_007922195.1 Podocnemis expansa
GCCCCATGCTGCACCCTGAGAGTGCCTGCAGTCCCCTGCAGACACCCGCCCGGTGAGGAACCCCCCGCGCCTCACCCGCAGGGTGCCTGCAGCCCTGTGCAGGCACCCGTGGGGTGCAGCGCCCATCTGCACTGCACCCTGCGGGTGCCTGCAATCCCCTCCCCAAGCGAAATAGCATGTCCACACTGTGGACATGCTATTTTACTCCCTTATTTCGAGGACACTGTTTTTGTCCTTCAAAATAAGGTGTTTTGAAATAAAGACTTATTTCGAAACAGCTTGTTTCGAAACCTCTTGTTTCGAAAAAAGCCCTTCCTGTGTGAACATAGCCTATAAGATTCCAGGGGAAATCCTTATGGGATAGGTCCTGATGCTCTTGTCCATTTTGAACAATGCATTACTCCACAACTGGTCCCACTCATAGTGGAACAAC
This sequence comes from Podocnemis expansa, assembly GCA_007922195.1. Taxonomy (NCBI): domain Eukaryota; kingdom Metazoa; phylum Chordata; order Testudines; family Podocnemididae; genus Podocnemis; species Podocnemis expansa. Next base: position 29,463,832 of record ML681963.1, read on the forward strand.
ATATGACATATGGTTATAATCAACATGAATAAAACCTATAAGTGGAATGAAAATAAAATAGAAGGGAGACTGGCACAGACTTGTAGCAGGCACAGGTGAATAACAGGTACTTAGGCTGGCATGGCTCAGTTAGATAGCATAATGTTCTACTAACTGACAATAGCTAGTGTAGTGACAGAATCAAATATTAGTAAGGTCATAATAATTGATAAGTGCATGAAATCTGTTACTCAAGTTCAGTGTTTTGTGTGTTACATTTTGATGAGGCAGAGCACCAGGCATAAGGACCCTGAAGACTGGCTGGTTGCTGAGCATTCATATATACATGTATGTAATGTATCATAAATAAATAAGAATATGAAGACAGTGTTATAAATCAACATGAAAAGTAATTAAATAATAAAGACACTAATCATGCAAAACAATGACCATAATTATAACTGTGCTCAGTGTCAGTAGTTCCACTGACGTTAACAGGACTATTCAAACAAGTACAAGTATGTATGCATTTACATGTGTGCAGGATCATGATTTTAATGTTAACTTTTTCTGGGATTCTTATACAATGTAGAATTCTCATTTTCCTTGCTAATTTTTGAATAATAATATATGCAGTGTATACTGCATATTATTTCTGACATTTGCTAGCTCTATGGTCCCTTTACCTCCATGTACACAAATGATCAGCATGCGGAAGCCTGTTTGTTTAAGATATAAGATTACTTTTTTCTCCTTCATTTACAAGAATGGTACTGTCAAGCCTTTTTTCAAGACAAACTGGACACAGAGTAAGAAAGCCTTCCTTCATTACTTAACATACATCTCTTTGATGTTTGTATAGTTCTTTGAAAGGCTCACGTATTTATGCCTTGGGGAGGTGGACAAATTTCAGGGCTTCTCACAGCAGATTTTTTTTTTTTAAGTTTTCCTCTTCCTTCTGCCCCAAATGAATATTTAAAATTAATACAACTGATACTCACGGATGCTAGTGTACTTCATGTTGTATGAGTCACAGTCCCAGCAGCACTATTTCTAAAATTTTATTTCTCAAGGGTGCTTTCTTATTTGTTGTCAAATAACTTCTTACAGCATAAGTGAGATCTCTTATTCCCTGTCTGTGGCACATAATAGTCTAGTCTCCAATGGGCTACAATACTTTAGTCTAATTTTGGTTGTTGGGATTTGTGTATGGATGCTAAATGGTACTGGTGACCTGTTATATTTAGGAGGTCAGAGTGAAGAATCTGGTGATCCCTTTTGGTCATAAACTTTGACTCTATGAATCTGGAATCTGACAAAGTCTTGGTCAGTATCAGATTTCACAAGAGTTGTACTTGAACCGGGCATCAGCATTTTCTCTTTTCAAATGTAAATTACACATTAAAAATGATTGAGAATCTTCTGCTTTGCACAATTAATCTTATGTTTTATGTGTGGTGGGTACTTGTAAAGAACATGACATGTCTTATACTACAAAGTACATAGTGAGCTTTTTTTTTTTTTTTTTTTTTTAAGCTCATGTATTCTGAGTACATCTGCAGTAACTACGCTGGCTTGATTTACCTCAGGATTCACACTGGTACCATATATCTTATATTGGAATCTGTACCAGATTGTTTTATTCCCCTGATATTTCACAAGGCAGGATAATTTGTATCCAGACATTAGTAAAGGAACAGGATTTTCTTTCAGGCCTATTTAAGTGAATAACACTTGCTCAAATTGTAGACATGGTGCTATATTTATGTGGTTTTAGTGGACAAAAAAAATAAGAGTAGTACATGTAGATGAGCAATCAAGTCTTTTCAGTTTATTAATATCTTTTTTCTCATATTACCTGATCCTACATAAAGCAAAATTCAGTATCTAAAATTCAGCTCAGCTCTCTAAGTATTTGCTTAGAGTACCTGAATGTGATAGTATGTAAAGCAGTAATGAATAACGCAGGTCTTACAGATTCCTATTGACATCAATGGTAAAACTTCCATTAATTTCAGTGGGAGCAGGACTGAAACTGTATTTCACATTAGTATTGCTCATTAAAGGATCTCAAAGCACTTTACCAGGTTTAGCATAGTAATTCTCACAATACTCCTGCGGGATAGATTTGTAAATTATCCAAATAATTCAGATGTGGAAACTGAAAACAAAGGGCCAAGTTTGCGGTGTCCTCATTCATAGTGAGTGCAACCTTTCTCCACAAGCAGTTCTACTGATGTCAGTAGGACTGTTCCATTTGTAGAATAAACATTAGTGGGGTCAGAATCTGAAACTAAGTCAAATTCATAAAGCCTGGAGCAAGTCAGTAGCAAAGTAAGGATTATGATAACTTAGTTTTTGAGTTCTTATTCTTTGGTTAGATCATTAGAAAATGCTGCTTCTCAAGGCTAGATTAGCTTCTTCATACAATGTTAGTTGCAGTTATATTTTTCTTTGGTGCAACATATTGAACACAGTTTTCCTCCCACTGAAACCAATAGCAGGGGAAGATGGTGGTCACTTCATTGGAAACAAAGTCAGACAATGTTGCATTGGTGATTTACCCTCTCCCTGAAGTCAATGATTAAAACTCCTATTAATTTCCGTAATTCAAGATTAGTGCCTAGACATCATAGCAAATCTACTCCAATACTTGGCACTGTTAGGAGAACACAGAAAAAAAAAATCCAAGAAGTAAAAATATGGTGGAAGCCAAAACCCTGAAATTCCTACTTAACTACATTTTTTAACTTGAGGGTTTTTTTTTAAATTTTGATCAGAGGAAGGATTTAAATCCATATCTCCTATGTTTCAGGTGGATCCGTTTATTGATCCAAATCCTACTTAAGTGCACATAATTGGAAGCAGGCTGTCCATCAGTTATTCCTTCCTACAATTAACCATGAAGCAATAGCACTAGGTTCAAATGAAGCAACCATCCTATGCTGCTGGATATCCACTATAAGAAGTTTTGAAAGCACATTCCCTTGTGTGCTTATGTTGCACATGACTGGGACTTTCACATAAACGTCCAGGTTCTTCTATATATCAGGTTTTTCTACTGAGTGGCTTTTTTATGCAAGGAAAAGAGTCCTCAAGGTCCTAGTCCTGCAATGGGCTGAGTGAATTCACCTCCCAACCAATGCCTACTTCACTGGGAACTGAGGATACCTGGCATCATGCAGGATGGGGTACAAAATGACCTTCTTTCTTTGAGGTTTTAAACCTCTGCTCTTCCATCACCTTACCTTATCAATCCCTAGAAAAACAAGGTGGATGCAGCAGTATTTTTTTATTGGACCTACTTCATTTAGAAACAGAAACAAGTGTTTGAGGCTACGCACTGCTCTTCTTGGGAGAGGTATTCAGAAAGCCACAGCTAAATACAACATGGAATTGATAGTTTAGCATACAGAATTAATTTGTTGTAAGAGATCATTCAAGGTGAACTGGGTAGTTAAACACCTCTGAAAATGAGGATTTTAGACTAAATAAAGTTAGTGGGCTATAAAATGCTATAAGGAACAATAAATCCAGTGTCCTATTAAGTCCATGAGTTTTAGTTCCTAACAAAGTTATGAGTTTAAGCCCCCATGCTTGGCTTTTTCAGCTCCCATGTTTGCCATTATTTCGAAACCGGTAAACCTCACACCAAATCAAAATAGCCATTGTTTCGAAATGGTTGTTTCAAAACAACGGCATTCGGAGATGTTGTTTTGAAACAACGGCTATTTATATTCCAGTGCTAGTTGACCTTCTTCCTCCCAGGGTGCTCAGGGGCCAGGAAATGCTCTGAAGCCTGGTCCCTTGTGCTGCCAGGCTGAGCACAACCACAATGGCCGAAGCTTGAGGTGCTCAGGCACAGGGGTGATGCCGTGGATCAGTGTGGTCCCAAAACGAGACCCTCGCCCTCCTCAGGATCTGGTCAGGGGAGGACATCAGGGCACGGTTCCAGGCATGCCACTGGAATGTGGATGTCTAAGTGGACATTGCCCAGGCCCTGGCATAGGAGGGCTTTGAGCGCACCACACAGTAGGTGTGCTCCAAAATCAAGGGGCTCCTCCAGGACTATGCCCAGGCCAGGGATGCCAGGCAGCTCCATGGGGCAGCAGCTGCCACCAGCTGCCCCTTCTTTGAGGAGCTGGATGCATTCCTGGGCCAGGAGCCCAGTGGCCTGCCCTCTCGGCTCAGGGCCTCTGCTGAGTCCCGCACCATCGCCACATCCCTGGAGCTGGAGGGGGCCCCTTCAGAGGCTGAGGAACCCATTGAGGTAGGTGAGAGCAGCTGGCCCAGCACTGCTCCACCTGCAGCCCCGGAGCTCATCCCTGAAAGGAAGCACTAGACCTCCAGCCCCAAGGAGGAGCCGGAGGAAGAGGACGCAGCCACCCTGCAGGGGACATCGTGCCAGACATCAGGTGTCCCAGTCGGTGAGTGTGCCCCCCCCCCCAGGCAGGGAGGCCCAGGAGTGCAGGGCATGGGTCCCGAGGGCGGCATGGCCCTGGGACAGCGGGACTTGTGCCTGGAGGAGTGCACAGGCTCTTCCATGGATGTAGTTGGCAGGGAGGCATGTGGAGACAGGGTCCCATGTCCAAGCAGGATGGGGGTGCCTCAACACAGAGGTGGCAATAGGCAGACATGGCAGCACACAGGGCCTTGGGAGACTACCCAGGCCACATGCTGCTAAGGACAACTCAGTACTGTGGGCCATGAGGCCACATGCCTCCTGAGTGCAGTGTACACAACACACACAGACTGGGAATCCTGATGGCTGTCAGGGCAGGGGTGTTTGCAGCTCACAAGCTTCACACACCAAGGCCAGCAGGCTGACACTTAACTATTCTCACTTCTGCCCTGCAGTTTGTCTGCCCATCTGCCAGCCTTCTACCAGGAGCTTGCCGCCGACCACCAAGCGCAGGAGGAGAGCCCGCCAGACTCGGGACGACATCCTGGCCAGCGTGCTCCAGCTTGGCCAGTAGGCTGTAGGGTCATCCAAGGCCTGGCGCATGGAGCAGGGCAGGCACCAGGGTGCTGCTGTCTGGCAGCTCCAGCATGCCACTGATGCCACTGACTGCATTGTGGTGGCCCTGGAGCAGCAGGCAGAGGCAATGGAATGCCAGGTGATGGCACTCGAGCACCAGGCAACCACCCTCGACCTCCAGGTGATGGCCCTGGAGAACATTCAGACTGTAGTCCGGCACATTGGAGCACACATTGCCCCTTAGCAGGAAATAGACCCTGCTGCTCCTAGAGACCCACCTGCTCCTTGCCGCTGGCGCCTCCAGACCCAGGGTGGCCTTGGAGAAGGCCACTGGGCTATGGGCCATGTTCCAGGGGTGGGTCCCCTCTAATATGCCCCCCAGTTGCTCCCAACCCTCCATCCCACATCCCCTGTCCCAGTTTAGTGCCCCCAGTTGTGTCACCACTTGACCCTTCCTGCCTCCCCAGCTCCGCCTTCCCCACCCCCCTTATTTGTTTTGATAAAACCAGTTCACCCATGTTATCACTTGTTCTTGAGTGTTTTATTGGGTTGGGTTCAGGGTGTGGGTAGGTTGGGTGGGGGCTGGCTGTGGCAGAATGGGAGAGCAGGTGGTGTGGTGGGGCTTGCATGGTGATGTGGGTGGCATCAATTAGGCCCCCACACTTTGGAAAGCCCAGGGCAGCAAAGCTGGTGATGGTGTCCTGCAGCGCTCCCAGGGTGACAAGGTATGGCAGCAGGACTGTGCTGATGGTGTGGGCAACCTGCAGTGGCACTTCCTGGACAGTGGACCTCCCCGACGCTGAAGAGATTGGCAACGGACCTGTGGGACTCGGGAATAGCCATGTTCCAGAGAGTGATGGCCACGCTCTTGTTGACAGGGATGCCTGCCCTCATCACCATGTCCCTTCAGTGCAGGACTGGGGCAAGCTTGGCAATGAGGTGAGTGAAGGTCTCCCTGCTAACCTGGAGGTTCCTCCTCCAGTGCTTGTTGCTCCAGGTTCGCTGGGGAACCCGCTCCCACCAGTCTGTGCTGGTGCCCAGATGGGCTGTGGCACAGAAGGGTGGGCAAGGAATTATTGGTGTCATGAGGACCACTGAGATGATGGTCCAGGGCTCAGCTCTGGGCTCATCGGGCTCAGGGAAGACTGTGTCCCACAGCAGGGCAGCACCCTGCAGGCTAGCCATGGGTCTACCAAGTGCTCAAGGATCATATGGGAGCCGGGGAGCATCCATAGACATCTCTCTTGCAAGCTCTTGTGAGTCACAATGGACAGAGAGGGGAGGTCAGTTCATGCTTTTAGGCGATTGGCTGGCAACATGGCCACCAACATGGCTCAGTGAGCCAGCCATGTTGCAACACCTCCCATGCCGCCCCTCTCCTGAATCGAAATAGCATGTACACACACAGGGCATGCTATTTCGATTTAAGGGTTTCCCTTATTTCAAAATAAATTTTGAAATAAGTCATTTCAAAATAAGGTTTTTATTTTTAAATGACTTATTTCAAAATAACACTTTGCATGTGGACATAGCAATATTGATTCCAGTTTGTGGTGGCAGGTGATAATTACAGGTATATGGTTGAAGGATTTATTTTTCTGTATTGAAGTCGGTTCTCTTAGTGTATTTGGGTGGCTCATTCCATTCCAACTCTAATTATTTGATGGAGTGTCCTTGTTTGGTGAAGGCAGTTTTAAGTGTGTTAAGGTGTATGGACTTTCTCCCCAGAACATATTCTTGAGAACTGCCAGGCTATAGATAACATATTTCTTGATGTGCTTGTCTGATTACTGGATCTGGCAAGGTAGGTGTGATGATCAGTGGATTTCTTTACTGTCAATTTCAAAAGGGATAGCTGTGTTAGTCTAGTCCAGTAAAAAAACAACAAGGAGTTATGTGGCACTTTCTGTTAGTCTTAAAGTGCCACACAACTCCTTGTTGTTTCTTTACTGTAGCTATATGTAGGCTTCCACTGCTGAAGTTAATCATGGTATCTAGGAGTGAGAGTTTCCTAGAGACAATTTGGGAGATGGGTGGTGGTTCTTGAAGAGGTAGTGGAAATCTAAGAGAGTTTGCAATGAATGAGAATGAAAATCTCATTTGTGTCCTTCAAGTATATCAGTGGCTTCATGGTTCATTTGTCCAGAAATTCTTTCTTGAGGTGGACTTGAGAAGAGGTTGGTGTATTGGGGAACCATCTTAACTCCTGTGGTAATTCCTGATTGTTAGGATAGAAACAAACAAGCATTTCTCTCCTCAGCATTTCTTATTCCAGTATCTCTTTTCCACATTCAATTAATTGGTCAAACAGCAGGCAAGCCTTTTTACGAAGGATAGAAAACCAAACGGTGAAATCATTACTGGAGATGCCCATGAATTTTCTGACTAAATATATTTTTGGTTAAAAATGCATATTTAATTACTTGAAAAAAATGAAGAAAAGAGTTTTAAAATTCTCAAAATGGTTCATTGGGATGACCCAAAGTTTTCAGTGCTAACCTGACATATGGTAGATAATATGTTCAGTTCCTGTTCTGTAAGACTTACTGTGTGATCTTGGGTGAGTCATTTAGTCTTGCTGAGCCTAAGTTCTCCATTAATTAGATAGGACTAATAACACTCCACAATACAGAGGTGGTTTTGAAGAGAAAAAAGACAAGGGATTCATGTGGCACTTAAAGACTAACAGATTTATTTTTCACATTAGCTTTCACGTGAGAAAAAAAAGCCCATTTGAAAAATAAATCTGTTAATCTTTAAGTGCAACACAACTCCTTTTTTTTTTTTTTTTTGCTGGACTAGACTAACACAGCTGCCCCTTTGGAAATTCGAAGAGAAATACATTAAAGATTGTGAGGCCTTCAGATATTATGATTATGAAATAGAAAATTTAACAAAACCACTTCTATTATTGCAAAAAAAATCTACTAAATGTTTATTCAATAGCCACACATGATCAAGACCTTGTAATTTCTTTTCATCAGCAAGTCAGCTTTAGCAGAATAGAACCCCGGGAGGTTTAGATGAGGTGTTTGTTCAATACCAATTTGGAGAAAAGTGTCCCATTTACTGAATTTAAGTCACTATTTCCTGCAATACCTTGGGTTCTCCTTGGTCTCACATCTCAGTCCAGACAATGTTTAGCATGTGATGTCGACCGAAGTTACAACTACGTTTTCTACTACGCATGATTCATCTGAAAGATATTGTGCAATTATTAATTATACTTTTAATCATATCTGAAATTATTACCAGAAGAACCAATAGCACTATGAAATTAGTATGTGTTCTGGAAAGCGCAATCCATTTTCAACATTAATGAATGTATCTGGAATTTGATGTAAGTATGCTCTGATTATTTCAAGGGGATATAGCAAAAATGAAAACCCAGACAGAGGCTGCACTAACCAAACAAGTGATTAATTAATTCATTGACACAAGTAAATTAAATTAACAGATCCAAACAATATACACAAAACAGAGATTTTACATAAATGGATCTGAGACTGTAATGATTAAGGAATGGCCAGCTGTTCCTGTGATGGATAAACTCTGCACTGTGCTTTTTTGTGTTTGTGCATACATGAGTGTGCATTTTTATCTAAATGAGTGCAGCCAATTATGAATATCACTTGCCTCCTGTTAGAAGTAGATTTTAGCTGATTATCAAAGCACACATTTTTATGACTTGTTTTATGAAGAATATGTGGAGCACAGGTGGCATTATTACCAGGTAATAATCATTAATTACTTCTAAAGAGATAGTTTTAAAATGTTTGAGGATTAAGGGCTATCTACCTTCCATTTTAGTAATAAAGTACTAGCATAACCATGTTTAAAAAAGAACTCTGAATCAAAGTTCCTTCAGCCCATCCATCTATAGAAGTGTGCTGTTTCCCGACAGTTTTCGAAATCAGTGAAGGATTATTTCAGACCCTTAGCTGTTATTAATCCCTTTTCTCTCCCTATAAACAGATCTTAAAGCCTAAGTTGATAGTGAGCTATGGCTGGGAATTTAATGGCTTTCCCAATTAACACATTATTAATAACTTTAGAAAGCAATGAGTTGTGTTGTTTAGTGATTAAAGCAAAATATCTACAGTAGGTTCAATTACTTGCTCAGTTACTGACTCACTCCAGCAAATCACTGTCTGTGCCTTAGGTTCCCCATCTGTAACATGTATTTAATAATAATTAACTATCTAAGAAGGGTTCTAATCCATTGCCTATTCAAATCAATAGAAAGTAGGAACATGTGCTGGTCCCTGGTATGACACTAGGCTCCTTGCAGTTCTTCTCCCTTTCTGATTTCTGAACAAAGCTTCTCAAGTGCTTGGCCTCATGGGATTACCCATACAGCAGCTTCTTTAGGTAGTTTTCGGGCAACGCCTATGTGTCTGCAATGGTTCTGCAGATCTCCACTTCTTCCAGCTGCCAAAAATGAACAGACCAAAATGAGTCAGCCACACATTTCCTTGTTTAACAATCATGTACATTATTATATAGATTATAGCAAAAAATAGCAACAATACTTAATTAGTAATACATTCCAAATAAAATAAATGATAAAATTATATAATTATGATACAATACTAAAATAATTATTTTAAACTAATTAATAAATATATAAACTCCATCATTAGTATATTGTATAATTAGTATATTGTATAATTTCCAGTATACATGTGGTTCTTTTCTCATGTACAGGAAGCCTCCATTCATTGTCTGAAGAATGTAATTCCACCATCACTGCTGCTTTAGTTATAGGAGCAGCATTGGGGGGGGGGGGGATATTTCAGTGTTCTTCCAAGCTTTGGTGTTTCAGATTAAATGGTATAATAGTCCCAGAAGTTGCAGCCATTTTCTTGTAGGCCTTACAAATGACTTCCCAGACCTATTTGTTTGTTTCCCCTTTTTTGTTCTGGAGGTTCAGATATACCTCATTTGTGCACGTTGCATTGTAGCATCTTAGGTATTAATAGTCTTTTTTCAAGCAACACAGCTATGCCTGCAATGATTTCATAGGCCTGTACTTCCTACAGCTATGGACTATGACCAGTGTTGTATAGTGACAACTGGCCTTCTTAAAACATGTAGGTTTATATAGCAAGTGAGGCAAAAAAGTAAAGAAAATTATTTTAAAATAGCAAAAAGTTTAGACGCTTATGTAGGGTTACCATAAATCTGTCTTTTCCTAGACATGTCCTCCTTTTCAGGCATTAACTGTCTGTCCAGCCAGATTTTTTAAATACTAAAAAATGCCTGGCATTTTGCCAGAGCCGACCTGCCTCCTCCCTGCTTTGCTGATGCCTCCCTCTGTTTCCAAGCAATGCCATACTCTGGAGCGGGGTCCTAATGGCAAGCAGAGGTGGCCTAGTAGCTGCCAGCAAGGAGGATGGAGTGACTTCAGCAGTCAACTGCTAGGACACCTATAGTTAGGGAGGCCTCTGCAGCTGGGCCACCATGGGAGCACAGCCCAGCAGGGTGGGGGAGGAGCATGTAAGGCTGGGATTGGGGGGTAGGGGTGAGGAGGGGGCAACATGTGAGACCAGGATTGAGGATGGGGGGGGTGGAAGGGAAAGTGTGTGAGGTCACAGTTGGGCCAGAAGGTGCAGGGGGCATGGAAGAAGCAGCGTGTGAGGCCAGGATTGGGACCAGGGGGCAGAGGGGCAGCATATGAGGCTGGGATTGAAGCCAGGAATTTGCAAATATGGTAATCCTGTGTGATGTACATGACCTTGGAGAGGGTACCTCTAAAGAGCTTTGTATATATCATAGAACTGGTGGAAGAGAAAAACCAAGAGTTAGAAATACAGGTGGAAACTCTGTTTGAGTTTAGAAGGGGTGTAGAGCTGTTGATGGAGCAGCTGAATGAGGAGGATGTATGGAAGAATCCAGACCTACAGACTGAAGCAGGAATGACAAACTCTGAGGGGAGAATGCTGGGTGAGGAAAGTGGCTGGTGGAAGCATGTGACTGTGAGAATATGGTAGAAGAAAAGCCAGGTTACAGAAGGGGAAATAAAACTCAGAAGCAAGTTTGCAGGGTTAGAAAATGAAGAAGGAGCACAGTAGGCGGGAATGTGAGGAAGGAAAGAAGAACAGTTAGTCCTATACAAAAAAGGGATTAACCAATGGAGATACCACCAAATATGAACCCTAGGAGGATACCGGATTGAGTGTAGAAGATTGCAAAGAAAAATTGGAGAAGTGATGATTTGCATCAGAGAAAAACTGGGGACAGTATGAAGAATAGCTCCATTTCCAGGAGAAGGCAAGTCTACGTGATTGGGGGATTCTTACCAAGAAGGACAGACAGGCCTGTAACCAGCGCTGATCCAGAGAACAAAAGGGTGTACTGCCTGCCAGGTGCTAAAGTATGGGATGTGGATCTGAGTCTGAGGAGGATCCTAATGGGGAAGTGGACTGGATTGAAGAACTCATGAATGTAATGGTAGAGGACGCTTGGAATGACTTGAAGTCAAAGCTGCATTTCAAAGAAGGGGAAAAAATTCATAGGCAAGAGTTGCAGAACAAGCTGGATGAGTAAGCCTCTCAGACAGGTGATTAAGAGGAAGCACAAAGCCTACAAGGAGTGGAAGATGGGAGGAATCAGCAAACAAATCTATCTCTTGGAGGTCAGAACATGTAGAGATAGGGTATGTCCACACATACCTATTGAAGTGAAATAACACTGGTATTTCGATTTTAAAAAAAATTGGTCCACACAACATTTCCTTGAATCAAAATGATGAGCTCTGTCATTTCGCTTCAAGAAACATTGGATCAATTCAATAAAACCAACTTTTATATCAAAATGGCCATTGAATCAAAATAGTTGTTTTGAAATAAGAGTGTTTGGATATATTATTTTCAAACGACGGTTATATCGATCCCAGTAGAGCTTGCCCTTCCTCCTCCCAGGGTGCACAGCAAAAGGAAGGAGGAAGTCCCCTGCCCCTGCCAGGCAGTGTGTTTCCAGCCACAAGTCAGCATGGCAACACGTGCCCAGGATGCCTCCCAAGGGAGATGCTGCACCCCCGTGTGGACACAAGAGGAGGTCCTCTGCCACCTCTGGATATGGAGGAGAGAGGACATCTTTGCCTAGTTCCATCCCAGGCACAAGAACTGGGATGCGTATGCAGACATCGTGGAGGCATTGTCTGCCCAGGCACATGCACGCACCATGGAGTAGGTGTGTCCTAAGTTGAAGGTCATTGCTAGGACTATGCCCAGACAAGGGGGACGAGACAGCTCCAGGGGGAAAGCAGCACTGCCACCTGCTCCTTTTATGAGAAGCTCCATGCATTCCTGGGGAAGGAGCCCAGCAGCCTCCCAGCCAGGGCCATGGAATCCGCAGAGTCCACCCCCAGGGCCACATCCCCCGAGCAAGGCCTCTTGGACATGGAGGTGTTGTTGGACATGGGTGATGCTAGCCGGCCCGGGTGGACGCCACCACCCGAAGCCCCATCATCCAGGCCTGAGCTGTTCCCTACCTGGGAGCACAGGACAGCCACCCCTGAGGAGGAGGAGGAAGAAGTGGGGGAATGTTGGAGGCCCCCCATGGAGCCAGACCCAGAGGAGGGGACATCCAGGTGAACATCCACAGTGCCTGCTGGTGAGTGTCCCCCCCCCGCCAGCATGCAGACTGGGCCGAGCCTGCCTGTGGCATGGCTGCTGCAGGGGGCCTGGTGCAGGCACAGGCAGGGCATGGGGCCGGGGTGTGTGGAGGCCCTCCCACGGGCCAAAGGATAAGTGGCACCAGGGTCCCAGACCCATGTGGGGCGAGAGTCACAAATTGTGGAGGTGGCAGTGACCACATGTGATGGCAGCAAGGGCGGACAGCATATTGCCCACACTGCTGGCGTGTGGCCTTGGGAGCCTCCCCATAGCAAGACCTGCCTCACTACTGCTCACCACAGTGGGCATCATGAGGCCGTATGCACCTTCAGGTACTTCCCACAGGACACAGATCAGGCTGCCCGCAAACAGTCGGGGTAGAGGTATTTGCAGCCGATGGGCTGCACATCGCCAAGGCCAGTAGGCAGAGAAGGTTAATGCTGGTTTCCCCTTCTCTCCAGCAGCTTGTAGAGCTACCCACCACCCTGACTCTGGGAACCTATCAGCCACAACCCAGAGGAGGAGGAAGGTCCACAAGACCCAGAACGAGACCGTTGGGAGGCTCCTCGAGCTAGGCTAAGGAGTGGAGAAGTCCAGCCAGACATGGCAGCAGCAGCTAGCTGGCCACCATCCAGCAGCTCCAGCGGGCAGCCAATGTGGACGAGCATGTGATCGCAGCGCTGGAGTGGAGAGAATGGCGATGGAGCGGCAGAATGATGCACTCCAGGCCCTTAGCGTCTCCATGCTGGATGTTGCATGAAGCTTGTGGCACATTGTGGGGTGTTCCCCAGAAGTGTTGTCAATACAGAGAAGATTGGACTATCATACAGGAAGATCCAGATAACCTTGTAAACGGGAGTATTAGGAATAAGATTAAATTAAAAAATGGTATATGCATGATCATGCATTTAGGGACTCATAAAAAGAATTTTTCCTATAAGTCGAGAATGCATTAGCTGGAAGTGACGGAGGAGGCGAAGGACCTGGGCATGCTGGATGATCAAAAAATGACTATGAGTCGCCAGTGCAATGTGGCCATGAAAGAAGCTAATGCAGTCCTAGGACGTAGCAGAAGAGGTATTTACAGAAGAGATAGGGAGCTGTCAGTAGCATTATACAAAGTACTTGTGAGACCACATCTGGCATATTGTGTATGCTTTTGATCCCCATGTTTAAGAAAGATGAGTTCAAACAGGTACAGAGAAGGGTTAGAAGGATGGTATGGAAAACCTGCTTTACAAGAGGTGACTCAAAGAGCTTGGAAGGCTAACCAAAAGAAGTTTGAGGGAAGATATGATTGTTCTCTATAAATATATCAGAGGGATACATATCACAGAAGGAGAGGAATTGTATGAGTACCACACAAAAGTGCACACACCACACACAAAAATAGATTGTAACTGTCCATCAGAAAATTTAGGCTTGGAACTAGGTGCAGGTTTCTAGATATTGGAGAAGTAAAGTTCTGGAATAGCCTTTCAAGGGGAGGCAAAAATACTAGCTGGTTTCAAAACTGAGCTTGATACATTTATGGAGGGGCTGGAATGATGCGATAACCTAGTTTGGTAATTGACTGATTTTTTGACTACTGGTAGTGGATCTGCCAGTGACCTCGGAAGGAATATTAGGTGGGGTGGGTTCTGAGTTATTACAGAGAATTCTTTCTTGGGTGTCTAGCTGGTGAGACTTGCCCACATGTTCAGGGTTGAACTGATAACCATATTTGGGGTTGGGAAGGAATTTTTACCCAGAGTAAATTGTCCAAGACTGTGGTTTTTAGGAGTTTTTTGTTTGTTTGTTTTCACCTTTCTCTGTGCTATGGGTTATGGCTCACTTGGTGGTGGATTCTTTGAAACTTAAAGTCTTTAAATCATGACTGGAGAACTTTAATAACTCAGTTCAGGGCCATAGTGAGGGCGGGGTGACTGGGCCTTTTCCCAGTTGCCGTATCGAGTGACTTCGTTTCACTGCTCAATTGAGGCTGCATTTTGTTCTGTTTGCTCCGGGAGCACCCCTGGTGCCAAAATAGCTAATGTTGGCACTGACTCAGTTATAGGTTAGAGGTTAATTGCAGGAGTGGGTGGGTGAGGATTTGTGGCCTGCATTGTGCAGGAGGTCAGAATAGATGATCATACGGCTCCCTTTTGACCTTGGAGTCTATCCTAGACAGTCTATTTTGATAAACCAGTTACCATACCAGCAGACAGGCCGTAGGAAAGCTTTTGAAGCTCGAGAGAAGTTCCTGAAAATCCAAGTCAATGTTCAGGCCTAGACAGCATGAGAGAGTAGCCCGTCAGAAATCAGGGGGGCTGTGTGGGCTAGAGAGAAGATGATGGGCTACTGAGTCAGCACTGAGATTTTCAAAGTCCCAGGCAAGCAGTTGAACTGAGAGTGGAAAGCCATGGTTTTCCAAGACAGTGCTGAGGAGCTTAATGCGAGTTTGTGTAGTGAGCTTATATATGCATCACTTTTATTAGTTTCAATATTGCTTAAATGAATTCTGAATAAGGGAACTAAGGCATACCCTGACTATACTAAAACACTGATGATTCTGAAATAAATCCCGAGTTAACTTGAAAATGATTTGAAATCAGTGGAACCATTTACAGGCCTAAAGATAAGCAAGCGTGTTAGGATTTGCAGCTTCATGTCCACGGTTATTGAAATTAATATCATTTGTCAATTCTGCAAAGTCACAGCAAAACTTAGATGCTGTCTACAGTTTTGTTGCCCTTTTAAAAAACACCCTAAGTGGCATTTTGGAATCATTTTTTTTAAACATTTGAAAATAATTCCAAAAAGATAAATATTTCCAGATGAACACAATTGAACTCAGAAACTTTCACATTCTTCCTGAAAATGCTGCCATTTGAGCATAAAAATTCCATGCATACCTTGTAAAACTGAGTAATACGTCAAATTTGCAATGAAATGAAAAAAATTGAGCATGCTGAATTTTGTGGCAAATACTTCAAACACCTTTGCTTTGAGCAGTCATTGTTTGCATTCTCTTTATTATCTCAGATATTTACATTATTTCTCCCTTTTAAATCACATTAGTTTTCTGCTTACTGCAAGAGTAAAATCATAATTCTCTATTAACAGGCTTTTGCCATGGAAACTGACATTGTACCACCAATTGAAATTCATTCCATATTTCTTCTTATATTGTCTTATATGTTTTGTTTCTTTTCTCCCACCAGGCACCACTTGCAATTTAGAGTTGTGGTTTCTGTTCCTTCTCCCACTCTCAGACTCTCCTTCCCTGCTACTTCTATTTAGCAGTACTTCTGTTTCCAGTCATCTCTTTCTATATACTTAAAGGACTCTTCTTCTCTTTCAATGGCCATTCAACAAGTATACATAAAGGAAATAAAATAAAATATTGTATCAAAGGTGATGCAGGAAACAAGGAAAATCATGTCCAATATGTAACTGGTTTTCTGCCTTGACTCTAACACTTTGGAAAGTTTCTAACAATGTGAAAGTCTCTTTGGTGGCAAATATGTGGGTGGATGAGGTGTGAGGGAATTGAAATTGCTTCTCTTTTACCCAAATGTAAGTATTTCAGAATTAAGAGAAAATTGATCCACCTCAAGAAACCAATGTATTAGTGTGTGCCAGGGCTGGATAAACTAGATTTGTTAAAAAATAATAAATCCCAATCCAAAAACATTCATCTATTTTAAAAGCCCAGATCTGAAAAAAATATTTTGAAGGATCTGAAAAATCTTAATAGATTTTCCTTTTCTTTCTGTAATATTTTAATCTCTGTTCTGGCTTAGCACAAGGGTTCTGCAACCTGCAGCTCCAGAACCACATATGACTCTTTGGATGCTTCCTTGGGGCTCTGGGGTCCAGGCTTCAGGCCCTCCACCCCACAACCGAGTAACACTATGGGCAACCCACTCCTGGCTCGAGGCTAACTCGCCTGCAGCTGGGGTACCCTGCAGGTGGTTCACGCCTGTCTCTGCCCCATGACCTGTTTGCCAGGGCACCCTGCAGGTGGCCTAAGCCAAGCTCCCCCTACCACTGGGTGACCCTGTGGGGTTCCTGGTTCTGGACTTCTCCTCCCCTCCAGGGGACCCTGAGGTAGGTGCCCTGGCCCAGCTCCTCCCACCCCCTACCAGGAAGTTATACCCAATGTGATTCTCAAAACACTTGGTTATTCAAGGAATTTAAAAAAAAAAAAAGTCTTTCCTTATCTTTTGGGTTGCCAACCTCTGCCATAAGCAGAAATATGCAAATACTAAGAAAGAGGATGTGATATTCCTGGGTCAAATAGAAGGAGGAATTGATAGAAATCTCAAGTCTGATTTTCCAGCCCAGCATTTCAGACTCAAGAAGTTTGATTAATTCCATTTAAGAATTGAACACTGCAGTTCTTAACGGGGGGCAGGGGGGAAGCAAAAAAAAAGAAAAACAAACAAACAAACAAACAAAAAAAAAAACCAAACCAAAACAAAACAAAACCCTGAACAGAAATATTTTAAGGTCCAGTCCTGTAATAAATTTCATAAAGTTTATGACCAGAAAGAACCCTTAGAGCATATACTTTGCTTATTGTATTCCATGGAAAATTAAACAAATAGGTAAAATTCCATTTACTCTGACTTTCTGTTAAAACAGAATTCTCATTCACTGTACTTTAATGAGACTGCTATTGTCAATGTGAGCTGTTGTCCCCTCTAGGCAGCATTAGGGCTATTCAGCTGTGTTTCATATTCCTTCTATAACTAACAGCTGAAAGAGAGTCACCTGTAGCTCAGCAGGTAGTGGCTTGTGAATGTGGAGCAGGAGGATGCAAAATTTTTCTCCACTTCTCACATGGACTTCCAGGGGCCAATGTATAGCCTTGTGACTAGATCACTATGAAGTTGCTAGGAACCAATGGATTTATTTTAACTCTGCTTCTTATAGATCAGGTTCTCAGTTCTCTCACAGAACTTATTTGTAATGTTATTTCATTATAAAAAAAGACAAAAATCACCATACAGTTATTTACATGTATGTATGCATGCACACAAAATAGCTGCTTTATAGAAAAAAAAAATCTTTAGCTGAATATTATATGCAAAGAATGTATAAGTGCAGTTACCATGGTCACCTTGTTGGGTTCCCAAATTGCCAATGTATCATTTAATTATCCCCAGGGATATCATTTGAAATAAATCCTGCCTTTTGAACAGGGAGGTAAATGAAAGGAAATTCTTTGATAGGCCTCTTGACTAAAAAGATTTCTTGACAGAAATTTTCTTTTAGAATCCAATTATTTTAAACTGTGAAATGTTAAGAGCTCTTCATCACAATGTACACGTTCCCACCCCCCCACACACTTAAATACAACCCTATACTTGGTTCTCCTGCTGCCTTCTTTTAATGGGAACCCGGAGGAACAGTGTTATGAAGCTGAGGAAACTCAAAAGTATTCATCTCACTACTTTTAAAGCCAAGCTCCAACCTCTTTAATAAGCATTCTGATAAGGTACCGCATATGCTCCCCAGGAAATCAAGCAAATTCACGTGCAAGCCATAAGGGAGCAAAGCAAAGCTACCACAGTGATCCTGCTTAACATGAACAGCACCATTGTTCTTGAAATAATGGTAAAAAGATTAGTGTAGATGGGGGTGGAGTACACTTTAAGAGTAACTTGCTAAGCTCTTTATACTGCAGATCTTTGCACAGCATACTCTGGAGTGTAAAATATAATACACATCACTACAAATACAAGTGGAAACTAGTGCATAAATGAATTTAAGATTAAGTACTAGGAGTAGTCAGCATCAGATGGTAGCTGACCCTTTGAGATTTTTTTATTAAACACACCAACCACTATAGCAGCAAAGTCCAGAAAAAAAGACAAAAACAGAAACATCAAATATAGATTTAATTCCAAAACAGACACCAAAACGGATGCAAGAGGACACAATTTGCCTCTTCTTTTTCATCATCTGTAATTCCCTTCATAAGAACATCCCAGTTTTTTGCATGCCTTTCTACGATTCTGTTGATAAAAGGGCACCCTCTGCCTTTCAACACCCAAGCTGATTTTGACTTGTTTATACTCGTGATGGAGGGAACCTGAAGCAGGACTCACCTGTAGTGCTGAGCCTGATCCTGATCCTGGGGGAAAAACCATGGTGCTCTTTCATACCTGTGTGGGTAATAAGTCCCAAGTGTCTTGTGATCCTAACTCCCTTACTCACAAACAAACAGCTAAGAAAGTGAATGGAGAATGAACACAAATGATAAGCTTCTTCCTTACCCATTCCGCTACTAGGCCTCACTCATGGTGAAGCCTGAGGGTAACACAAGCTGCACTTTCATTGTCAAGTTCCACATCCTGTGCACCCCATGTTCCATTTCTCAGTTTCTGCCTTGTACTTGTATATACAACGTTCGACTTCTGTGCTGGGCCATGGATCTCCCCCAGAAGCAATATAGATTTTAACTGTTCAGTAGAAACAAAACAAAATGGAAGAAACACTTCCTATCAATAGCAGATGTGTTACCAAGCTGCCATTCTGCAAGCTCCAAATTCAACAATGGTGTCAACTCAAAGCAAGAAATCTGGCATCTGGATTAAATGGCATCTTTTAAAATCAATATTATATAAACACGAAGCTTGTCTCAATACCTCTCATTTCAGTTTTGCCAGAATCTAATTTCAAGGCTCCTGTGCCCAACAGATGTGCGTAAATAATATATTTTATTTTATCTATCTAATCATTTGCTCTAATTATTCCAGATTTTCTTCCTACTAGGAAATAGAGTTGCCAGTCTCCTACATTAACTTTCTTCTTCCTGAGACATTCGGCTGGTAGCATAGAAGAACAGATATTCCAATTAAGAAGCAGAACTAGCTCTCTAGACAAAGACTGTATAATGATCTTCTCACATAGATGATAGACTTAGCATCTTTGTCAGTACCTAAACTGAATTATTCAGTAGAAACTACTTATAAGGAGTTTCAGAGAATTGTTCTTTTACCCATTGAGGCAGGTAGCATGTGTGCCCAATTCTCAAAATAGAAACCTTAACTGTGGTAATCCTATAAAGAATTTAAGTGTGCAAATTGGGCATTTGTCTACTTAAGTATTCATTTGATCTTGTAAATATGGGATTTTGAACTACTTATTTCATTGCTTAAGTCTGAAAGCTGGGATTCCTTGTTTTGCTGAAGTCTTGACCATTTAGTATTGTGCCTATTCTGACAGAAGAAAGCATCATTTTTAGAGGAACTGACTGCTGTATGATATGTCATCCTACAAGGCAGAAAGACTCCAAAAGAACAGAAGAACTTTTCAGTGCAGAAGTCTCTAATTCTAGAAGAGTGGGTAAGGATTTGAAATCTAAAGGAAAGGAGAGAAAAGCCAGAGGCAAAAAGAAGTTTATGGGGATAAATCTAACAAGGAAAGTCTAGCACCTAGTAGCAAAGTCCATTGATCATTGCTGGTGATACTTTAGGTGGGGTGAAACAAGGCAGACACAATAAATTATAGCTCATGAGGCATGGCCTAACTAAAACTGCATGACATAATCTGTATTTAAAATCTGGGCCACACTGTATTTTCTTAGCTGAATATAAGGTCAGAAAACGTGTTTTACTTGTTTCTGTGTTTCGCTATGTCATGGGACTTTGTTCTTTCTGTTTGTACAATGAGTTAAGCTTGAAATTGCATGAGAAGAAATTGGTTCAGAGAAATTCTGCAGCTTTTATGACCATGAGTAGACCGTGGTAATGTTACAACTCAGAGGCTATGTTCACACGTAAATGCTTATTTTGAAATAACTTATTTCAAAATAAGTTATTTTGAAATAAAATCCTTAATTGAAAATAATTTAAATCAAAATAAGCAAATATTAAATTAAAATAAAGGAAAACCTCAAATCAAAATAGCAAGTCCGGACACAGAACTTGCTATTTCAATTCAGGAGAGGGGCACCATGAGACGTGTGGCAACATGGCCCCCTCCCTGGGCCATGCCCCACCCAATATATAGAAAAAGGAAGGCACCCTGGGAAGGAGAAGAGCAAAAGTGTTAATTCAAAATAATGGTTATTTTGAAATAACACATTCAAACAATGTTATTTTGAAACAACCATTTCAAAATAGCAGCTATTTTGATTTCACCCTAAGTTTTATTGTTCCGAAATAATGATTGTTATTTTGAAATGACGGGGGCTCCTCATTTTGAAATAAAGAAACTTTGTTTGAACATCTCAACTTTTATTTTGAAACACTGGTTGTTGTTTCAAATTAAAAGCCTCATGTGGACATAGCCAGAGAAGCAGACTAGAGGCATAGTGCAATAAATGAGGCTCTGGCTATCACATCCCTTCATTTGGAAAGGCTTTTGAGCCTCTGTGGTGAAATCCGTAAGATTGTCTTTATGTGTCAGAGTAACCAACAACAACAAAAACTCAAGGTCATGAAACAATTAAATGGAATTCTTCAGAAATACCCATGAGTTTTCTCCTTTTTTGCCATTGGCATATTCTTATGGCTACTTGTTAGAGAAGCATGTCTGGGAATACAATGGGAGAGGTGTTCTAGAGGTCACCGCTGTGTAAATGCAAAGTAATATGGTAAGTGGTACGGCACGGATGATAAAATGATCATGAGCAGCTGAGACTGTTGGAACATCACTGGGCTAAAATAAATTTTGGATCTTGTATCCAGCTCTGTAGGAACACTGAGTTTATTGAACTCTTTTTCTTCTTCCATGTAGCTTGTGGGTGGGAAATGGATGAAACCTTAAGCTTCCCAATGTGTCTCCCTCCTCCTCCCACCACTATTCCACTTCCTGGCCAGAATGGCTGAGTCAGTGCAAGAGTGAAGGGAGCAAGGAGAGAAGAATAATTTATTGCTTGCTTATGCAACCCTTCTGCCAGGGCAAGATGGCAGAACAAGGGCTGGGTTCTTTGTCTAGGGGTTTCCAAGTAACGTACATCACTAACCAGCTCAAGCCCCCAACCCAGTCTTCTGGGAAATCCTGTACTTTTCCCTGGATACCCCAAAGGGGTAATGATTCACTGGTCGCAAGCATGTGTCTGAGTCTAATATACAAAAATTTTAATAGTAATAAAAAGAATGTAAAGACGCAACAGTAAAAATCAACACTGATTTGGACAAATCAGTGCAGTGACAAGATTCTCATTAAAATCCCACACAGCATAACAGAGTGTATGAACTCAACAGCAAAACTAGCACTGATCTGGAGAATAAGTGCAGAACAAGGTTCCCAGCAAACCCCAGGGTACATAGGGAATGTCTTTTACTCCAGCTGTCCACCAGCACCAGCTACTGGTCATTTACTCCATCCACTTGTACCATCCCTTGGCTCCATCCCATCTGCCATCTCCATCCACTGGCTGCTCTCACCATCCATTGGTTATTCCTGCTGTTCTCCAACACCACCCACTGTTTGCTTCAGCTGCCTGCTCTTCAGTGATTTCAGCTCAGAGGAAGAAGAGGCTCCTTTCCTAGCAATTTCAGCCCTTAGAGAGTCACAGCTATCATGATTTCAGTTCTTAAATACTGCAAACAGCTCTTCTGATCAAAATAACAAAAGAAAGCCTCCATAAGAAGACCAGTCATAGATATGTCTTTTGCAGGGGGGGGGGAGAGTACAGAGCAGTGCCTCAGGCATCATTCCAACAAACTAATGCTGATCTCTACCCATTTCTGCATTTTTCAGGCTGAAAACAGAGAGTTGGCCCCTCTTACAAGTTCCTTATTGCTAATGGTGGCTTTTCACCCTTCAACTTACCTAAACAGAGTTTCAACAATTAAAAGAGTAGCACACTACAAAAAACAGTATTTCATGCTTCTTTTCAGTAAAATTGCAGGTATTGACAGATTTGTGACCAAATTAACCTAAATACCATTAACCATCATGTCCTGCACCCACTATGCTAATACCTAATTGTGCTCTTTGTGCTCATGCTAATACAAAACCCATGCAGATTAGTTGCCCCCCTCTGCCCTTCAAAGCTGTTAGGCACAGTTTCTGGACCTGCCTTACACTTAGGTCAGCTGGACATTCCACTAGGAGAAGGCAAGGAAGCCATTGTGACTCAGAGGTGTGTCTACTTATCACAGTGCTTCCTGGAGTGGAATAGTTTACTTGTCACCCCTTGCCAGGGCTTCATCTGAAGTAAAAATCTAGTTCACAATGGTTTTAAAATGACTGTTAGTGATTCACCATAAAGCAGGGTTTGTCAAACATGTGGTGCAAACCTCTTCCACCTGGTCCAGGACTGTGCTCCTGGGAGCATGCTGTCTCTCTAACAGAGAGAGAGAGAGAGAGAGAGAGTGAATGAATGAATGGTCTTGCTTACGAAGTACTTCACAATGCTACGAGACTATCAGGTCTCATGAGATCACAGAGCACTTGGTATGCAAGACTGTGCTCTGTGAGATTGTGCTTTGTGTGTGTGGTATCTTGGAGCACAGTCTTGGATACCCAGCACTCTGTGATTCAGTTAGAGTACCCTAGTATTTCAATTTGTGGTAGGTACAGCCCACTTGAAATACATCTAAGTCAAATCTGACCAGCCATAGAAAATGAGTTTGACACCCCTCCCATAAAGTGATGCTTGTGAGGCTCTGTGGCTATGTTCACACAAAGAGGGCTTTGAAATAGCTCTTTATTTTGAAACACCGTATTTCGAAGGACAAAAACAGTGTCCTCGAAATAAGGGAGCGAAATAGCATGTCCACAGTGTGAACATGCTATTTCGCTTGGGGAGGGGACTGCAGGCACCCACAGGGTGCAGCGCAGAGGGGCGCTGCACCCCGCGGGTGTCTGCAG
>ML681963.1:29487625-29529641 GCA_007922195.1 Podocnemis expansa
AAAAAGTGGTTTAAGCTGTTTCGGAAGAACGGCTGCCATTTCGAAACAAGCAGTTTGCTTGTTTCGAAATGGCTGTGTGTCGTGTGTCCATGGCATTTCTTATTTTGAAACAACCTTGTTGTTTCAAAATAAGAATGCTGTGTGAACACACCCTGTCTGTTATAGAATATAATGCTTTTTCTGAAACAGGATGAGTTTTTGGGACTGTTCCTACAGTCATGTAAAATGATTTTGATTTCTTGGAATCAGCTTTCTCCTTATGAGAAAAAACAACATTCAAGACCCTTCTAGATGTTGTCTGCTTTCTTTCATGAAATTTGTAACTAGCTGTTGAGAGGGTGAAGGGTGTGAACACTCTAGGTTTGTATAAGATTACTCTGGGAATGCCCCTAAGGTGATGTAAAACAAACAAGGAGTCCTGTGGCACTTAAAGACTAACAAATTTATTTATTGCATGAGCTTTCATGGGAGAAAATACATTTCGTTGGACCCATTGAAGATGGGGGAACTTACAGAATGGCAGGAAAAATGCAGGGAAGTGTAAGTTATGGGATCAGGTCACACTGCAACAGCAAATCAAAGCAGTTGTAAAGATTCAAACACTGGGGAACAGCATGCAGAGGAAGATGAAGTCAAATCCCCTCTTATAATGAGAAAAAAATCCCAAGACCTTGCAAAGCCCTGAAGCAATGCAGTCAAATTTACTTACTTCAACATCAAATGCATCATTTCTGGATATTCAGGAATATTTAACAGGTGGAGTAAGTAGATATCAAGGTCTTGACTCTATTTGCTCATGGCAGCAATATCTTGTTGGGTCAGGTCTGGGTTTCTTAAGATTTCCCCCCCCCCCTTTTCTCATGATAAACTACCCAGTGGAATAAAGACTGTTTTTGTTGTTGTTTGACCTGGGAAATCACTTAGATTATGAGAAACATGAACCGTATTGTGATATTGAAAAGATGATTGATGTTCAAGCTCTTAATTTCCCGTGCTTGTCTTTGTTTTTGATAATAAATTATGAGTACTTGCCCTAATGCCCTATCAACATTAATTTCTAATTCTTTGTACCACTTTCCTTAGTAAAAATATGTTACCAAAATATTGATTCATCTGTTTTTACAATCTGGGTAGAATGCTGTTTTATTACTGAAAGAATCTATAATGAGGAAACTTTTCTCTGTGTGACATACTCAAAAAATAATAATCAAAGATGGCTAATATGTTATTTCCACTTTGGAAGCATAGTTCTTTATATACTTTTGCAGATTTCAAAGGAAGAACTAGTAGCCTCACCTCAATTTTCCCTAAACAAAATGGAGATGACTACCATGTCAAAGCTCTAGATACTTATTATTTAACATTTTTGATGTTTTCACTAATAAAACTGGAAATCATGCTTTTATTAAATTTCCCTTCTGACTGCTAGACCCCCAAAATTTTAGATCTATACAAATATCTGTTCAGATAATTTTCCTTTTTCTAGAGCATTGATGTAAATGTATGGAGATTTCATATCCTTGAGGTTTTTATATCCTTATTCAAAGGCTAAACAAATTGCTTGCATACACATTTTAATGCCTAGATGCAGACTCTATGTTTCACTGCAACAGGTGGCCTGCTATAGCTGCACAGCCTATGCCCTATAGCAGGGGTCAGCAACCCAAAAGGGGAGAAGAGCCATTCCTCCCCCCACACACAAACTCATGAGCCGGAGCCAGCCCAGGGGCTGCACCACCACTGGCTATTGCTGGCAGGCAATGTGCAGCTGGTGCATGCTCCCTCCATCCCTCCCTCTGCTGAGGGGAGGGAGCAGCACTGCTCCGCATACCGCCACCTGGCTGTCCCTCTCAAGAGCGGCTGGGGGAAGCTGCAGCTTGCAAGGGTCTGGCCTAGAATGGCTCCTATGTGGAATTCAGGCCGCTTTGGCCTGGCCACCCAAGGGCTGAAGTGGCCCGATCCAGGGCCTGGGGGCGAGGCGGCCTCTGTTCAGGCCTGAAGTGACTGGGTCAAAATGGCCTGAACTCTGTGGAGTGGGCCATTCCAGGGCCCCACATCTGCAAGCTACAGCTCTCCGCCGGCCACCCTTGGGAGGGGTTGCTGACTGAGGCTAAGTGAGGCAGTGCTGCTCTGCCCCATCAACAGACGGAGGGACAGCGGAAGCACCTGGTGCCCACACATCCCCTGCCAGTGCTAGGGGCTATCGTGCAGCCACTGGGCCACTTCCGGCTCATGCAGTTGTGTGGGAAAGTGGGGGTGACTCTTGTGCCCCAAAAGTGGGGAGCATGCACCATCCAGGAGGCCCCTTATTCGTCCCTGATGCTGGGGCCAGCCAGGAGGCCCTAGAGTACACCTGGCTACCTGGAAGAGACTGCCAGGGAGCCAGAAGGGGATGCTCAGGGAGCCACAGGTGTGTCACTGAGCCTGCACTGTCGACCCCCATCTTATAACATTAGATGATAAGACATTTGCACGTGAATGAAATCATGAACTCTATATAGCAGGACAGAACAACGAGGCTATTGTCAAGATATTTCTGGCAGATAAATGGTGTGGGTGTGGGAACAATTTTTTTAACTAGGTTGTAGGGTGGCTGCAGAGTTGTTACCTGAAAACTACCTAATTCTGATGGCCTTCAGGCTGCTTTGAGGAGGGGCAGAAGACAGGTGAATTGATGCTGTTCTGCATCATCCAGCTCTGCTCCACCACTAGCTCCTTCTTCTTTGCCTGTAACAGACTGCCTCATTCAGTGGATGCTGCCTGTTGAGAAAAGACCTGGATTTTCTCCTTCAAAAATATTAATAACTACAGTGCATATAATACTAAATACATATGGTTTTCCAATTACTAACATTGAAAATATATAGTTTTGTAGAAATGTAAATGAGAAAAATAATGGAAATCTTGTATTTTAGTTCACTAGTGGCTCCAGCCAATCCTGGATACTTGTTGAAATAAACATATAGCACATTCAAGGAGTATTCCATTGGTAAAGCTGAATATCATGGTTTGATAATTTTGCTAAATTGATATTAAGACTCTAAATTCCCTATATTAATAAGGATTGGATTAAAGACTAACCAATAACAGCTTTTCTCCAAAACGTAAAAATGAATTTTTATTTTAGAAGAAGAAAATGGAATTTTAGCAAAAGTCCCTTGTACCCAATGTAAAATATCATAATTGTTGCAAAGTGGAGCTAAATCATTGTTCTGTTGAATTGAGTGACAAAAGTTCCCTAATTTTGGTCTTTAGTGTTTTCATGGGCTTATGAATATCTTACCTTTATTCATAAAAGAGTGATTTATTAGAGTAGCATAAGTACAACATGGCAAGATCTATTTATTTATGCTTTCATTTATTTGTATAAAAATATTTATCCCTAAGGCTTTGTGGCTTCTTCAAAAATTATATTCAAAGCATCCTCTGCTAACCAGAGAGAAAGTCTTCCAGTACAGTAACCTTGCATTTTTAAACTCTAATTCAGACCTGAGCAAAACAATATGATCACCCATGACAATATTCATAACACCTCTTCAAATGTATGTCTTAGTCTAACTTGTTTGCTTTTCATTTAAGTGAACCAAACCTTTACACATTTACACATCATGAAACAAAATAAAATACTCTGATCGCTCTGGCTGTGGCTGGTAAGAATATGGTTAGCACTTAAATATCACAGTGGTAAGTGCTTCTACAAGAGAAAATGTTTCTTAGAAGAGAAAGAGATGGATAGATAGAGTTCTCTTTGAAACAGTCCGTCAATCCAGTATTTACATTTTTATTAGCCAGGAAACTGGATCTGCATTTCTGCTCAGACGCTCAAAGATAAATAAAATATTTCAACATTTTCCACTAAATCAACATTCTGACCAGTGTTAGGGTTATAGATTTTATTTCATCTTGAACCACATAACTCATTTTCACGCGTTACATCCCAAATGATTGAAAAGCTATAGCTGGAAGGGAGCCAGTTGAGTCAGACCCAATAGCAAGTGTTAAGCTTTGACACATTACCCTTGAAAAGAATATTTGAAATTAAAATAAAATTTGTCTGCCAGAATTGAACATGTTACACATTCAAAAACTAATTACTATGGACATCTTATAAGTGCAGGCTTATCTCTGTTTCACTCAACTCATTTCAAACTGTTGACAGTAGGTTCTAGGGTTTGTGTTGAACCCTTTAGGTTTCTGGATGGAATAAGAGGTTTCACACAAATTGGATGCTTAGGAGTCTTCATTTTCTTTTAATCAAGAAACTGAATATAGAAAAAATATATTATGATGAAAGCTGTTCTATCATCTTTAATTAATAAAATGTAATACCCATGCAAATCTGCCACTGGTAGCAACATTGGGAGACCAAAATGCAAACATGGCTTGTTGATATCCACTTCTTGTCTCCTGTCCTATTCTTAAATTATAATTTCTTGGATGTAGGGACAGTATGTTCCTTCTGTGTTTGTATGGTGTCTAGAACAATATGGTACTAGTTTATGATTGGGGTTTTTTGAGTGCTATCAAAATATGAAAAATCATTAATAATAGCAAAGCTCCAAGTAACCACCAGTGTATTCAGCACCACGTCATGTATCTCTGCAAAGACTGGATGTACCTAATAAGAGGTTCAAATAAAGGTGGTCTTAATTACACTAGTGCTTTCTTGGCTGTGTCCACCTGTGAATCTGAAGATGTGTTAACAATGGTGGGATATGTTGTTAAAATATGTCCCAATCTAGAAAAGGCCACATCAAGAAAAAAACTTCAAGGAAAAATTAGAATTCCCAATTAGAGAATTTTAATTAAATAGGATAATTACTAATGATAAAAATTAGTATGAGATATTTAGATAATAAGGGTACACACACACACACACACACACACACACACGGTCCTGATTCTGAATTAAGATGAAAATAATTTCCTCCTACCAGTGGTCTCCAACCTTTCACCAGCTGATAGCACAGCACTCATAAGGAGAGCCCTGCGCGGATACAAAAATGTGGAGCCGCATCCACTCTACATCCACTCAGTGATAATATTGATCCGGTCTGTAATCTGCATGCCAGGTTTTATCTACATCCCTAACCGCATCCACAACCAAGCTTGGGCTCACAGTTAGCATTTCAGCCTTTGACTGGCTCATTCCCACCTGGGTCCCACCCACTTTTTCCTTTTCTTGTTTGCAGTCCTCATGCTGTGCTGTCAATCAGATTTTCTTGCCCTCCCCCCCATCAGATCTCTGATTTACAGCATGGCATGCAAATAGCAAACAAGAAAAGGAAGAAGCGGGCAGGGAAGTCATGGGTAATGAGCGAATCAAAAGCCAGTTGACAGTGAGTGGTGACTCTCCAAGCCCCAGCCTGCTGTAACTGAGACTCTGATTGGCTGGCAGATGACACTCAGAGCTGAGCTAGGATTGTCTGGAGTGCTTCCTGGTTCCCCTCTGTGCTACTGGCACAGATCAGCCAAGGAGCTGCAGTGGTGGATTGTTCTGTGAGCAGATAAAAATAGAATGCTCATCTGCAGGTCAGTCCACAGCAATGGGTCTGCAGTTATCTGCACCCACATCCATAGATGCGGATATCTGTGGATCTGTAGCAGATACTCACTGATCTGCAGGGCTCTACTTATAAGTTTCAATGGCCACTGCCCTTCGGAAATATATGGTGGTTGGGGACCACTAGCTCAAATTCAAAGTCCACTGAAGTAAATAGGTGCTGTTCTGTTCTCCTCATAGGGCTTTTTATCAATTTCTTTTTTAGGAAAATTGGACTTCTGGAGCTTGCAGAAAGAGATGTTACAGAGATCCTGAACTCACAGTCCATTTTCAAACTCAGGCATCTTCCCAGCATGAAGTGGTAGAAGAAGGTATTTAGGGAGATTGTTATTAACTGGTGAGGAAGTCACTAGAGAATGATAGTTTTCTGCAACTGCTCAACTTGCCTTCTCAGTGTTCACAGCTTCAGCACGCCAAACCAGGGCTTGTAGCCTAGTGAGTTATCATGCTGAGCTAACTACTTAATAGGCTAGGTGAAATGCTGTTTCCTGAGTTAAAATATTTGTTCCTAAGTATTCAAGCTGCCAAAATATTTGTTATACAAACTGTGATGCAGTGAATATGAGCTTCTGTTGTAAGGGCGTGGCAAGAGGTAATACTGAACTTGATTGTCTCAATAATCTACATAAATGGTTTTCATCTCTCCTCTGTGATCCCACCCAGAAAAAATGTTCGGATACTTCATCTTAGCTCTGTAAACTTAAGCAACAAGAAAACAGATTAAAGAAAACACCCCACCTCACAGTTACAAATGGGTAAAGCACCAGCTAACAGTCAAAAGTAAGCTACAGATGTACATTGCAAGCAATATAGAACAGATGTGTTTCAGAAGTGGATTAGTAGCCTTGGCCAAAGCCCAATGGGAGTCCTTCAATGAAAAAAAAAAAAAAAACAAGGAGTTGTGTGGCACTTTAAGACTAACAGATGTATTTTTTGCATGAGCTTTCGTGGGTGAAGATCTGAGGAAGTGGGATCTTCACCCACGAAAACTTATGCAAAGAATAAATCTGTTAGTCTTAAAGTGCCACACAACTCCTTGTTTTTTTACTGGACTAGACTAACACGGCTATCCCTTTTGAAATTGACAGTTTTTCAATGGACATTGGTGAACTTTGAATCAGACACTTGGGCTATGTCTACATTTGAAAAGTTAAATCAACTTCATTAAGTCAATTTAGTTAATTTGACTTTAAGTCAACCTTATTAAGTTGAATTAGAGAGTCTACCATAGACTCCTAAGTCAACTTAGAGCAGACTTTGTTAATTCTACTTAGTCTACACTAGACTCTTAAATTGACCTGTGGGGCTAGGGTGAGCTATGTGGGGTGCACTGTGGGAAGTGTGCCAATGTGGCACTGGAGAAGGTCCCCTCCCCCAGCCAATCCTTTAAAAGAGGAGGTGAGCTCAGCACCTTCCCCATTGGCCTTGCAACATGGAGGCTGAGCAGGTCATGGACCACACGCTTCCTCTATGCTTTGCCAGGCAGCTGCACACCTGCCGGCTACTGGGAAGGCTCCTTCTGCTGTAGAGCAGGCTTGTCTAGCACCCTGACCATGCGGAGGCAGATGGCAGCCTGCTCTTGCTGCCCCTGCAAGCTGCCACGCTTACCATGGTGCGCCCTGTGCCTCATCACCTCTGGGCACACAAGTCCAGCAGTGAGTGGTGGGAGCAAATCGTCCTCACTACCTGCAATGATGATCTGTGGCTGTAGAAGTTTAGGATGAGCTGGTCCAGAAGCTCATGCCAGCTCTGCAGTGTATGGACACCCATCTATGACCCGCCCTGCCTGTAGACAAGCGAGTAGCCAGCACTGTTTGGAAGCTGGCAATCGCGGACTTCTACCTCTCTGTGGCCAACCACTCTGACATTGGGAAGGCAATGGTGGGGACTGTACTTATGCAGGTGTGCAGGGCAATCAACTAGGTCCTGCTAGCCCACCTCGTCACCCCAGGCAACCTGCATGAACTCCTCAATGGCAATGCTTAACTCAGTTTCCCCAACTGCACAGGCATCATGAATGACACACACATCCCCACCTAAGCCCCAGACCACCAGCCCTTGGACTATGTCAACTGCAAAGAATACTACTCAGTCATCCTGCAGACCCTCGTGTACCACAGTGGGATCTTCTGCAACATCTATATGGGCTGGCCAGGGAAGGTGCACTACACCTGCATCCTGTGCAACTCCACCCCATGTAGGTGCATGAAGGCAGGCACCGTCTTCCCTGAGTACACCATCAGCCTTAGGGACATGCAGCTCCCTGTCCTGATCCTGGGGGATGTCGCCTACCCCTTCCTGCCCTGGCTTATGGAGCTATACATGGGCCACATGACTGCCAGCTGGGACTTCTTCAACCAGAGGCTCCAGCACTGCTGCACAGTTGTCAAGTGTGCTTTAGGCCATCTGAAGGCAGGCTGGAGAGCCCTCCTGACTTGCCTGCAGCTCAGTTAGTGCAACATCCCAGAGGTTGTTAGTGCTTGCTCTTGCCTGCACAGCCTCTGTGAGCTGCAGGGGGAAAGAGTCCACCACATCTGGGGGGGCTGAAGCCGAGTGGATCATCGGTGACTACAAGCAGCTCAACGACACCTTTCCTGGGATGCAGCGAGCTAAGTGGCAAGCACTGGTCATCTGGGATGCACTGAAAGCCCACTTCATCAGTGAGGAGCACTGACAGGTGGGCCTCCCACCAGGCCCCATCACTGTCATTGTGTTAACTCATCTCCAGCATCAGCCCATGCCTGCCCCCCACCCACTGCCATCCACCAGTCTCCCCCCATCCCAACACCAATAAAAACAACAACATACTGTATAACTGACTACAGCGTTTTTATTTACAGGGGGATCTAGGTGGTGGGAGCTAACGGGGGTATGGGGTGGGAGTTGAGGGGTTTGGGGTCTTGGGGGAGGGGGATTTGATGGGGAGGAGGGGCAGGGTTCATGATCCGGGCTAGTGGCCACTGGCAGGTGGGTCCCAGGCCTGCAGACATCTGTCTCATGTTCTGAGCTTTCACCAAGGAGATCTTCTGCTGGAGTGCAGGACAGGGACCTGAGGGAACAGATGCTGCTCCAGCCACTCCAGGGCCTGTGTCTTCCTCTCCAGGAGGCCTAGGATCTGCTCTAGCAGCCCCTGCTCGACCCTTCACAGCCCCTGCTCTACCATCCAGCAGGCATCCTCCTGTTCCTTGCAGGTCATCAGCAGTTCTTCGATCAGCTCTGTGATGTGGAGAAACTCCTGAAACTGCTCATCTCTGGATTGCAGTGCCTTCCTCCTACTCCTGGTTGGCACTGGTGGTGCCCTGGGGGTGCTGCCAGGCAAGGGTGCATGGGTTGCTGGAGAGAAGCAGGGAAGAGAGTTTCCCCCATTAGGTAGTGTGGTGTGCAGCCTGACTTCAGCTGCTGTCTCCTTGCCATTCCCCTGCTCCCCAGTCCCTGTCCTATGGGACAGGGACCCCTTGGTATGCACTGCTGTGCTGTGCTGCCCACACCAGGCCCCACAGTGCCCACGGTGGCATCCTGCAGGCAGCCTTGCCCTGGGGCTTTCTCCTGTGGCCACATGGCACTGGTGTTGGATGCAGGTTGTCTGGCCTGGGTGCTCCCAACTATGGTCCTCCCAGCCCCTCTTCCGACACACCACTGCACATCTCAGCTCTGGGTCCCCCCCACCACATGGCCCCCAGCCCCTCTGCTCCTGTTGGAGAGTCACCGCTTCCCCTGGGGCCCTGCCTGTCTCTGGGCTGTGTCTCCCTCCAATGCCTGTCCAACAGGCATTCCCAGCCCTGCTTGAAGGGGAAGAGGAAGTGCGCACTCACCAGCAGGTGCAGCAGGGATTCTGCAGACTGTCCACTTCCCTGGGGACTCCTCAGCAGGTGGGATCTCTGTTGG
Organism: Podocnemis expansa; assembly: GCA_007922195.1. NCBI lineage: Eukaryota > Metazoa > Chordata > Testudines > Podocnemididae > Podocnemis > Podocnemis expansa. Next base: position 29,497,074 of record ML681963.1, read on the forward strand.
GGCAGAGATCAGTTCCAGGATGGCTGCTGATACTGGGGCTGGCAAGCTGGCCTGCTCCTGGCTGGTCTCCCCCTCCTCCAGCACCACATCCTTATGGTCCAAGCCCTACATCTGGTCATCATTGAAGGAGCGGAGCTCAACAGAACCAAGGGTGTGGGCTGGGAGGTTGCTCATAATAGTGGCAGCTGCTGGTTCTGAGGGCTGCCCCTCTCAGGAGACTCTCCTCTCATACCTTCTGGTATCCCTGGCAGAGCTCCTTAATTTTCACCCAGATCTGCTTGGTGTCTCAGTTGTGGCCCTTGGCAGCCAGGTCCTGGGAGATGGAGGCATACAGACCCCAGTTCTAGTGACTTCCCCACAACTGGGAGGTGACTGATTCATCCTTCCAAATGGCCAACAGGTCCAGTGTTTCCTGTTGGCTCCAGGACGGGGCCTGCTTGTGCCTCTGGCTGCTGTGCTCCGACATTTTGTCAGACAGCAGGTCTGGCCAGCTCTGGGGAGCACAGCGCTCTGGGATGAGTCCTTTTTTTTATATGTATTTGTTCACCCTTCTTGAGTTGGGGTGCTCTTATAGACTACTAGATTCAGACTGTAAGGTAAGAAGGAACCATTATGATCACCTAGCGTGATCGCCTGCACAATGCAGACCACAAAACTTTGCCCACTCATTCCTGCAATAGGCCCTTGACTAAGACTGAGTTATTGAAATCTTCAAATAATGATTTAAAGACTTCAGGGTAAGAGAATCCACCAGCTGGTGACCCCATCCTGCATTACAGAGAAAGGTGAAAAAGCACCCCTTCTCTGATAGGAAATGAGGCCTGTCACACCAAACTAACTAAGATACACCTCAATTAGTTACCAGCAGAAGCTGGTTCAATAAAAGATATTATATCACTCCCCTTTTCTCTCAAATATAGTGAGAGCCACCTGGTTGCAATTAGTTGCAATGGTTCTATTGGGTCAGACATCTGCTGATGTGCCCAATTAACAATATCTCAAACTGGCATAAATTAGTTTTTTGTGGTTACTTGTCAGCAGTTTAGTCATTACAGCATGCTATCTTCTAATATGAGATGATCTAGGGCTACTCCTGGACAGCTATGTATGCTAAGGCTTTGGGGCCTTATGCCTTGTCTAGCTAATCTATTGTCTTACAGGTTTAGACTCATTGCTCTACCACCTTAACTTATGCCAGTGTATTACCTAGCAAATAACTTTACCTATAGACCTCATAGTTAAGCCGAAAAGCAGGGGGAAAGCCAAATAGTCAAAAAGAGTGGCAAAAATTTGAATAACAAGTAGAGATGCATAGTGAGCCAGTGATTGGAATCTACTATCATCTGTTAACAACTGTTTCTGTAATTGACTCTTCCTATTACAAACACCTTCCTCTGCTCATTGCCACTTAGTGTTATAAAAATGATGCCTAAATCAAACAGAATGAGTTATCATATTAGTCTCTACTGACCTATATGATGAACTGTAACTTGTAGTCATCAGATCAATTACTTTACAAACCCAGCTGTTTTTTTTATACCTAATCAATAAGAGAACAAATGAAGTGCTCATTCCCTATTTCCTTGCTTTGAATGAATATGGATTTGTTCATGAAATCAACACAGTTTCAGCTGTAAGTCCAGGCTACATGTAGAATGGGTTTCTCAACTCAGCCAGCTGTCCAAAACATAAAAATTGTCCAAGTTCTTCACCACTGAAGCCATCTGAAATATTTCCACTAATTTTAATTGACTCATTATCAGAACTTTATATTGGAAGGTAGACTCAAGATTCAAAAAATCAGATCTAGATCTGGATTCTGAACACTTCAGATGTGAGGGACATCCATAACTGAAGGTTTGCTTTAGCCTATCATGAAGGCAGGGGCCAACAGTGCAAAAGATTGAGGCTATTTAGGTGTAGTATTTTGGTTCTTAGAATCACTAAAATTGGAGAAGTGATGATAAAATTTTGGATGCATTATATGTTAGTGATCAAATTAAGCAAGTCCATTATTTATGAACTATGAATAAGCAATTGCTTAATGTCTGTTTGAACAATTAAATACCTAAATATATGTGACCGATTTTCCAAAGGTAGTAAGCAACAAAAAATTGTGTTGAAAGCAGTGGTAGTTATTTAGGACCTCTGACCAATGGGCAGTTTATTTAGGTGCCTAAACAAAGAGATAAACCCTTGCAATCCCATTTCTTTTGAAAACAGGGAGGGATCTTTTTTAACAGAAATTCAGTGTAAATATATCCAGCTTATCCTGCAGAATGGAAGACCCCCATGAAGACAGGTGGAAATTTAAGGCCCCACTTGGATTTTACACAGTAAGTACCTAACTTTATATCCCCATGCTTGAAAATATTGGCCTTAGAATTGATATATTACAATCAAATGCTTTGTAATTTTTAGATGTGCAAATGTTTACAGCAATCGAACCAGGCAGGGTGTCTGAACCTCCTAGCACCACCAGCTTTCTTGACAGCTAACAAGTGGTATGTCTACCTTGGGGGATCTTGTAAACCAACTTAACAAGGTCAACTTTAAATTGACTTTGAAGTTGACCTTGTTAAGTCAACTTAAGGGTATATCTACACTGGAAGACTCTGTTAAGTCAACCTTGTTAAGTGGACTTAAGAGAGTCTCTAGTGTAGACATACCACAGGAGCGCTGCTGGCCCCAAGAAAGGGTCAGGGCCCAGGCCATGCCTCCTGCCCCACCCCAGGGCCCGTTTTGGCTCAGGGGCCCCAATACAATTCTGGGGGCCCAATCTGTCTCCTGCCACCATCAGCAAGTGGCTTGGAGAAATGAAGAAGTTTGACTCACCTCAGTAGCATTCCAGTGTTGACTTCTCCATGTCATTAGTATATCAGAAGATGGTCAGTTGTAAGGCTCCTACTGGTCACCCTGTCCCTTTCTCAGGTGAAGGTTAAGAAAAAATAGTTTCCTAAGGATAAGCTTACAAGTCCATATTTAGACACCTAAATAAGATAATTGATTTTAAATAGTGTTGTGTACCTAGCAGCTCCAGTTGACGTCAATGAGCATTCACTGATGACTTAATGAAGGACATTGAAGGTGAAGACAAGTTCTTTCATGTTCTTTCTATTATCTTTCCACCCCTTGTTCAATAAATCCAAGAAAAGATTTAGTGAGGCAGCATGTTCCAAATGATTTCAGCTGTAGTTGTTTTTCACTCTCAATGGCATTTTCACTAATTATCCTCAGGTCTTATATCCATTTGATCTTTTCAAGTGCTTTATCTTCTTACCTTTGCAAAGCAAATAATCTCTTTACTATTTTAAGGTAGCATTAATATACATAATGACTGTAACACTTTTCTAGATCATAGTGTGATATCTATCTGGACAGATACGGCTGCCATTTTCATATAGTTGAAATAAAAAGGCCACACAAGTGATAACATTAAGCAATCTGTGTCCTTCACTCTTATCAGTGATGACATGTATGAATGTACTGTACCATTGGTTAGTATGCACAAGGAATTCAGACTAGATTTTATATACAAAATATTAACATAGACAGAACATTTTAGCACAAAATGAAATGAAGACACTTTACAATATCACTAAACAACTGTCAAAAAGAAGAAATATTAACCAACTAGTTCAAGTCAATGAGAGCAACTTAACAACAAAGACATCAGCGCAATTAAATATATAGAGGTAGTACTTCACTCAGTGAATGGCAAGTCAATGATTGTGTCCTAAGACACAGAGGAAAGAGTATATCTAAATGTGAAATTGGAAGCTATCACTAGAGTAGAAGTAGAAAGAGATCTGTTAAAAAGTAGAAAGGTACCAGATCTAGAGACTATGTCCGAATTGTGGTCCTTAACATGGACTTGAAGGACATAGCAGGTAGTTTAGATAGTTCCCTTACAAAAGGTATGGGAAGAAGAAAACATACCAAACAAGTGGAAATATGGTCATATAGTCAAGCTACAAAAGAAAGGAGATAACAGTCTGTGCAAAAAAATGGAGATAAATTCAATTTTTGTTCCTCCCAAGTAAAATACACATCATTCTAGACGATATAGTTAAGAGAGTAATAGGTTCAAAGTTATGACAAGAACAGGCACCAGGTTCATGAAGGAGAAATTGTGCATGGGGTAAATAATAATACTATGTATTTTCATAGAACTCTTGATCAAATGACAATCACCAACTTATATGAATTTCATAGATTTGCAGAAAGCTTTTGACAGAGTTGATCATTCAGTGTTATGTAAGAAGCTATGTCACTATGGCATCCCTCAGAAATTTGTGAATATGTAGAGCATCTAGGGAAATACAACATCACATTGAATTGACTAAGACAATTGTGATAACAATGGGCATCAGACAAGGATGTCCTGTGTCATCCATGATCTTCCTAATGGTAAGAGCTTGTGTAATAAGAGAGATCGCAGTACAAACAAAGCATATACAACAGGCTTTCACAAAGATCTTGGCTTTGCAGATGACATTGAACTGCAGTCCCAGACCCACAAAGATGGAAGCTGAAAAAATGCAAGCTGAAACAAATCTCCACACCCATGCACACCTACTAGGGCTGAAAATCAACATTGAGAAAACTAAATGCAACACACAACAGGAAACACAAATAACACTTTCTGGGACTGACACAAAAGTTGTTTGATACTTCACATATCTTCGCAGCACTTTAAGAAAAACAGGTGGAACAGGTGAAGAACATAAATTTGGAATAATGAAAGCCAGACAGGCTTTTGCAACACTACAGCTGATTGGGGGGGGCAGATTTTTTTCCCCCTTTCCATTAAACTGTGACTATTTAATACCTTTGCAAAGTTGGTCTTGCTGCACAGCACTGAAAGTTGGAGACTTTTCAAAACCCTATTATTTAACTCCAAGGTTTTATAAAAAGCTGCCTTATATGGAATTCCTTATCAGATGACCAGAAAAAAAAAAGAAACACATATTAAGAGATCTGGATGAAGATGAAACAAAAACTGATAGAAGAGAAAATTATTAAAGTAAAATGGAAATGGCTAGGACAATCATGCCTCGAACAACATAACACGATGGGCTGTGAACTGGAATTCCCGTGGCAAATGGTGACAAGACAGACCAAGGATGGCTTGGAAAGACATAACTGGAAGTCATCCAAAAGGTAAGGGAAGAAGATAAGACTTCAATAAGAAATTGCCAAAGATGGAAGGTAGTGATGAAGACTTTATGACTCCTCTGGATTAGAGATGCAGAACTCAGTAAATAAGGAAGTCACAAGAAATGTGATGGCAGTTCTGCTTGCATGTCCAACAATTATCTATCATTTATGTAATTTGAGGCAATCTTCTAAAGTGTAGTGTAATACAATGCAGGATTCTAGCCAAGCTTGAAACATCATTCAATATTACAGGTGAAATACTAGAAGAGGTTAAACAGAAGAACAAACAAGGAGTCTGGTGGGGCTTTTAAAGACTAATAAATTTATTTATCGCATGAGAGTTCATGAGAAAAAATACCACTTTGAAGTGGGATTTTCAAAGTAGGATTTTTTTCCCACAAAAGCTCATGTGATTAAAAAAATATTAGTGTTTAAGGCAACTTCTACACTGGCAAATTAGTTTTGGGCTAAGTGAGCTTAGTCCAAACTAATTTGAACCCTGACTACAGTAGGCTTTGCCTACTTCAAACTAAAAAATACTTAATTTGAAGTAAGCAAAGCTTAGTTTGAACTAGTTAGTTTAGCTGGTTAAGTTGAACTAACTGCTTAGATCGAACTAGTTTGCATTTTCAGTTCAAACTAGCCCAATGGAGACATGCCAGTTCAAACTAAAAAAGTTTGAACTAGTGATTAGTTTGAACTAAGCACATTTTTTTAGTTCAAACTAACTTTTAGTTTGAACTAGCCATGCTTTTTTCAGTTTGAACTAATAGTTAGTTCGAACTAAGAAAATATGCTTAGTTCAAACTAACTTTCAAACTACTTAGTTCAGACTAGCCATATATGAACTAATATTTTAGGTGAAGGCATAACCTAAAAGTCCTACCAGACTCCTTGTTTGTTTTTCTGAACAAGAGTAACGTGACTACCTGTTTGGACCTATATAGCAGAAAGCACAAGTCAAAGGTAGCTTAAAACTCATCTTGAATTGTTCTGATCCTGGTGTTGTTCTGTATAGTGTTAAAGGAGCCTCAATGCTATGCTCATTTATACCAGCTATTTCTTCCACAAGAAGCCAAAAAGGAATATCCTGGTCACAGCTTCTTTCTTAGTTATAGTCCATCAGTAAAAGCAGGGACAGTGTGTGGTCTAGGAGTTTCTGTATCAGCAGTACACCGGAATAGGTTCCCCCACATCTGGTCACACCAGGTTTAGGGGTGAGTCAATACTGTCAAATCAGGTAGAAGGATCTGCCTCTCCATCTTCCAAATATTTGTTGTCAATATATATATGTGTGTGGGTGCACATATGTGTGTGTGTATGTATATAGCTGGATAGCACAGTGGTTAAAAGCACCATAGTGGTTAAGAGCGACACCCTTTGATACAGGAAACTGGGGTTCAAATCCTGGTGGGTACCTATCTACCTTTCCAGTAGGGGTCCTTGGGCAAAAAGACCCCCTAATGCCTCACTTGCCTACCTCGAATATGAGAGTGACACGAACTAGGAGAGTCATGCTGGCTCAGACGTTGCCCGGATTAACAAGGTCTGCACCAGATGGTGGGGAACCAGGACAATCTGACGACAAGTCAGCTACTGGAACAAACCCTACATGGAGGGGACAAGAGAACCTAGAATTGATGCAATGCTACTACAACAGTAGACCTAATGAGAGGGGATATATGAGGGAACTATGAATGGACAAAAGACCTACATCCACACTAACTGAGAAACAGCTAGTTACCCAACACTTCAACATAGTAAAGAGGCAGCTGCTCTCACAACTTGAGATAGACCAACTCCACATTACATCCCAGACTCAACAAGAAGACCCAGAAGAACAACTAGACGTGCAGCCAACACCTGAAGCTGGAACTTCACTGCCACCCCCTTGATTACAGAGCACAGCAGCTGATATGAGGCATTAAGATGATGGATAAACTAGCTACAGTCAACCTTCGAGACCAATTACTAAAGCTCATTGGAGAAGTACCATCAGCTAGTATGCTAGAAGATGTCAATAGAGCCCTAATGACAAATCCTACTACCACCATAACTCAAGCCAATGAACTGGTATACGCTACAGCCTCTGTAATCCTGGAGATGCTTGGCTACACAATCAAGAAGACCACCAGTACATTCCCCTCCTGGAAAATGAGGTTGGAGGATAATATCAAGGCAACCCGGAGAGAAGTTAGTCAGCTGGTGGAACTACAGAAGGGTGTAGAGATTAAGGATAAGACTCGGCTACTGAAAAAACACAAGGGCCTGACTCCATCTGAAGCCCTAGAGACTGCTAAACAAAGGCTCACAGCACTGGCTACCAGGCTAAGGAGATACACTAAAGAAGCAGAGGCCAAAAAGATAAGAGGCCCTGTTCTCCAAAGAACCATCCAAGGTGTACTCCCAACTGCAGTGCAACAACACAATAACAGCAGAGCCACCAACAGCAGAAACTGAACAGTACTGGAAGACCATATGGGAGAAAGAGAAGACTCATAACACCAAGTGCAAAGTGGCTGAGAAGAGACCACAGCAATCTCCCAGAACAGGAACCAGTCACCATCACAGTAGCAGACATCCAACAGCGGGTCAAGAACATGAAGAGCTGGACAACACCTGGCCCGGACATGATCCACACCTACTGGCTAAAGAAACTAACAGCAGTGCATGAACACCTAGCAGCACAGATGAACCAGCTGCTAGCAGCAGGCTCCCACCCAGACTGGCTAACACAAGGAAGGACAGTGCTGATCATGAAAGACCCCCACAAGGGAACAGCACCATCCAAGTACCAGCCAATAACCTGCCTCCCCTCAGCATGGAAAGTCCTATCAGGCATCATAGCCGCCAAGCTACAGGACCACATGGGCCAGTAAATGAGCACAGCTCAGAGGGGCATTGGGAACAACACCAGAGGCTCAAAACACCAGTTGCTCATAGACAGAGCAGTCGCCCAAGACTCAAGGTCTAGACAGACCAATCTGAGCACAGCCTGGATTGACTACAGGAAAGCCTGCGACTCAATGCCACACACATGGGTCTGTGAATGTCTGGCGCTATACAAAGTCAACAGGACACTAAGGACCTTCCTGAAGAACTCAATGGGACTGTGGAAGACAACACTGGAAGTCAACTCAAGACAGCTTGCACAAGTGGCCATCAAGTGCGGCATATACCAAGGTGATGTGCTGTTCCCACTGCTGTTCTGTATTGGCTTGAACCCCCTCAGCCAGATAATCACAAGGACTGGATACGGATACAAGTTCAAGAGTGGAACTACCATTAGCCACCTCCTCTACATGGATGACATCAAGCTGTATGCTAAGAATAAATGAGACATCGACTCGCTAATCCACCTGACACAGATCTACAGTGAGGATATTGGGAAGTCATTTGGACTGGAGAAGTGTGGCCAGATGGTAGTAAAGAGAGGGAAGGTAGTCAAGACTGATGGGGTGGAACTACCAGCAGGCCACATAGCAGACATACAGACCAGCTACAAGTACCTTGGCATCCCACAGTCACATGGGAACCACGACGAGGAGGCAAGGAAGACAGCAACATCCAAGTACCACCAAAGGATAAGACAGGTCCTGAAGAGCCAGCTCAATGGGAAGAACAAGATCCACGCCATCAACAGGTACGCCCTGCCAGTCATCAAATACCCTGCCGGTATAGTGAGCTGGCCAAAGGAGGACATGGAGGCTGCTGATGTGAAGACCCGGAAGCTCCTCACAATGTATGGAGGTTTCCACCCAAAATCCAACACCCAGAGACTGTACACCAGCCGAAAAGAAGGCGGGTAGGGTTTGATGAGTGTCAAAGCCACTGTCCTGGATGAAACCCAGAGCATCCAGGAGTACATCAGTAAGATGGCACCCAAAGATGAGCTGCTGAGAGAATGCCTGAGGCAGCAGCAGACATGGGAGGAAGCTCAAGCAGAAGAAGTGGCATGGCAAGACAAGACCCTGCATGGGATGTACCATCAACAGATAGCTGAGGTGGCTGACATTGGGAAATTCTACCAGTGGCTGGAAAGGGGCTGGACTAAAAGACAGCACTGAGGCACTGATCATAGCAGCACAAGAACAGGCACTGAGCACCAGATCCATTGAAGCAGGGGTCTACCACACTAGACAGGACCCAAGGTGCAGACTGTGCAGAGAAGCCTCCAAGACAGTCCAACACATAGTGGCAGGATGTAAGATGCAGGCAGGAACAGCATACACTGAACGGCACAACCAAGTAGCTGGCATTGTGTACAGGAACATCTGCACAGTGTATGGGCTAGACCCTCCCAAGACCAGATGGGAGATTCCACACAAGGTCGTGGAGAATAACAGTGCTAAGATTCTGTGGGACTCCCAGATCCAGATGGACAGGCAGGTACTGGCCAATCAACCAGACATTGTGGTAATAAACAAGGACCAGAAGACAGCGGTGGTGATAGATGTAGCAGTGCCAAGTGACAGCCACATCAGGAAGAAGGAGTATGAGAAGCTGAAGAAGTACCAGGGTCTGAAAGAGAAACTAGAGCGGATATGGAAAGTAAAGGCCAAAGTGGTCCCAGTGGTGGTAGGAGCACTTGGGGCTGTGACTCCTAAGCTGGGAGAGTGGCTCCAACAGATCCCAGGAATGACATCAGAGCTCTCTGTCCAGAAGAGTGCAGTGCTAGGAACAGCTAAGATACTGCGCAGAACCCTCAAACTCCCAGGCCTCTGGTAGAGGACCCGAGGTTGAGGAAGACACATACCACCCATAGGGGTGAGAGTGGATTTTTTTTTTTGTATGCATGCATAGGAATAGAATCATAGCCCTTCTTTTCACCATTCAAAAGATGTAATTGATTTTAAATAAGAGCACATGGGCATCAAATGAATTGACATGCAAATAAAAATTTAAAATAAAGGATAACAAAAGACAAAACTGAAGTCCAAGTGGTTACCCACTCATGTGAGGGGCATTAAACAGAGATAAATCCTTCTGTTACTGTGAATGGTGGTTCCTTTAGGGGCCAAATAATGTGTTAATTATTTATACCTTGTGCAGCCCAGCTGAAGTCAATGGAATTACACAAGGTGTAAATCAGCACAAAAATGAAGGCTTGTGAGCTTTGCAAATAAATTTTATTTTTATTAAAATTTCTAAAATCCTTTGTTTTACATCAAAGGTTCCCAGACTTTTCTTATTGTGTACCTCTTTTCAGATCTGTCATCTGTCTTCATACCCCTACTTTCTCATGGCAAATACTTTGTGTGTTCTTCTCAACACAACCTGTCTTAAGACATCTTTCCATATTTCACTGTTACATTCAGATGTAGTTACAGTGCAGTGTATACAAATGAGAACATAAAACAAAACCATGAGTAAGTACTGAGCTCAGTTACATTTGACAGTTGTTGGGCAACTGAACGAGTGACATAGTATTTGAAGGTGAGGGATTTGTAAGTCAGCATCTGTCTGTACCTGTGTTCTCACTGATACATCTTAAAGTAAATTATCCTGTTTTATATAACAAATTTCCATGAAGTTTTAATATTTAGTTTGAGTAGCCTATTCTGGAAATTCAACAAACAAACAAACAAACAAACAAACAAACAAAGAAACAAATACAATTCACTATTGCACAATGTCTTCTAGAACCCCTTGGGAATTCCTACCTTACACTAACTAAATTTGGTTCCTAAGCTATTTAGTGGTGCCATTTAAATAGTTCTATAAATGATCCACATTAATAACTGCAAATAACAGAGACTGATATTTCATTACTTGTGTAAAAAATATTTTTGTAGTTTCCCTAAATATCATCAAAATTCTATTTTACTTAGTCTTGAAAGAGAGACAACTAATGATCAAACAAAGAAGGAGGGAGGCAGGGACACAGGGGGAAAGTGGATGAATATGAATTTGAGGTGTTTATCTATTTTAGGTCTTTCAATAGCCCCTAGATTTCACAAAGTGAATATATTTTGTAATGAAATTTTGTATTGTGAGTGGCTGTAAAAATGGACTTTCCGGAAGGATCAAACTAATCCAGAGTCCGATTAGGCTGCCATCAGTGTACATTGTGAGAGCCAGCTCTTTGTAAAACATTTGGATCTCAGCCAGCATGATGATAAATGGAGAGATTACTCCCCAGTCCTTTAACACAAAAAAGGAAAAGAGAATTAAACTCTATGATATTCATCATCAGCCTCACAGTGGAGATCTAATTAACTCACACTGCACTGGGATACTTCACTGGTGAGCACTATGGAAAATCTAATGCCAGGCAGATATGTAGGTTGGATCACAGGACTGGGAGATTACTTGGCCCTGGGCAGTTTAAAGCAGAGATCTTTGGGACAAGATAAATTCTAATGGTGATCTATTCAGTTATGGACTCTGCCTGTTGCAATGCTTAACCTTGGACATGTCATATGGTTCCACTGTTTCTCCATGTATCCAGCTCAAAAATATTAGGATGATACTCCTTAGTGCCCTTACAGAATATGAGACTTGATTAATCAGAGCTATATTTTGATCCCATTGCAGAAACTGAATATTGTCATACTCCATGATTAGTCCACTGGCTTAATTTGTGAAACAAAGTGCTAGTCAATATGACTAAGGGAAACTTAATATTAGTAAAGTGTTTTGACACCCTGGAATAAATTATGTACTACAAGTAAACCCCTTTGTTGGTGACTTTATTACTATCATTTCATCATGCAATGGCTTCCTTCTTCACTTTGACCTTTTAGATAGGATAATCCCTGTGCCTATCATCTTGTCTGCCATAACTTGTTTCCTGCATTCTTGATGCATCATGCATCTTTGAGTTATCCTTCTTCTCAACCCTCTCAGATCCTGTATCAGCATTTTATAAATCCCAGGTAACAGTTTTGTGTCATGCAGTTATTTTTACTGACTGTTCATTTCAGTCAAGTAATCATTTTAGAATATGTTAATGATCATCTTTTACTGCTCCATAGACAGAACACAGTGCACAGTGAATCTGAAACATGTAAACATCGCAGAGACAGTTTTTTAAATGTACGAGATTTGTCCAAAAGAATCAAGAAAACCACAAAGCCACAATCAATGTCATAAAAAAGGTACAAATTAACGTCAAGCTCTATAATTACCTTACAATTTAGAGCCCTCATATATATGCAGATAATATGCCTTTGTAATGTGGCTGAAATTATATTTCTGAAAACAGATGCTTTCTCCTACCATCTGTGATAAGCCTGTTTGTACCCTTGCCTTACTCCTTGCCTAGAAGCCAAAATAAATAAAACAAAAATTGCTCCCTGAAAGGCCTGGGTAAAGTAATCTCAGTTCATTAATTTTCATTTCAAGTCATTTTCCCATCTCTGTGCAGACATCACTGCTTTCTCTGTTATTGGGACCCTCTATTAAAGTTAACCCACTAATAATTTCAATGCACTGTAATTAAGACTAGGCAGAACATGGCACTTACTGTATTGAGAGAAGAAAATGGGAGAGGGAATAAGAAGTTTGAGGAGCCTTCAGACCTTCTCTGCCAAGTCTGGCCCCATCTAATATGCTCATCATTAAACACTTCAAGTGCAAGTATTCAAGGGTTCAAGGACTTGCCAGTTGTGCTAGAACCCCAGAACACACTGATGTGGGGCTGGGAGTGTATGGGGTATGTCTCCTCAAGTGTTTATTCCCTGACATATGTGTTTGTCAGATGGGTTTACTCAAGGTGTCAGGCTGCATCCATTCAAAAGGTATTCCAGTGTCTTTTTTCTCTTTGCACTCCTGACAGCATTGTAGTTGTCATAAGGGTATGTTTTTTCTTAGGCTTAGCCTAGACTTCTGTGCCTTAGCACTGCTACATATTAAGGCTATGATAGACAGCTACAATTTAGCACTTTGACCTTGAAACTCTTCTTGGTCAAGGACTTTATCATTCATTATATTTACTCATAAAGGACCTCAAACACTTTTTGGTGCTACATAAACAAGAATCAATACAATCTTCAACACAGCCACATACTAGGTTGAGCAGCAAATAAATGGGCACCACAGCTATGGTGACTTTCCATTCTCTAGGGTGGGACTAATCAACATTGGCAAATAACTCATTTTGTTGAACTTGCTATCATGCATTATAATCATAGCCAGATTTGATTTCTAATTACTAGCTTTGCAAATATTTGCTTTATACTCTCTCCCTCAATGATATGAAACATTTTTTCCTTCCTCTGTAGCCTTTCCCTTTTCCACAAGAATCTCTTTTTTGAAATGAGGCTCAAGAAAGCAATAAAAAGAGGATAACAATAAAACCTGATATCAAAAAGGTTGATAAAACTATTTGAGAGAGAAAAGAAAAGATTCTGTGCCCACCTGAGTTTAATGGTTCAGAACATGGGGATTCAAAATTAAGTTTATTTCTGTCCCTCATGTTCTGTTTGGCAGCCTCTGAGAATGACACTTGAACATTTTCTCATTTAGCAGCTATTTTATAGGAGGGACAGTACTATGTCCCTGAGATTTTTTTTTAAGGCCAGGACAGCACTGTGTCACTCATCCTTTCAATCCAATTATAGAGTGAAGTAATTGTTCTAACTCAAGATGATATGGTGACCGTCAAAACTATGAAATGTATAGGATGAAAAAATACTTCAGATTTTCCAGAAGTATTTAATGTTTGGTGTTCTCTTTAAGCTTAACTTTGGATATGATGGAAGAGGATGCAACACAAAGGTGTCCAACAGTGTGCCTTTGAAATGTTGAGTCATTCTTTATTGTCCTTTGGGGAGAGGGAATCATACTATATGAAAAAATAAAAAATAAAAAAACACTGTTAAATGAAATTGTCAGCCTAACTTTGATACTTGAAAGATATTAGATTAAACAACCAGTTTTTTTTCAATGTATTTAATGAAATGGTGTTAAGGAATGGCTAACATGGATTAACCAAGAACTGGTCATGACCAGTAAATTAATTTTCTTTTTCAACTGGCTAATCTGCCTAGTGAATTGAGGGAAGCAACGGATGTGATATATCTGGGATTTCTTAAGGCTTTTGACAGTGGCCCACAGGGCACTCTCATAAACAAACTAGATCAATGTGGTCTAGATAAAGTTAATACAAGGTGGTTGCATAATTAGTTGACAGATCTTGTTAAACAGTAATGATCATTAGCTCACTATCAAAGTGTGAAAAGATTTCTAGAGTTGTCCCACAGGGGTCTGTCTTGGGTCTTTTACTAGTCAGTATTTTTATTAATTACTTGGATAATGAAGTGGAGATTATGTTTATAAAATTTGAGGATGTCATCAAACAGGGAGCAAGAGCTATAAAGGAAAAGAGTAGACTTCAAATGACCTTAATAAATTAGAAGATGGATCTGAAATAAATAATATGAAATTTTAAAAAGACAAACAGAGAGCACTACAATTAGGAAGGCAAAATCAAACACATTAGTACAAAATAAGCAATCAGTGGCTAGGCTCAAGTATGGCAGAAAAAGATCTGGGGGTCACTGTGGATCACCAATTGAACATGACTGGTAAGAAAAATGATGGTGAGACATTTCAAATGCAGATGACTAAAGACAGGCCCCTCCTGAATAGAAGTTATCTTGACCTTCCAAAGTCCTGAGCATCCTCGGTCTCCATGAAAGTAAATGTTATAGGTTTTCAATCTAGCAACCTACATGGAACTTGGTACGATGAATGCAAGTTGCAGGAGAGAAGAATTTGGAAGCCTCAGGACATGTCTGTATCTGTCTAGGATGGTGAAATGCAGTTGAAACACCCCTGAAAATAGTGGCTTTAAAAATCAGCCTTGTCTTGCTGTTATATAGCAAACAATATATGAAGCACTCAGCATTACTGAAGATTAGGCCAGCACAGTCCCTTTCCTTCACTGTTCAGTGTTCAGGTGGGTTGCTATGCCAGCTCTGAGGGTCTCTGAGTCATGTGTAGCAATCTGATTTTTTGCCGATCAGTGCAAAGTCAAGGCCTTATTGAGGTACATGGATATGGGTACAGTTCACAAATTTTGAGTATCTCAGTAGACCTACATGAGACCATATAGTCCCATGTTTATAGCATATATAATGAACGAAGGAATTTTTAGAAAACCTTCAGGGCCACATTCTGCACTGTATGTTCTAAATTACAGCAAAAATTAATCATTACAGTTTTTAATATGGTATGATTTGTATAGAGCTTTGTTTTTAATGGCAAGTTGTGTTTCTTCTAATATGCTGATATCATAGTGACACCTTTCAAAACCACTACATATTTTCTAAAATATGCTTTTAAAAATCACCTGTTACTATTATAAGAAACTATAATTTCTTGCAAGAAGCAAGGGCTAAAAACAATTGCTTGATGCCATTAGACATCTTGGTTCCCTTGTTTCTTACATGATATTGTGATGGCAGGAGAGAAAAATAGTTTTAAGAAGATTAATGTTATTAAAACAAAAGCAATTATCAGAAAAAGAACAAGATGGGAATTTTATTAATAGTTCCAGCTGAGATTATAGGGCAGAATGCAGATGAAGTTAAAGGTGAAAAATAAACACAATTTAGTTTTTTGTGCAAGGAGTTTATTTTATTTTTGTAGAAACAGATAAATGTATTCCTTGCTCACATAAGTGTTTTTACACTACATGAATGTGTGTGTGTGTGTTCCTACCTTTAGTTAGGTAGCAAATATGGGTGAGGAAACTGATTCAAATAAAATACATTTAAGAACATTTCATATTCACTGGACTGCATTTGGCTCAGATTAGAAATAACACTGGTGTAAACATGGCAAGAAAATTGTTTTCATGAATTATTCAAGCCAGTCACAAGGGGGCAATACTAGAAATCTTTCAAGAACGACTGATCCTGAGAACTTTTCATCTTGAAGTGATTACTAGAACAAAGAGATTTGGAAATTTAAACTTCAGAGTTATTGCCATAAACATGTTTACATGAAAATTGACAATCCCCAAGAGAAATTAGTGAAGTGTACCTCCAAACTGTTTGAGATTGGCCAATTATGCAATGTGTGTAAAAAGCTCCAGAGAGAGAGCGTATTTGGACAGTTCCAGTGGTTGAAGTGGATTGAACTGGAGTATGAACGCGCCTTGCACCAGCCAGGAGGTGAAGGACTTGTGTAGCAATGCTGCTTGTCCAAGCACATGAGAGTAAGCTGGAGGTCTTTCTTTTCTGAACAGGGAGGGATCTGTGCTCATCTCCTGCTTCCATCTACTGTATCCTCTGAGATGTCCACAGACAGTTACATAGAGCCAGATCTTCTCAGCTGGAGGAATAATTCCACCAGACAAGAGTGTCTATCTCATAATATAGAGACACACACACACAGAGACACAAAGAGAGCAAATTCAAGTTTATTAGTGTCACTAAAATAATTAAGTTAACCTTAAATGAGAAAAGCAAGACTACAAATTTGCCTGAGAAACAAAAAGATAGTGAATATGCTGTAGTTATCCACCTTCTACTCCCTGAATGCAGTTATAAATTAATTCATTATTAAATGTGAATTAGTAGCTATACCATTCTTTTTAACAAGAGAATTAATTTTAAATTTTAGGGTTCAGCCTATCTGTGTTTTCCTGGAGTTGACATCTACCCATTGGCATACTCTAAATATATTGAATTGTAATTTTTTTCCAGTGGTTAGGATGCTATCCCATTTCTTGGCAGACCAGATTAAATTCCCTTCTTTACTACTGACTCCCCCTGTGATATGAGGTCAGTCCTTTTGTCTCTCTGTATTTCAGTTTCCCATCTGTTAAACTGGGATAACAGCACTTCCCTACCTCTCATGGAGTTGTGAAGATAAATACAGTAAAGATAGTGAAGCACCAAGATACTTGTATGGCCCTCGTAATCCTAGTATGTGCATCATGACAGATTTAGAAATGAATAATACAGAATTGATTATCTTTTAAATGTGGTTATCTTTTTTTTTTTTCCTTTTGTCCATGTTTGCACCTGGCGGAATTTAAACTTGATAGCCTGTCTGGTTTTGCCTACAATAAAAAGTAGCCAGATTTAACCAAGGTGAAGCAAAAAATCCCATACTGGTGTTAACTTAAGCCAATGTTTTTCAACCTTTAGTGGATCAGGGAACATTTAAAGGTTTTAATTACTTTACATGTTACACCTGACAACATTCTTGGAAAGCTGGTAACAGTGGCAGGAGATAAATGCTGCTATCTCAGCAAAGTTTCTAGGTGTGGACCATCATCTGACACCATATACCTGGAAGTCTTGCTGTGGCTGGAGTATTAAATTGCTCCTTCCACTTTCCACTCAGCCCCTCCCCATTGGTTTGGGTGGGTCACAGAACACCTGCGCTATGTGTGAGGTGCACCAGTGTTGAGAAACACTGTCTTAAACTAATGTTCAGTAGAGCCCTCAAAAGCATCTATTAATTGCATTGATCTTTATAATAAGCAACATTTATCAACCCATTATTCAGATATGTTTTCTTTAACCAGAAACTGCTCAGCTCCTCATAACAGTCAATCAGTCAATCAGTCAAACCAAGATGCTCATTATTAAATGGATTTAATAACAGGATTGTGCATGTCATCCAGAGCAAAAGGACTCTTGCTGGTTGAATGCTATAGGGAGATGTAAAACTCTGGTAGTGAACAGCCTACATTTTATTTCAAAAGTATATAATTTTAACATTTATGGGTGAGTTTTAAATAAAACTGTATCCTATAGTGATAGTTCTTTTAAATTGGTTAATGAAGCAATGTGTTAGAGCACTAGTTTTACACTTTTGGAAAAGTGGATTCAAATAGCAGTTAGGTTATAACATTACATTAATTTTATTTCAGCTACTTACTCCCTTTTGGGCACTTTCTACACATCACAAAAACACCTCATACTTCACCTAATTGGATCATTAAGCCTTGGACTGCATGTAGAAGGGGTATTGCAGGGACAGACTAGAGTACATTGGGAGAGCTGATCATAGATTGATAGATTTTAAGGCCAGGGAGGGCCATGAGATCAACTAGTCTGATCTCCTGTACTATACAGAGTATGCAAGTTTATCCAATTACTCTGGCCTTGAGCCCTATAATTTGTATTCCACTTAAGCATGTTGTTATGAAAGTGGATTGAGTGGAAGCTCATTGAAGCTGCTGGTCATAACTGACATCCTTCAGGAAAGCTAACTGTCAGCCGCAATCAAGCTCCTTTATGGAACCAGCTACCTAGCTGAAACAATAAGAGACACCACCCAAAACACAGGCACAAGTCAAGGCTTGAGTAAACGCTGAACTATGTGGTTCACAGGGTTTCTCTAGAAAACTGACATTGCTGACATCTCATTACCCTGGGATATTGATTGGTGGAGCTTTGTGCGCCTCTCTTGTGTTTGAGAATCAGGAGAAACACACTGAAGGACAAAGAGAAATAGCAAAAAAGCCCTAGACACAGCCACAGAAACCTAGTTATTGTGACCCTGACAAAAAAAGCTAAGGCATAGAAACTTTTGGGTAAAGTGTTGGATGAAAGAGGCTTGTAACTAAAACAACTACTTCTTGCTCTTTGCTTCCTCCTGTGCTCAAGGGAACAGGACTTTCAACATTTTTTATAAATTAACAGGATTACACCAAAGAAATTCTTGACTACAATATCAGTTTCTCCTTCTAACAGAAATAATTTGCTAGAGTCCAAAAATTGTCTAATCCCTTGGCTCACAAAGCAGTAACAGTATCTTCCAGAAAGGCATCAAGTCTTGAATTAGTCTTCACAAGTGGAATCCACCACATCCTGGACTGCAAAGTGCCATTGCATTTGGTCTTTGCTTTCAAAGGCTGCGTTCAGACGTCAGTTTTATTTTGAAACAACAGCTGTTGTTTCGAAATAAAATTTCTCATGTCCACACAATGTACCGTTGTTTCGAAATAATGGCCATTGTTTTGAAACTGATAAACCTAGCAGGAAATTGAAATAGCTGATGTTTCAAAATGGTTGTTTCGAAACAATGGCATTCGGACATGTTGTTTTGAAACAACACCATTGTTTCGAAACAACTATTTAGAAACAACATGTGTGAATGGCCTTATTTTGAAATAACCATTTGGAATAACAGTCATTTCAAAAGCAGGCTTTCCCTTAATTCAAATTAACAAGCTGTTAATTCAAATTAAGTTATTTCAAAATAAGGATTTTATTTCAAAATGAGTTATTTTGAAATGGGTTATTTTGAAATAACAGTTACCATGTAGACATACCTAAAAGCATCATTTGCTTCCTTTCCACACACTGCATCCTACTGGCTAAACTCATACAGGATCTACCACACCCTCCCTGAATTTGAGGAGGGCAGTTTTGTTAATAACTGTAATTAGAGGAAGCTTAAGATGACATACAATTTATCTATAAAGGTTAAAAACCAAGGGACAGATCTTCAGCTAATGTCACTAGTGAGGCAGGTCCACTGATGTCAATAGAGCTAAAATAATTTACATCTGCTAAGGT
Organism: Podocnemis expansa; assembly: GCA_007922195.1. Taxonomy (NCBI): domain Eukaryota; kingdom Metazoa; phylum Chordata; order Testudines; family Podocnemididae; genus Podocnemis; species Podocnemis expansa. The sequence goes on from ML681963.1 coordinate 29,516,723, forward strand.
TTGGATTCAAGTAATCATTTCTACAATTCCTATTCATGCAGTAAGTCCTATCTGGTATATCTAGAGTACAATAAAACAAACAAACAAACAAACAAAAAAGACTTCCTGCACTGAGTCTATCAGAGCCTGGGCCACCTGATAGGCTCAGGGAACGGGGATAAAAATTGTACTGTAGCTGTTCTGGCTTGGGCTATAGTCTGTGCTCTCAGACTTTTTCCTCTCATGGGATCTCAAAGTCCAGGATCCTGCCCAGGTCTGCACACCTACACTGTGATTTTAGGGTTCCATAGCCTAAGCCACATGCATCCAAGTCAGCCAATCTACGTTAGCTATGGCTCTTCCACCAGTCTTTTATTGTAGTATAGACGTCCCCACAGACACCAACTGGAGTATTCACAGATGGGCTTCAAGACAGAGCCCCAACTCCTTTCTCAGTGTCTAATTGTGGGGTAATTAGTAAGACTGCTATAAATACTTTGTTTTACTTTTCTATGCTGAAGTCACATCAACAGATGGGCAATCGAAAAGAACTCAGCTGAAAGTTTAAAAGGCAAAAGTCAATGAAGGCAAATGTGTACAAAAGGCAAAGCTGTTAGCAGAAATGTATTGATGTCATTCAGTGTCTTGTCGAAGTCTTGCTCTTTATTGCTCTTTCAATTTCTGTCCATGCAAGAAGGAATCTTTCAGATCCACATAGAGAAAAGAAACAAAGCAGCTACCCCCCATATCTCAAAGCAAAGGCAGCTTTCTTAGAACAGGTTGCTCTTGTCAAGTGCTGTGAAGCCGTGGGGCTGTCTGTGAAGTGAAGAAAGCACAGTCACAGCCATAAGCAATGTGATTCCAACTTTCAACAGTCTAGACTTAATTCTTGAAATTGTTGTCCCGTAAAGAAAAGTAACAACCAAGGAAATTAGTGTGATCTTGCACCATTAAACAGACATTTGCACTATTGTGAAGGATTATGGTCCCTTCCAGTTTCTATAATGCTATGATTCCTGTTTCTTATTGCTGCTATTTGGTACTGTTCTGAGTAATGTTACCAAAGAGCAAATTACAAAAGCAATGGGAAAAAGGAAACAAGAAAATAGAGGAGGTTTAAAAAAAAACCCTCAGAGATGATAATAATATAGATTTCCTGCAGCCAGTCCAAAAATATGCATGAGAGGAAAAGTTAGAGGAAAGAATCATGTCTGTGGTAAAAATCACTCTCAGGAGCTGGTGCTTAATGGCTAACGAGAACTTTCTGTTGCAGGATCCTATAATTTATATGATTCAGCTTTGCTTTTAATTAAAAAAAAAGAGAGAGAGCTTTGTACTTTAACCATAATAAAACATACATTTTTAAGAACTGTTGGTGGAAATTTGCATTTAGCAAAGAGTGACAGCTCTTTAAATACAAAGGACCAGAGTTGGAGTGTGTTTCTTTAATCTTTGTGTTTTAGTAACAAAGGCAACGTTAAGACTGGGATTTACAAAGGAGCCTTCAGGACATAGACACTCAAATCTCATTGAATCATAACATAATTTGGGTGCCTAACTCCCTTGAACTCATGTAGAAATCCCAATTTAAAAGACTGAAATAAATTAAATTAATTAGCTTAATTGCCAATCCTATGATATTTATCTCCTGCCAGTGAAGAGTGTGAGGAATATAGGGGCTTTCTTTCTGTGACAGACAGATCTCTGCCTTTTTTTCTTCCTTGAAACACAGCTATGGTAAAGGCATTTCTGGGCCTCCTGACTACTGTCTGTGTTTAGTGAAGCTTCATTCTACTCTTAGAGGGCTCTCAAGAATTTCTGTTTTTTTCCCCCAACACTGCAGTGAATTTAAATACAGAAATGTAAGAAATTCACAGATCTCTGGAGGATGAGAAGGAATTCAAATGGGCTGTATGAGAAAGTTCCATTTCATCCTCAACATATGGTTTACCTGAGAACTGAGGAATTTTTTATTCCTATCCATATGAAGATGTCAGGATAAATTCTACTCTCACTCATATTGATGTAAATCCAAAGTAACTCTGTTGAAAAAAATGCAGTTATTTAAGATGCACCCTGTTGTAGCTGGTAGTTGTAGCTGCCCTGTTTCTTTCAAAATACCTTTCATTTAGTTCTGCATAGACAAGTAGGCATACATAGTACAGAAAGACAAGAATAAATTATTAGTGAAAGGAGCTTAATGCATGCATATATACAAAGCAATGGTTCATTACTGATTCTAAAAAACTAAGCCTAAGATCTTGCTTTTTTGTTTGTTTTCATACAAAGTAGGGTTGACTTCAGGAAGGCTTTGCAAAAGAGAACAAAAGACCAGGCCAGTCCCATTTTAGGGCAATTCATTGCACCCCACAGGAATCCCAAGAAATAGGGATTTGTGTGCATAATGAGGAGTTGGGATGGAGTGGGGGGAATCTAACTCCCAAATGCCTGCTTGTGCTGGACTTTGGAAAGAAATGTTCGCTGCAGCTTTTCCACTTCATTTGCCTACAATGTTAGATCCATTGGTTCCACACATCATAGATACAGTAGTCCTTCTATGAGTCTTCCCTCACTGTCACCTCCATGTGGAACCAACCCTTCTTCGTTATGCAAGCCCTCTGGTGCAATTTCTCTGTTGTTTCCCCCAACTGCTGTGGGATCTAAGTAATGAAGAGAGCTTTTTCGGGTCCTCAAAACCAGATGAGTTTCACACTTATGATAGTGTTTCTTAAGGTGTATTTTGCAACCAAATACTAAGACAGGAGGAGCCTGGAAGATGCATGAATAAAGATGAGTTGGCTTTAACAATAGAATGAGGAGAAGCAAGATAGGGGTGTGACTGCATTAATTTTTCCTGAAGGTGAGCTCAACTTTCAAAAGTCTGGGAAATTCTGCTTGAGTAAACAGATCGTTCATATCTGAGCCTAGATCAATCACATAATTATAGAAATACAGGGCAGGAAAGGAGCTTGATAGGTTAATCTAGTCCACCCCCCGAAATAAGGCATGAGCAAATATGCCTAAACCACCCTGTAGGTGTTTGTCTAAACTGTTTATTATACATCCAATTATGTGGATTCCAGCACCTCCATTGCTAACCTATTCCAGAGCTTAACTATCCTTAAAGTTAGGAAGTGTTTTCCTAGTATAAAACCTAAATATCCTTTGCCACAGAATAAGGCAAATCTTTTTTTTGTCCAGTGGATGTGGAGTACAATTGATCAACATCCCCTTTATATCCATCTTATCAAATCTGAACAGTTATCAGGTCCTCTCTCAGTCTTCTTTTCTCAAGACTAAACAGATTTTTTTTTTTTAACCTTTCCTCATATGTCAGGTTTTCAGGCCACTCTAATTTTTTTTTCTCTTCTCTGGTCTCTTTTCAGTTTCTCTAATTCTTATTTTTAAAATGTGGCACCTGGAAGTAGACAAAGTACTGAAGCCTCATAAGCGATGAGTGGAACAAGACAATTACCTCTTGTGTCTTACAAGCAACACTGCTGTTAACATGCCCTACATTGCTGGCTAGTGTTCAATCCACTGTAACCTCAGATCTTTCCTGCAGTGCTACTGCCTAGCTAGCTATTCCCTATGGCTGTGTCCACACCAGGGTTTTATTTTGAGACAATGGCCATTGTTTCAAAACAAAGAATGGCATGTCCAAACAACATTCCTTTATTTTGAAATGATGGGGCCTTGTCATTTTGAAATAAGGTCCGTCATTTTTGGAAGAATAAAACCTGGGCTCTAATCAAAATAGCCCTTGTTTCAAAACTTATTTTGATATAACAGTTAATGTGTGAACACAACCTATTTTGTGCTTGTGCATTAGATTTTTGTTGTTGTTGCTGATGTTGTTAACTGTAACACATTTCACTGGTCTTTATTGAATTTCATCTTGATTGCAGATGCATTTATCAAGGTCATTTTGAATCCTAACCTTGACCTTCAAAATATCTGCAGCTTTTGCCAGATTGGTGTCATCCTCAAATTTTATAAATATGTTCTCCACTCCACTATCCAAGTCATTAATGAAAATATCGAATAGTACCAGACCCAAGACAGACCCATGCATGATCTCACTTTATACTTGCTCCCTGTTTGGCAACAAACCATTGACACTGCTCTTTGAGAACAGTGTTCAACCAATTGTGCACCTACCTTACTTTAATTTGATCTAAACCATATTAGTTTGTGAGAATGTCATGTGGGCCATAGCATGTCTAATAATAATAATCATCATCATTATCATCATCATCATAATCATAATCAATATCCTTAAAACAAACCTTAAGTTCGCAAACATCATACTTTGCCTATCAGTAAGTTGTGATTAATGCCAGAAATACTTCTCTGCTGATTTGTGTGTGTATGGAAAAATCAATGTCTACTGACATTTACTGATAAAACCCTAATCCTTCTGAACTTCTGAATATGGTGGGCCAAATTCTGTTCGTGATACACTGATGTGAAGCTGAAGTACCTCATCTGAAGTCAATAGAGCTTAATTATAGAAAGCCTTCTAACTCTTCTCCAAAGGGTTTTAGATAAATATGATTTTTAACCTATTCTTTACTAACAGAAGTTTCCACTAAAAACCTATGATCATTCACACCTGATTGCGCTTCACCTTCAGAAGCAGACTACGACATCTATGTTTCAGGATGATTTCTTCCTGTTAATGTCTTCTAGGGCCTTTTTGTACCTTTTTTCCTCACTGCAAATCTGTTTATTTTCTTCCTTTAATAGAAAGTGATAGATACGATATTCTTACATGTTATTGAGTCAAGTTAGTGTATTTCCCACTCTGACTTTGCACTTCCTGTTTCTGATGCTCAGGAGGAAGAAAACATAGGAGGAAGAACACAATACATTTCCTGTTCTCAGAAGGGTATCAGGGACGGAAGGAATGTTTCCTCTCACTCTTTTTGACCTAAGAATCTTAAAAATAAGGAGCTACTGAAGGAGAAAAGAAGCATACACTCATCCCAGAGGTTGAAGACAAGACATGATATGGACATACAACTCTAAAAATGCTATGTAAATAGGTTGCCTGCTACCTTCCCACAACCTTTTACTAAGGTCATGGGCAAAATGGGATGAGACTCTTATGTGATTTTTCATCCAACTTTTGTTCAATTTTTCACCAACATTTCAAACAATGTTGGTCAACTGTATGGCTTGCTCAAAACTTGAGAAGATTTATTTTTTCTAAAAAAATTGATAAAGTGTTGACAGTGTTGTCTAAACTGTTTTTAATTACAAATTTTATAATTTTTTGGAAGTTTTCTGTTCCCTTCTCTCTACTGCATTGTCAGAGCCTTGGCTCGGACAGTAAGCAGTGCAAACTTTTGAGATCAAAGGTCTGAGGTGCCATCACCAGTGATGACTGTGGTGATCTGAAAATTGTGCAGTTGTATCACTACAGTTGTGCTGTTGCACACTGTCTAGTATAGACATGGCCTTAAGTTATTCCTTAAAAAACATAGGCTTATTAGTTGTATGGCTAGCTTGGAACTTCTGAGATCTGAGTTGAATTACATCACCATCGTAAGATTCCTGTGTGACCTTGAACAATCTTTTTTTTTTTTTTTAACATCTTTGTGCATTAGTTTCCAATTGTTAAAATGCGAGATAACAAGATAGCAACCACAAGGACTTCTTCAGTAGTGAACTGTGAGGGAGAAGTTATCATCTGCAGTTAAGTGAATATTTGTCTCTTTGCTGCATAGATATTGGTACTCCCTATGTCACAGACTGGTTGTGAGAATAAATATATTTAAGACTGTAAGATGCTCAGATAATCTGTGATGGAATCATTTATGTACCAAAGCAATAGAAAATGGGCTGAATCTTAGTGCAGTGAGATACAAAATTTTCCGAGACACTTACCCATCTGATTGCCATAAGGCTTCTAATGCATATTCAGCCACTTATACATACAGTAAAGAGACAAATATTCACTGAACTGGAAATGATAGCATCTCTCACAGTTTCATTTTTGAAAAAAGTCCTTGTGGTTGGTATCTTGTTGTGACTTCCATTTGCTGTTTTCATCCTGTAGCTGAGTTACAACTCACCTCTTGAGGCAGTTCCCACCATTATAAATTCACTTTTTCCCAGATTATGGAATAGGGTAGATTGCCGAATTTCATATAGCACCTACCAGTCTTTATTAAGGGGAGAAAAAGGATCTTTTAAAAGAAATTGCTTATGTGACATTGGAAGCAAAAAGACCACATTCAAAAAATGTTTTAAGGTGTCTAGAGAAAAAAAAAAAGAATGAACAATAATGTTAGTGAGGGGTGAAAGAAACCATATGTTCTCCAAAGACTAGGCACAATGGGGTACCACCTTAATGGCTTTCTTAATGCGCCCTGTTGGGCCTAGGTATTGAAGGACATATGGTACATTTCACTCTGAACTGTGAATTTCCTGAAACAGCTGTAATTTTTTTTGTTGGATATTTATATAGTTGCTGAATATTTTCCCGTATTTTCTCTTCAGTTACTAGAGGGCACTTGTATTTTACAACTCCATATTCTGTCCATTAAAGCTTCCCTCCTGAAGAGTTTGAGCTTCTATTTGTTTTTGATATTTATTATTTACTGTGCATACATTTTACTTTACTATGGGACCTTTATGCTGCATGTCTTTATATGATATGTGAAGCAGGGAATGCCAGTTTGCTCTGCTCCAACACAAGTATCATCAGATGTGGTGCATGGGCAGATGTGGGCTGAAGGAATGCACATAGACCTCTGCAGATATTGGTAGTATGTTTCAAGCACCTTATATACCCAAGAAGTACACTGGATGTAAAAGGAGAGAGTGCTTGAACAAAGAATGGATGTGTCTCAGGAACAGATCTGAGATTAAGTATAGAATCATAGAAACTATAAGGGACCATGAGAAGTCACTGAGTTCAGAACCCCGCACTCATGGCAGTACCAAGTACCATCTCAAACCATTCCTGACAAGTGTTTGTCTAACCTTCTTTTAAAAACTTCCAATGATAGAGATTCCGCAACCTTCCTAGGCAACTTATTCCAGTGGTTACTCACCCTGATGGTTAGGATTTTTTTCCTATTTTCCAACCTAAACCTCCTTCGCTGTAATTTAAGCCCATTGTTTCTTGTCCTATCATCATTAGTTAAGGAGAATGTTTTTTTCCCTCCTTCTTGTAACAACCTTTTAGGTACTTGAAAACTATTATCATATCCCCTCTCAGTCTCCTGTTTTCCAGACTAAACAAAACCCAGCTCTTTCAGTCTCCTCTCATAAGTCAAGTGTTCCAGACCTCTAATCATTCTTCTTGCTCTTCTCTGGCTTCCTACAGTTTCTCCATGTCTTTCCTGAAATGAAGCACCCAGAACTGGACATAATACTCCAGTTGAAGTCTAATCAGCATAAAGTGGGTGTCTTACAATACTCGTGTTAATACATCCCAGAATGGTCCTTGTTCCCCACCCCAACAGCATTACACTGTTGACTCATATTTAGCTTATGGTCCACTATGACATCCAGAGCCCTTTTCTGCAGTACTCCTTCCCAGGTAGTCATTGCCCATTTTGTCAGATGCTTCGAAGATGGGTGAATTTACAGAATGAAAATAAATGCAAGGGGGTATAAAACATAGGATCAGGTCATACAGTAACAGCAGATCAGAGCAGTTGTTAAGTTCAAACCCTGGGAAGCCTGAAGTCAAACTACCTTTTGTAATGGCAAAAGAACCCATAGTCTTGATTCAATCCTGCTTTTACAGAATTTAATTTGCATATTAATTCGAGTTCAGATGTTTCTCTTTGAAGTCTTGATGTCCCAGGCACATCTCTGATGACGGTTGTTAACAAATCATTAATCAAGTGTTTAGAAAGATGTAAGTGCTCAACAACTGGTTTTTTTTTTTTGTTCTTTTTTTTGTTTTGTTTGGTTTTTTGTTTTGTGATTTCTGATATCAGCTCTATGTTCATTCATTCTTTTGCATAGGGAGCGTCCTGGTTGTCCAATGTATAAGGTGTTGGGGACTTTCTGGCACATGATAGCATAGATCACATTAGTAGATGAGCAGGTAAATGAGCCTTTGATGGAGTAGCAGGCTTGATTAGGACCTATGATGGTATCTGTTGTGCAGATATGTGGGCAGTCTTGGCAGTGTGATTGACTTCAGGCTTCCCAGGGTTTGAACCTGCCAACTGCTCTGATTTGCTCTTACTACAAACCACGCTGCCAAGTCTGCCCACATATCTGCACAATAGATACCATCATAGGTCCTAATCAAGCCTTCTACTCTATCAAAGGCTCATTTACCTGCTCATCTACTAAGTTGACCCATCTTTGAAGCATCTGACGAAATGGGATTTTCTCCCATGAAAGGTCATGCGAAAAATAAATCTGTTAGTCTTAAAGTGCCACATAGAATCATAGAATCATAGGGTTGGAAGGGACCCCACAAGGTCATCTAGTCCAACCCCCTGCCAAAAAAAGCAGGACCACTCCCATTAGATCATCCCAGTCAGTGTTTTGTCCAGCTGGGACTTGAACACCTCCAGAGATGGAGATTCCACCACCTCCCTAGGCAACTTATTCCAATGCTTCACCACTCGCCTAGTAAGGAAGTTTTTCCTAATATCCAGCCTGGACCGCCCCAGCTGTAACTTGAAGCCATTGCTTCTCGTTCTGCCCTCTGTTACTACCGAGAACAATCGAGCTCCCTCCTCCTTGGAGCAACCCTTCAAGTAGTTGAAGGTTGCTATCAAATCCCCCCTCAGTCTTCTCTTCTGCAGGCTAAATAAGCCTAGTTCCTTCAGTCTTTCTTCATAGGGCTTGTGCTCCAGCCCTTTGATCATTTTGGTTGCCCTCCTCTGGACTCTCTCTAATTTGTCCATGTCCTTTTTGTAGTGGGGAGCCCAAAACTGGACACAGTATTCCAGATGTGGCCTCACTAGTGCAGAATAGAGGGGAATGATCACATCCCTCGATCTGCTGGTAACACTTCTTCTGATGCAGCCCAGTATGCCATTGGCCTTTTTGGCAGCAAGAGCACACTGCTGACTCATATCCAGCTTCCCATCCACCATGACTCCCAGGTCCTTTTCTCCAGTGCTGCTATTTAGCTGATCACTCCCCAGCCTCTAGCAGTACATGGGGTTTTTTCGTCCCAAGTGCAGGATTTTACACTTATCCTTGTTGAACCTCATGAGATTCCTCTTGGCCCACTGCTCCAGTTTGTCTAGGTCTCCCTGAATCCTGTCTCTGCCTTCTAGGGTGTCTACCGTTCCCCCCAGTTTGGTATCATCTGCAAACTTACTAAGTGTGCAATCTATCCCATCATCCAGATCGTTAATGAAAACATTGAACAGAACTGGCCCCAGGACCGACCCCTGGGGCACACCACTTGTTACTGCCTGCCAACTTGACATGGAGCCATTGATTCCTACACGCTGAAACCGTTGTTCTAGCCAGTTTTCTATCCACCTTACAGTCCATGCATCTAACCCATACTTCCTTAATTTGCCAATGAGAATGCTGTGGGAAACCGTATCAAAAGCCTTGCTAAAGTCAAGGTATATGACATCAACGGCTCTTCCCGCATCCACAAATCCAGTCATCTCATCATAGAAGGCGATGAGGTTGGTCAGGCATGATTTACCCTTGGTAAATCCATGCTGACTGTTCCTGATTACTCTACGTTCCTCCAAGTGTTTCAGGATGGATTCTTTGAGAAGCTGCTCCATGATTTTTCCAGGGATTGAGGTGAGGCTGACAGGTCTGTAATTCCCTGGATCCTCCTTTTTGCCTTTCTTGAAGATAGGTACTATATTTGCTTTTTTCCAGTCCTCTGGCACCTCCCCCGTTCGCCACGAGTTTTCAAAGATAATGGCCAACGGTACTGCTATCTCATCAGCCAGCTCCCTCAGCACCCTCGGATGCAGTTCATCCGGCCCCATGGACTTGTGCACATCTAGTTTCTTTAAGAAGTCCCTAACCTGACCTTCTGTCACCAAGGGCCTCTCTTCTTCTCCCCAGTCCCCCGTACCTAGTGCAGTGGGCTGGGAGCTGACCTTGCTTGTGAAAACTGAACTAAAGAAAGCATTGAGCACTTCAGCTTTTTCCTCATCCTCTGTCACGAGGATGCCTGCCCCATTCAATAAGGGACCTACACCATCCCTGATCCTCTTCTTGTTATTGATATACTTGTAGAACCCCTTCCTGTTATCCTTCACATCCCTTGCTAGTCGCAACTCCATTTGTCCTTTGGCCTTTCTGATTTTATCCCTGCAGTCCCGAGCAATGTCTTTATATGCCTCCTTAGTCATCTGTCCTAGCTTCCACTTCCTGTAAGCGTCCTTTTTATGCTTCAGCTCAGTGCAGAGCTCTCTGTTAAGCCACAGTGGGCGCCTTCCACATTTGCTGTGCTTTCTCCTTATCGGAATTGTATCTTGCTGTGCCCTTAGCAGGGTTTCTTTAAAATGCACCCAACTCTCTTGGACACCTTTCCCCTTCAGATCAGCCTCCCAAGGGATCCTGCCCATCAGTTCCCTGAGGGAGACAAAATCTGCTTTTCTGAAGTCCAGGGTCTGTGTTTTGCTTCTTTCCTTCTTTCTTTTAATCATCAACTTGAACTCAATCATTTCATGGTCACTGCTACCCAGGCTGCCATTGACCTCTACTTCCCTGATAAATTCTTCTCTATTTGTGAGCAGCAGATCGAGAGGCGCAAGGCCCCTCGTCGGTTGCTCCAGCATTTGTACCAGGAAGTTGTCCTCAACACTCTCCAGAAACTTCCTGGATTGCCTGTGCACTGCTGTATTGGCCTTCCAGCAGATGTCAGGGTAATTGAAGTCCCCCATGAGAACCAGGGCCTGTGCTCTAGAAACTTCTGTTAGTTGTACACAGAATGCCTCATCCACTTCCTCCTTCTGATCTGGTGGTCTGTAGCAGACACCTACCACAACATCCCCCTTGTTGCTCTCCCCTCTAAACTTAACCCACAGACTTTCAACTGGCTTGTTTCCACTTTCATAATGGAGCTCTGAGCAGTCATAGAGCTCCTTTACATATAGTGCTACTCCTCCCCCTTTCCTTCCCTGCCTGTCCTTCCTGAACAGTCTATACCCATCTATTGCAGAGCTCCAGTCATGCAAACTATTCCACCACGTCTCTTTTATCCCAATCATGTCATAGTTCTTTGTCTGCGCTAGTGCTACCAATTCCTCCTGCTTGTTTCCCAGGCTCCTTGCATTTGTGTATAGGCACCTAAGATACCCAGCTGATTGCCCTACTTTCCCATTTTGACATTCAATTCTATTGTATCTACCTCCCTGGATTTTCTTTTGGTGTTGACCTCCCCCACCTGCCTCAGGCATTAGGGCTTCATTAGAGCATCTAAGAAAGTTATTTGATTCCCCCCACATGTTCCAATTATCCTCTCTTCTATCCCTGGAGTTACAGTCCCGGCACCCCCCAAGTTCCATCCCATCCCCCTGGTCTCCCACATAGTCACTTACCTGTGGGCTTTGGTCTCCTTCCCCCTTCAGACCTAGTTTAAAGCCCTCCTCACTAGGTCAGCCAGTCTGCGTCCAAATACGCTCTTCCCCTTCCTCGAAAGATGGAGTCCATCTCTGCCTAGCAGTCCTTCTTCCTGAAACAGCAACCCATGGTTGAGGAAGCCAAAGCCCTCCTGACGACACCATCTTCGCAGCCAAACGTTCAACTCCAGGATGCATCTGTCTCTGCTCAGGCCTCTACCCTTGACCGGAAGAATCGAGGAGAACACCACCTGTGCTCCAAACTCCTTCACCCGCGCTCCCAGAGCCCTGAAGTCACCTTTGATCTGCCGAGGATCACCTCTCGCAGTATCATTGGTTCCCACATGGATGAGAAGCATGGGGTAGTAGTCAGAGGGGCGGATGATTCTCGACAATCCCTCCGTAACGTCTCGGATGCGGGCACCTGGCAGGCAGCATACCTCTCGAGAGATCTTGTCAGGGCGACAGATGGGTGCCTCCGTCCCCCTCAGAAGTGAGTCCCCAACCACCACAACTCTACGTTTCCTCCTAGCTGTGGTGGCTGTGATCCTCCCAGCCTCGGGGGTGCATGGCCTCTCCTCTTCCACCTCCTTCACAGTCTCTAGCACCGCATAACGATTCTTCACCACAACAGAGGGTGGGTTTTGGGCAGGGGTGGAGCACTGCCTACCGCCAGAGGTAACCAGCTGCCAGTGTCCTCCCCCTGCCACAGGCTCCCCATCCAGCTCCAGTGTTGTGGCAGTAGTCTCTGGTACCTGGTCAGTGCCCTCCATCCTGCACTTCTCCTCGTGGATGCTATCGAGGAACTTCTCCAGGGTGTGGATACTCCTAAGCCGAGACACCTCCTCCTGTAACTCTCCCACCTGCCTCCTGAGAGATTCCACCAGCAGGCACCTGTCACATCGATTCATCTCCCCAGCCTGATCGTTGGAGACAGGGAACTGCAGGCTGCAGTCCCTGCAAGTCCACACCAGGGTCTGGGTAGAGATATCTATGGGCAGGATGTCTGTCTGGCTACAGGCACAGGTAGAAGAGACAGAAGGGGTGCTGGCAGCAGTGCGGCTCCTCTTCACCATCGTGGTTTCACAAACTCCTCCCCAAACTCCCTCTCAAACTCCCCTGTTTGCTGTCCTCTGGTCGCTCAGCCACTGGCTTTTAAAGCCTTCTCTGCCTAGGTCAGGCCTGGCCCCTTGTTAAACACACAGGGGAAGGCTGATCACAAGGCTGATTGAGGCTGGTGCACAAAGGTGATCAGGGAACAATGGTGCAAGCAGCCCCCACCCACAGTAAGAAACAACTAACAGAAGTCAGCTGTAAGGGAAAAGTCAAACAGACAAACACACACAGTTAGCAAACCCTCACCCAAGCACACTCTGTCCCTTGCTGCTTTCAGCTAGGGGATCGCCTTC
>ML681963.1:29529741-29566608 GCA_007922195.1 Podocnemis expansa
TTTTTTTTGCTGGACTAGACTAACATGGCTATCCCTTTGGAAATTGCCCATTTTGTATGTGTGCAATGGATTTTTCTTTCCTAAGTGGACTACGTTGCATTTGCCTTTATTGAATTTCATTCTATCTACCTCAGGCCATTTTACCAGTTTATCCAAATCATTTTGAATTGTGATGCTATCCTCCAAAGCACTTCCAACTGGTCCCAGCTTGGTATCATCTGCACACTTTATAAAGTGTACCTCTATGCCATCATCTAAATCATTGATGAAAATATTGAACAGAACCAGACTCAGAACTGATCCTTGCAGTGCCACACTCATTGTGCTCTGTCAAGGCTGGTTCCCCACTCTGGCACTCTGAGTGCAGAAGGTGGGGGCCTGCAACAGGCCTTAAAAGCCACTGGCTTTAAAGCCTGATCTTAAAACTCTCCAAGGCCTCCAATTCCTAGCCTTGGAGTGGTATCGCTGCCACCACCCAAATGCAAAAAAACTCCTGAAAACCCAGGAGGGTGCACTTGGGAATTCCTTCCTGTGAGGTACTTGCAATCACTTTTATTCCTCCCTCAGGAAAGTGACTGAACTCCAGATGCAATATGAGCTGGAACTGGAACGGAGTCCCCTTTAGTAGCTGTCTGTGCAGTCTGAGGCACATGCACACAAACCTCTTGCTTTTCAGGACACAGAACCAGAGCTTACTTAAAAGGTAAAATCTTTAATTAAAAAGAACAGATAAAAATACAGAGAGTTGCTTCTCTGGGAAGTGACTTAGGTAGTTACAGGGTAGTAGGAGGGGGTACGTGCGCTCAGCACAGAGAAATCCAAAAAACAAGCCAAAAACAAAGAAAATACCCTGGCCGTGTCTAAGTAAACATTCCCTGTTCTACCCACACCTGGTCAGTAACAAACTTAACTTAGCTTTGGTAAGGATGTTGCTGGATTCTTCCTCAGGCCCCTCTGGCCTCCTTCTGATCCTTCCAGGAGCTCTGCTGCATCCAAACAGGAACAGGTAAAGCTGCTGTTCCCATTCAAAAAGCTGTGCTTTGTCCCTATTGACTGTCCTGGGACTCACTGACCAGAGTGTTAACCTCTTCCTTCCCAAGTGTTACTACATGCTCTTCCAGCATGACTGTGAACCATTGATAACTACTGTCTGCGGGTATGTCTAGACTGGGGCCTTAGTTCAACTTAACCTTCCCTAAGTTGATCTAAGGCAAGCTCTTTCCACATTGGGAATTTACTAAGTCAACTTAAGCACTCCCTTAAGTCAACTTAATAACATCACATCTTAAGGTCAACTTATTACTTAAGCTGACCTTATTAAGTCGACTTAAACCAGTGTAGATCAGGCACAGCACTTAAGTCGACCTTCTCGAGGTCAAATTAAGGGCTATGACCTGTCTACACTAGCTTAAATCAACTTAATAAGGTCAGCTTAAGTATTAAGTCTACCCAGCTGTTGCCAATACGGATGTGGCCAGTCTACAGGAGTTTTGAATGTGGACATTTTAAGTTGCCTTAACCAGCTTGACTTTATGTGAACTTAAGTCGACCTTGTTAAGTCAACTTAACAGAGTCTCCACTGTAGACATACCCTGGGAGTGGTTGTCAAACCAGATTTGCACCACTCTATAGTAACTGCCTCTAGATTGTACTTCCCTAGTTTATTAATAAGAAGGTTATATATGATTTACTAAAGTTTTGAGTTGCCACATCTACCACTTCTCTGTCTCTAAGGCTTGTGAACCTATCATAGAAAATTATTAGTTTGGTTTGAAATGATTTGTTCTTGACAATTCCACACTGACTATCACTTAACATCTTATTCTCTTTTAGAAGTTCTCTAATTGATTCCTTAATTATTTGTTCCATTATTTTCCTGGTACAGAGGTTAAGCTGACTGGTCTATAGTTATCTGGGTTGCCCTCATTTCTCTTTTTGTAGAGGGGCATTTTTCCAGCCCTCTGGAGTATCTCCAATCTCCATGATTTTTCAAAGATAATGGTCAATGACTTAGACAGCTCCTGAGTCATTTCCCTGAGTATTCTAGGGTGCATAACATCCAGCCCTGGTGACTTGAAGACATACAACTTAAATAATCTTCATGAATCTATTCAAATTCTTTCCTAACCATGTTCCTTCACTGGCTTCTCTCTTACTGTTTCATAGATGCATGGGGAATATGGGCTTTGATAGCAAGTGTGATAATCTGTTATTGATTAGTACTGTAAAAGATCACTTTCTTCTTATATCCAGGAGCATGAGGTCAGAAAAGAATGTATGCTTTTCTTTTCAGAATTCCTTCTCATGACTCCTCTTGAGTATACATGTAGCCATTTTTATCAGTCTACAGCATAACTTATTTTTAATTTGACCCTTAACCAGCAAATGGTAAATTATGTTTTTTATAGGCAACTTTTGGCACTGTGGAAGTCAGTCTACAACAACCATATAAATATAATTAAGAAAACAATATCAGGCTTCTAGAATCATGTGACAGCCTGAATCCCAGTTTTCTTTTTTTTTTTAAGATAATCTAGTGAGTTTTCCTGCCTCACCTAGAAAGATTGTAAGTGAATGTGACTTGAGAGACAGTTTGGGAAATGGGAACTGAAACAAAATGTTCTTTCAGTAGCTGATGTCATCTCTAACCAGATCATTGGGAGAGCTCAGGGTGCATTACTGGGTTTTTAGGTAATGTGATCTTGCCTGTTTCCTCCAGATACCTTGGGTGTTAAAGTTAGTTTCTATCCCTGATAGTTATGAAGAGAAGCCTGAGGATGTGACCCCAGTCTACCCAAAAAGCTTTAAAAAAATAATTAAAATAAAAAACCACAAGGCTCAAAAAAGAGCCCAGAATCTTGGGCGGCTAATTGCTTGGTTGGTTGGTTTTGCTTTTTTTTTTTTTTTTTTTAAATCATGTTTGTTAAGGTTATCTCATAATTTTGGATGTCTGCCTCACAATTCTGGAGTAACTGGAGTTTGTAATATTGAATAACTGGTTCGGCAATTAGCAAAGAAAACAGTAACAATCTTCTAAGGCACCTTCAAAAGTATTACTTAATTTAAAAAAAAGGTCCAATTCTAGATCTTTATCTATTTCAGAGTCCTCACGTCATCCTGCTCTCCTCCCAGGTAGCTCTTATAAGGGTGTAATGTATCTTTCTTTGACTCCTTCCATGGGTACACAGTCCCAGTCATTTAGGTTGGACCTGATCTTCTGAAGGGCTGGGGCTGGACTCATTCAGTGCCAGAAATGTGCTTTTGTTCATCAACAAAAAATGTATAAAACAGGTCCCGGGAAACATGCTCATGGCTGAGGTTGACTAATAATCACTGTATTTCTCAGGATGTGTTTTTTGCTTGGATTTTATATTTTACTTGCCAGATCTTGTTTCTTAAACCCTAAATCAATATGAGAAAGTTTTTTAAACATTAAAAAGTTTTAAAAAGTTAAAAATTCCATTCTCTTTGCTTCTCTCATCCCCCATTCACCAACCTTCGTGTACAGTATGTATTAATTTTCAATCCAACCACCACCTGTCATTCATGGAGGAACTGATGGAAATGAAAACTCTAGGAACTTTGACAGCAAAACAAATGCAGCAGTGAAAGATTTATGAACACGAGACTTTCTGAAGCTTCTTAAGGTTTAAAGCAGCTCTATTCAAACTCCCTGTTAAGCCCCAAATAACTAATCTGCTAGCTCAATAGCTGCTTATGGCTTGTAGATGAAAAACAAGCAGATGACTAAGGGCTTGTCTACATTTCAAATAGACACCAGTGTCTGGTCCACATCAGCTGACATCGACTTGTGTGACTCATGCTTGCAGAGCTGTTTAATTACAGTGTAGACATTCAGACTTGGGGTGGAGGCTGGGCTCCTGGTCCCAACTTTTGAAGTACTTAGTATCCACATTAAGAATAAATTCACCTTATAGCCATGGCCTTGTGCATGGCCTCGTTGACTATTTATCTCTCTGTAATCCCTGATAATGATCCTCAGAGAGGTTTAAGTGATACATAGAACCTCATTCAACATTACTAAAGAATAATTATAACGTTTTATTCCCAACAAATATGAATCAACCCTGTTTTTCTTGTTGCAAATTTGTGAAAATTCAGTCAATTTTTTCTTTCACCTTTTTTGGTTGAAATTTGGAAAACAAAACAAAACAAAACAAAAATCTTTAACCTGTTCTACCATTGTGTGAAAAAGGCAAACACGTACACACACATCTTGACATTGTGTCAAGACATTAAATTTTTGACCATTTCTGCTGACTCCACTCATTAAGAAATGCTAGTGCCATCTATTGGTTAAAATATGGAGCTGCACATTATTTTTGTTTGCATAATAGCTTAAATATTTTATTAATTGAACCAGTGACATCCAACCTCTTAGGTGATTTTAAGATTGCTATGATCACTGTACCCAGTGAGTGACAGTAGTGTGTCATTTCTCACATTCTAAAGGGGTATCCGTGTTAGTTCAGTTCAGCCAACAAGGTGTCTAGTGGCACTTTTAAAGACTAACAAATTTATTTATCACATGAGCTTTCATGGGAGAAAATCCTACTTAGCCAGATGCTTTGAAGATAAGAATCTACAGGAAGGGAGGACAATAAATGAAGGGAAGTGTAAATCACAGATTGGGTCTGACCTGATCTTATCACTTACACCTCTGACTTGCTCCTATGACTTATACTTCCCTGCATTTATTCTCCTCCTGTTCTGTAAGTTTCCCATCTTCAAAGCAACTGATGAAGTTGGACTTTCTCCCATGAAAGCTCATGCCATAAATAAATTTGCTAGTCTTTAAAAGTGTCACAGGACTCCTTGTTTGTCATTTCTAAAATAGATCTCTTTCTTGATGGCTGTGTTTACCCAGAGGAGTTGAGAATATGCTTTCTGATAACAAATAAGTCATTTTTAAAAAGGGGGGGCTAGGCTATCATTCTTTTATTCAAGTGTAATAGTGCTTTATATTTCAAGTAGTCCAAATAAAGTCAATGAGACTACTTGTGCAGTATGGGTAATATTCATTGAGAGGAAGAGTATCTATTACAAGTTTATTGATTCTTGTCTTTCTGATATCATACAAATTCAAAATAAATAAATTATGCAAGAAAATGTATTGCATTATATATTTTGTTTATTTCATATTAACATAATTATTACAGATTTTATGATGTACTTTGCATTTATTTTGTATTATGGATTAATGTCTGCTCTAGAATTAGTCACTATAAAGAACTAAGAAAAGATGATGGATTGTTTGAAACAGGAAATTAATGTTAAATTTGAGAAGAAAAAGAATGCATCTTTCCTTGCATTGTGTCTAATATTACTGCCAAAGGTTGAAAATGGACATTAGTTTTTTTTCGGTTTTAAGATACTGAAGGACCTCTGTGATTATTTTAAGTGTGGAAAATAAAGCTAAAATTCTCCAATGAAACAAAGAAGGGTTCTGGTGGCACTTTTGATGACTAACAAATTTATTTATCACTTGAGATTTCATGGGAAAACCCATGTGATAAATAAATTTGTTAGTCTTTAAAAGTGTCAGCAGACTCCTTGTTTGTTTTGCTGGACCAGGCTAACATGGCTACCCGTTTGAAATTCTCCAATGAGCTCCTCAGGACTACAAAGATACACTTACACAAATACCACTGGATGGCTGAGGCATTAAACACACACAAAAACTGTTTTAGTAACTGCTAATGTTTCAAAGTTAATACTGTAAAAAGTCATAAACACAGGCAGTATCTGGCTTCTTTACCAAGATTGGCTACATTGCACAAACTGAACTTTAGTATGGTATCAATGCATTTCCATTTCTCCTCCTTTCTTCTGAGTTTAGATTGGGTTTTACAAACTAAATCCCAACCTAAAGTTAGATCAGTTTCCTGGAGCAGATACTTTCCAGGTGACATCTTCTATTTTAAAAAACAACAAGCAGTTGTGTGGCACTTTAAGACTAACAGATTTATTTTTTGCATGAGCTTTCGTGGGAGAAGATCCCACTTCCTCAGATGCTTCGAAGATGGGTGAACTTACAGAAAGGAATGAAACTAAATGCAAGGGGGTGTAAAACATAGGATCAGGTCATAAAGTAACAGCAAATCAGAGTAGTTTACAGGCTTAAAGAATGGGAAGCCTGAAGTCAAATTACCCTTTGTAATGTGAAAAGAATCCATAATCTCGACTGAGTCCTGCTTTCACAGAATTTAGCTTGCATATTAATTCGAGTTCAGCTGTTTCTCTTTGGAGTCTTGATGTCCCAGGTACATCTCTAACAACAGTCGTTAACAAATCCATCATCGAGTGATTAGGAAGATGGAAGTGCTCAGCAACTGGTTTCTTTGTTCTTTGATTTCTGATATCAGCTCTGTGCTCATTCAGTCTCTTATGGAGTGATCGTCCTGTCTGTAGCCTGCAACTTGTCATAACGAAGTCAAGCTAAAGGTACTAACCTGCATCCACACGAGGAAAGTTGGTCAGTTTTGACTGCAGTTAATTTAGATCATATAATATATACCTGATCAATGCTTCCATGTTTCCTAGTCAAGACAGTCAGGCTATGTTCACATGTAAACTGTTATTTCAAAATAAGTAGTTATTTCAAAATAAAGTCCTTATTTTGAAATAAGTTAATTCAAATTAAGGGAAAAGCTTAAAGCGAAATAGCATGTCCAAAGACAAGACTTGTTGTTTCACTTTAGGAAACGGGCATCATGGGAGGTGTGGCAACATGGCCCCCTCCCTGGGCCATGCCCCCCCCAAGGCTAAAAGGAAGGCATCCTGGGAAGGAGAAGGGCAAAAGTGTTATTTTGAAATAATGGTTATTTCAAAATAACACGTCCGAATGCCGTTGTTTCGAAACAACTGTTTTGAAACAACAGCTATTTCAATTTCATGCAAGGTTTTACTGTTTTGAAATAACAGAATGTCGTCTGGACATAAGAAATTTTATTTTGAAACAACAGCTGTTGTTTTGAAATAAAACTTTCATCTGAACACAGCCTCAGAGAAAGAGAGCAAGAGAAAGATATATATTTTTAGCAGTGCCTAACAGTTCATTATTTAAAGGGCTCCAGTTTGAATTTGAAAAAAAATGACTGAGGTGCAGAAATATTTCATCCCACTTTTTTGCTGCTGTTAACTGGTTGTAGACAATTCTTTGCAATGTGGCTAAGCTGTATCGGTGTGCATTTGCAATGCAACAAGACATAAATGTAATATCTTTGTTAATGAAAGAGTAGAATTTTTGCAGAACACAGCGAAAAAAAAAATGTGGAGAGACCCTAAAATCATGTATCCACATTTTGTTTTCACTTGCAATTTTCTCTTGTGGCTGATGGTAAAGCAATTTTTGAAGCACTTTGGTAGTTGACTTTCAGAGAGGCAGTTACAATCTCTATCATGCAAATAGTCCAACCAGTAGTTTAAAAGCAGCAGTTTCTGTGCCTGTCAGGAAGGGAAGGAATTTGTAACATTGTTAAAATCTCATCAGATTTCCACTGAGCCTGATTTTCCAAACCTTTATAACATTTTTATTTTTAGTCTACTTTCCTTTCCTTCCACAGTATCAAACTTCAGCCATTTTTGTGGTAGCTAAGGTTGAGGAAAGAAGTGCTCTATAATCCATTGTAACATAAACAATTGATTTTTTCACCCCTTCTGAACCCCAAAATAACTGAATAAAATGTCCTTAAATTAAAATAAAAAATCATTTATTCAGCCACATCCACAAAATCAACTTTAGCCCAGAGAATACGAGTCAGATCCTTAGCTGTTGTTAACTGGCAAAGCTCTATTGAAATCAGTGAATACACTTCCTTACATCAACTGAAGATCTGGTCTGAAATGTGCAAAGCTCCAAAGGGTTTTTCATTTGTTTCTCAGCAAGTTGTGATGAGCATCTGAAAAACTGGAGTATAACTTAAAATATGTGGCTGGCTTCTGCCAATGAATGCTATCATCAGTTATTGACAATAGCCCTCAACAGTCAAAATGAAAAATGGCATTTTCCATTCTGAGGTGACAGAAGACGATACTTTGGTAAACATGGAAAACATGATGCATTTATATTTTTTTTTCCTTTAGTGACACCCGCTGTATATTAGCAGCCACATGGAAAACACAATTAGTTTCTGAGACTTTCTTATTGTGATTCCACTGGCTTCAGGGAGACTCGTCATGTGAGCAAGGGCTACAGGAAGAAGCCCACAGGAGGGCTGCATGTCATGATATACTGCAATAGTGTGTGATCATACATACCTTTACTCATGCAAGAAATCTTTGCTTATATGAACAGCCCTTCTCATGGCATTGATGATGCATATGAAGAAAGCTTTACCGAATCCAGGCTAAGGTTTGCTTCTTGTAAGAAGCCGAAGTACAGTTGCTTAAATTAACCAGTTATGTTTTGGAACTTCACTTTGGGTTTGATTTGAATGTTCGGGATGAAGGAGTTAAATTAGTTATTTTATGTAAATAAGATTGCCTATCCCTAAAATGAAACATGCAGATAGTTAAATATTCATAGTTGTGTCTGTACACATATGCATTACATAGGTAGATATGTCATGTAAGCTCCATAGAAAAGGTTTTGAGATATACATTTTAAGCAAAAGATAACATATTCATTCATAGCTGATCTCTAATGCTAGACATTTTTAAAGTAACTTTTTTCCCCTAAGTGCCTACTCTACCCCAGATCCAGGCATTTGTTTTTCTTTAATTCAGTGCTATGGAGGAATTTTATGAATGAGCTTTATGCAGTTCAAAGCAGAAACTGGATATGGGTGATTAGGAAATGAGACAATACCTACCTTCCCACAGCCCATTCCATATGGTTGTTTTTTGTGTACCACATATGGAACACAAATGGGAAATCATAACCTAAGCAACATATTATGTTCAGAGAATGGAAATTAAACAGAAGCACCCTGTGGAACACAAGAGAAATGAGTGTTCTCTGATTTTTTTCATATTTTTAATTGAAAAAATCTGAGAATATTGATTAATATACTGAATGAGTGGCATAACTACAAGCCTCATGTCGTTTTATTGCTTATCTGCATGCTAAATTTATTGTACTACATGGTACATTATGAAAAGTCTGATCAAATTAATGCTTCAGAGTAAATGCCAAATAACATGGCATTATGTCAACTCCCAATAAACCTCATTCCTGACCCATAACACTTCCTTGTTATTTCAGTCTGCCTTGGCCTCTCTTGGGCAACAGACTGCTAAGCTTGTTGAAGGTGTGCCAGATTGTGTGGCTGTTCTCTGAAGTGGACATGTGAGATGACTAAATCTAGTGTCCAGTACAGGAGAACCATTTTCACTTATGATCTAACACACTATTTAATCCCACAGGTAAGTCATTGGACTAATCCATTGTTCACCCATCTTTTAGTTTCATTCCTTTCTGTAAGTTCACCCATCTTCGAAGCATCTGAAGAAGTGGGATCTTCTCCCATGAAAGCTCATGCAAAAAATAAATCTGTTAGTCTTAAAGTGCCACACAACTCCTTGTTGTCTAATCCATTGTGCCATCTTCTACCCCACTGCATAAACTGTTCTTGAGTTACAGTTGTGCAGTCACCATGCATAAAGAATTTTTGACTTTGTATAATTTAAACATGAGATCAGCTCTCCTACATTAAGAGAAAAGCAATCACCAATAAATGCAGTTTGACAGATTGCAAAATTTAGACAGACTTCAGCTATAACTGACCAGAGAGGATTACAGGGTGTGAGATATTTATCTGTTTTGCGAGGTGTATCATGAGACATAAGTTAAAATCAACAATGTAGGAAAGTATGTCAGAGTGAAAGTGAGCTGAATACCACATGCATGGCAGATACAGTGACTAGAAAGCAACTGTTTCTTATTTGTCAGGAAAATCCTCAAAACAAGTATTGGTAATCAGTGGCAGTTTAGAATGCTAAAGCAGCTGAGAAGCAGAATGCAAAATTATTTCAAGAACAGTTCAGGTTAGATGAGGAAATGATGTATCTGCCAGTTCCTAAATAGTTCAGATACGGTTTTATTTCAATATTTGTGTTGAAGTTCTTAATTTATGATTATGTTGGCATGTAAATTTATGATTAATAGATTATTTTTTTTAAATTTAATCATAATTGTGTTGCAGAGTCAAAGGGTTTTTTCCTCAATTCAGTTTCCAGTCATGATTGTAAAGAAAACCTTCCAGCTGTGAATCACATTTAAACTGATGGAGTATTGTTTGCTAGAACCTGTACATAGTAGACACCTCAGTTCACTGTCAACGCAAAAAATTAAACTTATTGTCCTACAAGATGCAATATGAAAAGATCAGAAACTGAAAACTTAGAGCAGGGTAAAAAAACCAAAATGTTTTACTTTTACGAAATATCCAATTCAGCCACCTTTATTCAGGCTGGGTAGTATTTCACTCTTCCCTGGATCTGAAAACACTGAAGTCAGTAGTAACTTTGACATTGACTTTAATGAGTGCATAAGGCCTCTTTGAGAAGTCCTGTTGGAGGTAGCAACACATTATTGAAAGGAAAGGAGACAACATCTGGCCCCAAGTTAACTAAAGTTTAATGTGGTATCAGAACATTTTGGACCAGATTGTGCATTTACATTTCTCTGACACCGTCTGTTCTGAGGGGAAGGAAAAAAGTAACCTTCTGAGGGTGCAACACAGACTAATCTATTGCTAATTTATTTATGCCAGCTCAGGAATACTGGTCAGTGTGTTGCGGATATAGCAGCAAGATTCCACTCACTTCCAAAAATCACCACGCCCTATGCATTTGCTCAGTCACACACAGCATCTGACTATCCATCCATACTTACACCCAAGTCCTTTGTGCAGGATATAAGGCTGTCTTATTCCCTCTTATGTTCATGAAAAAATGCATAGACCAGTGGTTCTCAACCTGTGGTCCGCAGACCCCTGGTTGAGAGGCACAGAGTCACTTAAAGAGGGCCGCTGACAAGCTGGGAGCTGGAGCCTGACGACACTGGGAGATTTTCCATTCCACGGAAAGGGCCGTAACTATGGCGGGGCGAGTGGGGTTTTTCCCACATGCACCAGAGCAGCTCCATTGAGCTGCTCCATTAAAGGGCGATTTCTGCTCATCTTTCTTAAACACGGCAGATATTGTAGATTCTCAATTACCAGCTTAGCCACTGTCTTGTATGCTGTTAACTTTTACTATTCCTTTTCTTTGTTTGCTGGTTGGTAGTTGTTGATTTTCTTTTTAAGGATGCAAGTGCTTCATGGCATGTTATGTTTAGAAAGTGCCTATCACATTGTGAATATATAATATAATGAATAATAGAAATGAGGGGGAAGTGGATCTCTTATTACCCACTTTATAAAGCAGAGTTCATGAATGAATACATGGGTTTTCTGAAAGGGAAGGGGAGTTCCTAATGTTAGACTTAAATTGTAAATATGAATATCTCAAATATAGGAATGCTTCGTGGATATGCTGTGGCAGAGTGACATGGATTTAGCTTTCTTATGGAAGATTCAATAATCCAATGTATTAGCATGCTTGCAAAGCAGCAGTGGCTATTTGAGTCAAGTGTGTGTATTGTAAGTAAGCCCAAATAAAACTTCCTAACAAGATGGTTGCTTGTGTCGTATTAGCAAAGATGAAAAGCCAATGATTCTTCTAAGTATTCACATCAGTAAAGCAACACAACAACATTAAACCTGGAGAAATATCTGACGCTATGTTCACACAGGGTATGCTTGTTTCGAAACAAGACATTTCGAAACAAGCTGTTTCGAAATAACATATTATTTCAAAACAACTTATTTCGAGGACAAAAAACAGTGCTAAAAACCTGGCCAGGGTGCTGAGGGGGGGCTGCCCTTCCGCCCAGGGTGCTTAGCACCCTGGGTGGAAGGTGACATGTTGTTTTGGAACACTTTGTTCTGAAACAACATGTCCGAACAGGGCTGTTTTGAAACCTCTGGTTTCGAAACAACCCTGTTTTGAAACACAACAAGGTTTAAGCTATTTCGGAAGGAGCAGGGCTATTTCGAAACAAGCTGTTTGCTTGTTTCGAAATGGCCGTGTGTCGTGTGGCCATGGCACTTCTTATTTTGAAACAACCTCTGCTGTTTCGAAATAAGAAGTGTGTGTGGCCATACTCTGAAAGAAAGCAAGTTTAAAATTTCCTATTAGACTTGGGACTGGATTGTAAATAATGCTATGATAATGATTTAAACATAAAAAATCTTAATACTCTTGTATAATATCCTTTGACATGTTTTTGTCTGTCTCTTTTGTCTCCTCACTCTACAGAAAGAAAATACTGTTTTGACTGAAAATTATTAGAACTTTCACAGAGAAAATTTTAGCCTCAGAGCAAGCCCCAGCAAATGATTCAAATACAACACCAGTCTGATCCCGGAATTTGAATTGCTAATAGTAACAAAATTTGCTGTTCATGCTGCTGCTGCTGGTCACTCCTGCTAAGCCAGGCGTCTAGTATCCATCCTTCTGCACACAAAATGACCTGCTATTTTCTAGAGAACATTTTTCCTGTTTCCTGCACAGATTTGTAACATCCAAGGTCAAATTTGTGCCTGGTCTAAGCTGTGTTGAAGACAATTGAATGTTGTTGACTGAGAAAGTTCAGACAGATCCTATGACGACTTGCTTTAATATAATCAATGTGGAAGGTGAACTTAATCTGCCTTCTAATTTTGATATAACTGCATTTGGATAATTAAAACTTTCTGAATGGTATGGCCCAGTTTGGAACATGTTCACTTCTGAAACAAGCATTTTTGGTTGAAAGGTCTCTACCAGAATTTGAATTTAGCAATGACTTGGTACTCATGAATGGTGGATATCCTAGAGCTGCCACTATGTTGATGAGATGTCTGCTTATCTCTTGTCCCTATTTATCTACTTTAGATTGTCCAGTAGTGGCCTTCACTATCACAGCTAAACATTCTTAGCTTGGAAGGAAAGACTACAGACTCATTAGCTTGGAAGGGAAAGACTATAGAATCCTGGCTGGGAGCTGTGGGAGACCTGGAGTATTAGAATAGAAAGAGTTACCACTACATGATACTCCAGGCTGTGATCGACCACCAGGGCATCTTTGTGAATAGCTATGTTGGGTGGCCGGAGAGGGCGCACAACACCCAGGTACTGCAGAACTCAGTGGTGTTCATGGGCATGGAAGGGGGCACCTTTTTCTCAAGGCATGACATGTCCCTTGGGGGTGTGCATGTGCCCATACTCCTTGTTGAGGATACAGCCTACCTGCTTCACTCATGGCTGATGAGGCCGTATGCTGGGCACCTGGATGCCAAGCAGGAGCTCTTCAACCAGCATCCAAGCCGCTGCCACCAGGTGGTCAAGCATGCCTTTGGCCAGCTGAAGGCCTGGTGGCACTGCCTCCTCACCCATCTCCACCTTGCTGAGGAGACCGCGGCCGAAGTTCTCAGTGCCTATGTGGCCCTACACAATTTGTGTGAACTCTGGGGAGAACAAGTGGCTTGCACTTGGGAGGTTGAAGCTGTGCATCTGGAGAAAAGATTTCAGCAACCTGAGCCCGTGGCATTCCGGGAGTGAGCCCAGGAGAGGGCAACCATCATGTGGGAGGCCCTAAAGGACCTGTTCCTCACCAGGGGACACTGAACAACCAGGACTGGAACAACTTGTCCCCAGCCCACCCACACCCTCTCCCCACCACACCCTCCCCCAAGCATTAGTAAATAAAAAACCATCCACCACACATGAAGGGTCTAGTACATTTATTTTCAAAGGGTGGAGGGGTTCCTGTGGGGACTGGAGGTTGGTGTGAGGGCAGACGGCCAGGGCGGAGGGAGGCAGGGAGGCATATGTAACTTAGAGAGGGTCGTGGAAAGGAGAACACAGTGTCAGGGAGATCTAAGGAGTTTGAGGTGTCCTAGGATGATTGGAAGCCATGCCCTGGTCCTCTCCACGGCCACCATGGTTCTAAGCATGATAGCATCGAGGGATGGTCACCTCTCCACGCACCACTCCCTCTGTGGGTGGAGGGTGGAGGGTTGAGGGAATTGGCAATACATCACAGAGTGGCCATGCAGTCTTGTGGGTGATGCTGAGAGCAACCAGGACCCTACTCTGGCATAACAGGGCAGCCACAATGTGTTCATCCAGCGTGGTGGAGCACTGCAGTAAGCTTATGGTGAGATCCTGGCAGCTGGACACACACTCCTGCCATGCGCGCGTCACTTCCTCTGCCCCATGGCTGCAGTCAACAAGTTCCCTCAGCAGGTCCTTCTGGGTCCTGTGGGACCTCCTTCTGTGGCTGGGTGCTGCTGCAGGGCTCCCATCAGGCCATGGCCCACTGGCTGTGCGTCATGCTGTGGGGAAGCAGACATTTGGGTTAGTGTCATGTGCCTGCTTTGCTATTGCTGCTGTCACCATGAAATCATTTGTCTTATGTAGACTTGCCATCCCCATGCATTCGTGGCTTTGCCCCACTGAGGATGTCCCTCTGAGGTCCGTGCATTCACACCTGGCACTTAGGCTCTACCGCAATGCCTGTAGTTCATGGGACAGGGCAGCATGCCCTGCCCTGGAGCTCTCCCCTGTGGATGGGTGCCACCACTGTGGCTTGCATGTTTGTGGACCCTGCAGCTGCTTGTTGTCTTCTCCCCAGGACTGAAAATACTGAAGGGTTCAGAGACGGTGTTGGGGAAATCACTTGCTGGCAGCCTGGTTTCCTGCCTAACCCCTTTGAAACCCAGTCCCTTCCTCTCTCAGATTCCTGACCCTCCTCTGCTCCTTGGCCTCCAGCCACATGCCCCATGGGAGTTTTGGGACTTTGTCTCCCTGGGACCCCTGGTCAGAGAGGGCATGCACAATGTCACTATAGACACCCCTGTTCTGGTGCTTTGTCCAGAACCTGGCCAGTATGTCCTCTGCTCCCTATATGCACAGGAGGCAGAGGACCTTTTCATTGTCCCAGACAGGAGCACATCTCTGCTCCTGGGATCCAGCACGTGCCTGTGCCATTGTGAGGACAAGCCTGGCAGTGTGCTAGGAAGGAATGCCAGCCCACTTCCTTCTTTCTGGAACTGGGCATCCTGGGAGGAAGAAGGTCAAAGTAAGCTTAAATTGATTTAACCGTTATTTCAAAATAACACGTCCTAACCATGTTATTTTGATTTTAACAAATCGATTTAAGCATCATAATGATTTAAAACTAGGTTTTATTAAATCACTATGACTGTTCCTTATATCAAAATGAGGGTGCTCCTTATTTCGATATAGGAAAAGCCTTGTGGACCTAGCTGTCCTTAAATCGATATAACATCCGTTATATCGATTTAAGATGTGTGTCGACATACCCCAAGAGTTCACATTTGTCACTGTTTTAGGGAAGTCTAATTACAGAACACATCACTATTTTGGGGTGTTTTCCTTGTTTTCCAATAATAGTCTGATGAAGTGGGATTTTCTCCCATGAAAGCTCATGCAAAAAATAAATTTGTTAGTTTTTAACTGCCACAGGACTCCTTGTTTGTTTGTTTTACTGAAGTAGACTAACACAGTACCCTGTTGGATCTTGTCCTGAGTTAGGATCTTATAGGCATGAGTCATTTAAGAAAGTGTGACACCATGGCTAGAAGTTGATGCTGGAAAAATGCAGGCTGGAAATAAAAAAGTTCAAACTAAATAAAGCATGGTTAGTTCTAACTAAAAAGTTAGTTCAAACTACAAAAGCACACTTAGTTTGAACTAACTTCAAACTACTTAGTTCGGACTAAGAAAGTCTGAACTAAAGTTTTAGGTGGAGACATAGCCTAAGTGCCACAGGACTCCATGTTTGTTTGTTTGTTTTACTGAACTTGACTAACATAGCTGCCTCTTTGGATCGTGTTATAAAAAAAAGATCAATATCCCTGACTGCCTTACAATCTATGAATCTGGGGTTTGTGGCACAGGGCTGTATATAGATTTACTTATGAGATTCCTGATATTTTATGGTCTGATTTGGGCCAGAATCAAACTGCTTTACTTATAATAGTTTTGCTCTTAAGAGAATATAAAACCACTCTGAAGAAGGGGATTATTTTTAATCCTGGCTGAAGCAATACTTCCTCCCCCCCCCTTTAATTAGTTATTTTGTTCCAAGCTAAAGAAAGCATCATTCCTGACTCCTGTTTGTTGTTACAGGACAGGAACATACTCAGTGCACATGTGAGGTGGGGTGCAGTATTTTGTATATATTTTTACTGATTTCCCCCCACTGACTAGATATGAAATAAACAACTCATAAAATCGGCAGCATACATCCAGCCCCTTATTCAGTAGAAAAAAGAGAAGTCAAACTTTAGTTTGGGTATGTAATAATGAGTGAGTGTGTATTAGATGGCAATGGGGAACAGGTTGAATCGTTTTCTAACACCATAGCTTTTGGATTTTTAAGAGAAAATTAGAATTGTTTTAAAACAAATATAATAATGTAAGCCTGTGTTAACTATACTACCTTACAACACACTTCAAAATAATGTCTTTGTTTGGTAATGTGTATAGTGGGCTATGTTTCAGAGATTATTTCCACGGGGTGGCACAGTGCATGTGGAAATTATGGGGCAGTGCAAACCTGGTGTGAATGGAGAGTCAGATTTTTGTGTCATACCAACATTGCTGAATCAATGTGGCCAAGCATTCTTAAGAGCATCATCTTCCTCTCATTACCTCTTTCTAAAAACAAAGCAAAACAAAAAGTCTAAAATACTTGCTTTATCTAAAGCATTAACAGGGAATACCCATTATCTGATTAACATTATCCATATTACTATATTCCCTAGAGGCCACAACTGAGGCCAGAGTCCCATTGTACCAATTATTGTACAAATATATTTCTCCCATATTGCAGAAGGAGAATTGAGTCATAGAGCTTAACAGACTTGTACATGGTCACACAAGAAGTCTTCAGCAGGTTCAGGTATTAAACCCCAAACTCCTGAATTCTAGTCCAGTGCCATAATTACATGGTTTCTCCACAGGGCTAACTTTTAGAGTCAATTCTTTGAGGTCAGATGTTTTTCTGATGGGTCTTTCAATATGCATGTATAGAATGGACCTGTGAGGTGTAAGTGTCTCCTGTGTGGTTTTGAACCTCAGGCACTTCAGACGTTAGCTGAAACAAACTGTGCTATTGAAATTCTGATCTAAGCAACTGTAGCAATGCACCTAAATCCTGATGTGTAACATGACTTGTTGGTTCAGTTCTTGGGCCCCTTTGAAGCAGTGTTAGCCAGTTAGGGCAGATGTTGTGGTTGTTTTCTAAAGTGAACTATGGATTAGAATGAAGCAGTCAAACTCATTTTCAGTTATGACCTAAGGCTCTGAACCCAGTTCCCTAGGATTAAAGGTGGTTGCACTAAGCTATTGCTCTCAGCTTTAGTACCTAATTTCTCTTTAAAATAGGCCATTTCTGGCAAATGTCTTTGGCAGCTTGCTTGGCAGCTGAAAATACAATTTGGGTCACTGTGTTGGGAATTTGACTATCTATGTATATATTCTGTGCCACCTCTGACACCATTATGTCATGAGTTGAATGCACAAGTGGGTAGATGATGATGGTGATTTATTCTGATAAAAGAGCCAGAATGACCTGAAGGTACTTCTTTACACTAAGGACATGGTATATAATTAAGAGCATTTATGAGCTCAGGAACTTTTTCTTTGTTTCTTTCTATATTTTCTCAAGACTATACCTTTAATGACCTCTTCTCTAATTGGGAGGCAAAAAAAAAAAAGGAAAGTCCATATAGATGTCTGTTCAATTAACACAGGTATCACAGAAGATATCCAAACAGTATACAACATGAAAAATGCTACAGATACTATAAGCCAGATCCTTAGCTGGTATAAATCACTGACCTGAATACAGAAATGCTGATTTACACCAGCTGAGCATTTGGTCCTCTCAGTGTGCTTGGTGCTTTACGAAACAAATATCTCTGCTGTGAAGAATGTACAATCTCAGTTCATTATGACAGCCAGTGGGAATCATATACAAACAAAACTGAGGGATGGGAGGGAGGAAGGGAGAAGAGGATGGGTAGAGTAGAAACTATATGACTCTGAAGCTAGAAATGTATGGACACATCTTGTCATTGTTTCTGCTCCTCTCCCACCTCCTCTCCATCCATTTTCTATAGATTTTTCAAATATAACTGTGTACCTATGAAACCTCAGATATTACAGCCACGAATGCACTAGAAGCCAGATCCTGGGCCATTTACAGTAATTTTTTTGCTATCAGAATGGTGCAAAAGGACTTTGGTTTTCCCCAAAGTGAGAGGGATGTTTCATTAATGAAAACCAGCATTTTCTCCTCCTGGCTTCATTGACGTAACTGTGGTATGCTGCAAAAGAGAGATGGCATGGTTGGAGTCAAAGGAACTGGAACTAGAGTACAACTTTGTCCAGAAATCATCACTAGCATAAAGGCCTAGGGGGAACTATTACAGTCTGGTGGAAGTTAGAGCAACATAAGGTCAATGTTGCTACTTCACCTACAATTTTAGAGACAACTTCGTCTTCCACCCCACCCAGATTTGTTCTCCATCTCACTACACTTAGCGTTGTTCCAGCATAACTGAGAATTTAGCCCTCTAATTCACAGTGAGATCCTATACAGAGCCAGGGTGGTGGGTGATTAATTTGATGTCTTGTGAGAAAGAATGATATTTTTGATTATTTTACAATATTTACTGTCACATAAATTTAGCCCTTTCAGTACCATGATCACTGTTTTTCACCATGGAGCAAAGAGAGTAAAACATTATCTCTATGTATAGAGTTGGTCTTAAGATTTTTGGGATGCTACATGGGTGACAACAGAGAAATCAGATATTGGATCACTTCTTCAAAAAGATGGATCTGGAGTTGGTCTACAGGTTCTTGTTTCAACCCATGTTTAGCAATAGAGGAGGAAAGATCAGGCTGCCCTCTTTATTGAGTCAGTATGAGGCTTCCCTAAGCAATAGGCACCTAAGTAATCATTTGTGCTGCTTTGTCTCATGCTGAATCCATCTGTACAGAACAAACTGGTTTTCCTTTCCAGGATGGCACCATATGCTGTAGGCAGATATGTGAGAGACGTGCATAACAAAACCTTAAAACTGATGTGATCCCAAAACTTGCCTGATTTCCTCTTGCATTGCAAAATGAGCCAAATCACCTGGGAGGAAGAATTTGATCAGAAAAAGGTGAAACACAAGTCAGTATAATTTAAGAACACCTTACTTCATGGCCAAAAAGCACAATCTTCACTCAAGAAAAAAGGTCATGTTGGTTAAAAAATGAACCTAGTTTAAAGGAGATGTGGTGACTTCTATACTTCTACTACTACTACTACTACTACTATAACAAATGGGAAAAAAAAAAGAGGAAACTGATAGTAATCAATCAGATGTTAGAAATTGTAGAAAATGGATAAAAGAAGCCAATGGACAGTGGAGAACTCTAGAGTAAACAGAGTTAAAGACAATAAGGAAGCATTTTTTAAATTTATTAGGAACAAAATAATCCTGGCAATGGTATTGATTCATTATGAAACAGACATGGTACAATTATCACTGTCACTAAGAAATCCAAAAAGGCCAGAAGTGTTCAATCAATATTTCTGTTTTATAGCTGGAGAAAAAAAAGATGATATAATCACATGATGAGGTGATGATAACACTTTTTCCATTCCAGTAGCATTTCTAGAGAATGTTAACCAGAATGTTCTACCATTAGACATCTTATAAACGAGCAGATTCAAATAACTTGAATATAAGAACTCAGGGACTTGCTGGATCATTAATGTTTATTTTCAGTTAGTCTTGGAGCTGTGGAAGTTCCACAAGACTTGAAGAAAACAAAGATTTTGCCAATTTTTAAAATGGCAGATGGGTTTACTTACATAATTTTAGGCCTGTCAGTCTGACATAGACTCTGGGCATGATAATGGAGTGGCTGATACAGGATTTGATTAATCAAGAAGTTTAAGGTAATACAAATGATGAAATCAACATGAGTTTATGGAAAATGAAATCTGTCAAACTAACCTGATATTTTCTTCTTTTTTTATTATTGTTACAATAAAAGTTTAGCTGATAAAGTCAAGAGTGTTACATTATGCAGACAACTTCTCTAAGGTGTTAGGTGCATAACTGATGGGTCTCAAAATGTTACTATAAATGGGGAATCATTATCAAAGAGGCGTGTTTTCAGTGGAGGCCCACAGAAATCAGTTCTTGGCCCTATCTATGTTTTAATATTTTTATCAATGGTCTGAAAGAAAATATTAAGTCAATGATAATGTTTGCAGATGACACAAAAATTGCACGAGTGCTAATCAGTAAAGCGGATAACTCACTCATTCAGAGTGATATCGATTGCTTGGTGAATAGGAGGCAAATAAACAATGAATTTTAATACAGCTAATTTTAAAAGTATATGTCTGGGAACAAAGAATATAGGTCATAGTAAGATGGAAGAGTCTATCCTGGGAAACAGTGACTCTGAAAGAGATTTGGGGGCCAGGGTGGATAATGAAAAGAAAATTAGGTCCAAGTGTGACACTGTGGTCAAAAAATTAAAATGATCTCGGAATGTACAAACCAGGGAATTTCAAGTAGGAATAGGGATGTTATTTTACCTCTGTGTTTGGCTCTGGTTGGTTACTCCTGGAATACTGTGTCCAGTTTCAATGTCCACAATTTAAGAAGAATGTTGGCAAACTGGAGAGGGTTCAGAAAAGAGCCATAAGAATGATCAAAGGATTAAAAAATGGCTTATTATTATAAAGTAAAGGAGCTCAATCAATTTAGATTAAGAAAGAGAAGGTTAAAGAGTCTGTAAGCATCTACATCAGGAACAAATATGCAATAATGGGCCCTCCAGTCTAACAGAGAAAGGTATAACATGATCCAATGGCTGTAAGTTGAAGAAAGAGAAATTCAGACTCAAAACAAGAAGTAAATTTTTAATGGTGAGAGTAACTTACCATTTGAACAATTTACCAAGGGTCATGATGCATTCTCTATAACTATCTATTTTTAAATACAAATTTGATTGTTTTATTCTAGAAGATCAAATCTAGGAATTATTGTGGGGAAAGTTATATTGTTGTGTTATACAGGAGATCAGATTAGATGACCACAAATGTCACTATTAAAAAAATCTTGGAAGTTAATTTTGGGATAATGTGCTTGTTGCATAGGGATTTATGATTTCAAGTAGAAAGCAGGTAAATTCATTATTTCAGGGATTCTGCTTGACTTGAACCATAAACCAGAGAAAATTTGTTGGTTCTGGCTGAATTTCATGCTAAGATGCTTGTTTAACTCCAAACTCAGTGGGGTATCAGCACCAACCATCACATAAAAGCACTATGAACAACTGAGCTCAGTTTAACAGTAGCTGTGTGCTGTTAGCAGAGCAAGAAGGGGTGATAAGAGGCCTACTAACACTAAACACTCATTTTTTTTTAAATGTCAATAATTAGCCATGTGTCTATGGCCCAAAGTCTCAATATAAATTGGAATCTCTAGTATGGGGGGGGGGGGCTCAAAACCAAACAAACAATCAACCAAACCAAACTTATAGATTACATTGCTTTGATTGCTTCTCTTACCACTGACACTCTGCCTACTTTCACGCTTCCTTCATGTCCTGCAATGCCTTCTGAAAGTCTGAAACTAATCATATTCACAGATTCCCTTCAGATCCTTCCTCAAAACGCTTTCCTTTCACTTAGATTTATAACACAAGCCTTAACCTCCACACTACCTCACCTTCCTTCTTTTCCAAAATTCAGTGTTTAGATCTGTAAATAACCAACATATATTTTAAAATCTAAAACTCAAAGAAGCTATTAAAAAAAAAAACAAATTACAAAGTCATGCATGTAAATCACTTAATATTTGTTTACAGGAGTGCCTGCAGGTCACATCAGTCGGTCCATAAAGTACACCCCCCAAAATGCCTTGGTCCTGAGCAGGCTGGCTAACCTTTAAAATGTCAGCACCTTCTGTTATTGAGGACATTAAGTGGCTTCAGTACAAGCAAATGAAGATATTGCCAGAGCCTCATTCATGAGTTAGTTACTGAAACTGAGAGTTGATGAACACTAGCAACTCTAATCTCAAGTACTCAGCATTTCTTATGACTGGTCTACACTGCCAACTGAGTCAATGGGAGATTCACAAGCTATGCTCCTGAACTTATGTATCTCCTGTTGACTTACTAAGCTTCCATTACTGCAGAATCTCCACTGTGATGGGATGACAGAAAACACCCTCTGGTCGATGCAGCATTACTCTTCTCATGGGAGTGGATTTAATGCATCAATTCTGTGGCTCTCCACTGGCTGCTTAACTGATCCTGCTGCATCAGCACTGGCAGTGTAGATATATCTTTAGGACAGGACCAAATGGACCCTATTTATTGCTTACTTACATGGGTGTAAATTATGAATAATTCCACTGACATCACTAGAAACTACAATAAGTTGAGAGTCTGGCTCAGAGGGCTTGATTTTGGGTTATGTCTATAAAGTCATTACTACAGATGCTGCACTCCTGGTGCAGAGTAATTTCAGAGTAACTCATCAGCTTACATCATCTGATCGTTCCAGCAGTTTATTGTTGTTTTTTTTACACCTGAAATTTCAACTTAAAAACAGGACGGAGAAATTTTATGAACATTTTCAAGAAATGTGGTTGTTTGGGTTTGACCAGGAGTAAAAGAAACACAGTGGAGAACTAAACTTGATATCTTCCTGTGTGTAGCTTGTCAAGGAAGAGATATAATTACCACTGTACTCAGCACAGTTCTGCTTCATCATCATCTATGGCCTCCATAGAGCTAAAGCTGTGCTTGGCAAACCCTGGGTGCCAGATTGTTGTGGTACACAGGAATTATGCTGTGGCACTTACTTGTGCCATATTATTTCAGAAGGAAAAAAAAAAGTTGTTGGTTGGTGTCAGTGGTAGCATCAGAGAGAGGCTTCTTTGCCTTCTCCAGGCACCATTTTTCATTGTCAGGGTGCTTCTTTTTGGTGGTGGCATGTGGGGTGGGGAGGGTTTCCACAGGGGGCTGACTAAAGTGCTGCATGCATAGGTGCCTCAATCTTTAGGTTGGACCATATGTGTGCAATATATTTGTCGAGGCCTGATCTAAAGTGAGGCAAATGTGATTAATCAAATGTACAACTGGAGGTGTTAAAGGGGGATAATGTGTGAAAACTTCAGGAACAAGAAAGGCATTACTGAAAGCTGATTCAGTCTCAGTTAGGATTTCAAGATAAACATTGCCTGTCTGTAGTGGCTGAGTCTCTTTTTACGTCAGAAGATCTGCCTTTATCCCATGTAAAATGAATTATTTGATTCTGCCAAATCAAACTGGTTGCAGTGTCAAAATAATAGTTGAACCTGTGTTGCTTTAATAGGATACTTACACACATTCAGTCTTGCACACATGCACTGTTTTGACTCCTGCCACACCAGCTGTGGCTGTCCTTCAGCATGTTTGACAATTAGATTAAGGGTGGTTAAAGTTTTTTTGGGAAGGAACACAAAATGTAAATCACTCTGGACAAAGAGACTCTACAAGGAAGCAAATTCCTTTGCTATGCAGAAAAGAAATACAATAAATAAATAAATAAATAAATAATGGAATGAAATTAAATAAATTACATTTATCCTTTGCCAGAATATCATCATCAGCAGAAATTAAAACAAATAAAGAGTCCCGTGGCACTTTTAAAGACTAAAAAGGTGATGAGGGCCACAGCTGAGATTTCAAAGGAAGTTTACTCCTTTGAATTTTATTTCTACTCTGACCCAGATTGGTTGGCGTGACCACCTTCAAGTCCCTTGCATACATTACACATTACCTCTCACTATTTTGTAGACAGACAGCTGACACTCTGAAGCTGGTTTGATTTTTTCAGAACTTGTTTATGTAATACTGTCTTACCACCTAGAATTTAGAACAAAACAGGCTTGAGAGAGCTCATTTCCTAAAAACAAACAATTCAAAAGTAAAACCTGAAAGTAAAACCTGAGCGCAAAGAAGGGAGTTTCACATTCTTTTTTCATTTAAAAAATTAAGAGATCACAAGTTCAGATGCTGTTTTTAATTTATCAGGCAGTATGCCAGCTTGAGGTTGGAAAAGCTACAGATAAACTGCAGGCTTCTCTCTCTGCCCTATTGCTACTTATCCCTGAACTTGGGAGACTTGTTCTGGGGCAAAAGGACAAACTTAACCAGGGCCTCATTTGATGAAAGGCAGAGGATTGTGATCATGTGCATATGGGATTAGGACTGGGGGACAGGTTGACATTTTTATGGAATAATGATGATTAGTAAAAGCAGACTTCTGAAATTTGTCTGTGAATAGCTCTATAGCCCAGGCTTCATGGTGTCCACAGATTTATCATCTATAGACAGAAATATAACAGAGACTTTCATCACTAAGGTATCTCATTTCAGGTAAATCCTGTCCTAGAGCTGAAAAACCTGTGCATCACAGGCAGCAGAAGTCAAACAGGTCACTGGATGTTTTCCATTCTCATGCCATTCCCTGATGAACCTCAAGACTCAAAAGTTCAGTAGTTCTAAGCACTTGTACAATAGATTCAGTTCACCAAAGGAAAAGCATGAACAAACATATTTGGACAAAAGAAAGAGACAAGATCCCAAATAGAACTGAACTTGCAAAGACTTCTCTTGGTGGCAATTTTCTAAAAATATATTTGGGTGAATTGTATGATAAGGTTAAGAATAGGACTTGAAATAGAAATATTCCACGAACTAAGTTACAAGATTTCAAACCCTATTCAAAAATGGGAGTACTGACAATTCCATGAAAAAGCCTGTTCTCTTAAGAATTCCTGGACTTCAGCAGTTTCTGGTCCAAAAAGATTTAGCTAATACTCTGAGCGCTTGAAAGGTTGTACAAAATAAATCTCTGAATTGTCTATAAAATTTGGGTTTAAATAAAAATAATTACACTAATTTTTCTCTCTCTTAATTAGAGGCAGAAGGAAATGTTATATCCTGACTAAATTGGAGATTAGAATCCCTTTAGAGGCCAAATGAGATAGATAGATAGATGGGTATGGCCTGGAAGTGAGAGAGACTGTATGTTTGACAAGTCAGGAAGCAAAGGAGCATGGCAAGACAGAGAGACACAGATTCCATTATCAGGAGATATTTCCTTGGGACATACACTATAGGCAAAGTGACTGTGTGAGCCTGACAGATTTGGAGGATTTTTAAAGTATCTATCTATCTATCTATCTAGATCTCTTTATCTTTCACACCAAAATGAATTAGCAGCTGGATCTCAAATCTGCTATGATCTGCCTTGAACTTATCCTATTTCTGTGTACAATGCATGTTTTTGATCAAAGGAAATCCAGACCAGGAGACTTATAGGATTATTTTTTTAGCGGCTTTGGAAGACAGTTGCTTGTAATACATGCCAAGAATGAAGTTTCCACTGGCAACATTTAACACCATTGTACTTTATTCCCAGGAGGGCATGTTGGCATGGCTTTAAACATACTGAGCTGCTGTTTCTGAATCTGTGACAAAATCCAGCATAAGCCTCTCTCTCTGCTTCCTCTGCTTCTCATCCTAACTCCTAAAACAATAATCTTAGAGGAGGGTCCTAGAGACTAAATCACTTTTCACCCCCCAGGTAGAGACCTTTTCAAGGCAGATGCATAACGACAATGAGAGTATGTATAGGCAAGATATGCCATTCTGAGGACTTTCTAGGGACTTTACAAACTTTGATCATATTGATATAAAACTTTAGATACTAATAAGAGCCACCTTATCCACTATCATACATATTCAGTCATTTCAAAGGGAAATCTGGCAGCTGTTCAACAGTTCACAATATTTAAAAAGCTAACAACAGGAAGTGAAGATTGTGTGTTTGATTCGTAGTTAACACTTTCCTCAGGGAAAGCTGAGAGGTGCAGAGGAGCATGTGGTTTGGACAGAGACATCCCTTAGGGAAGGATCTATTGATGGGCATTCTCTGTATCTTAGTAAAGAAGAAAGAATGGAAGAGGATAAAACATGGGCAGGAAATAATGAGAAACAGTCATATGAAAGAGTCCCATTCAATTATGTCACATGATGGCAGAGAGCTAAAAAGTGACATTTTTAAAGTGTTTATGTGCAAATACTCGAAGTCTAAATACTAAGATGGATGAACTTGACTGCCTCTTATTAAGTAAGGATATTGATATAACAGGCATCACAGACATTTAGTGAAATGAGAATAATCAATGGGACACAGTAATATCAGGGGACAAAAAATATCAGAAGGACATAATAGATATTACTGGTAGAGGAGTGGCACTGTACAGGAAAGAAATCATAGATTCAAAAGAAATAAAAATCTTATAAGAACAAAACTGTGTCATAGAATCCCTGCAGATAGTAATTCCATGCTTGAATAATAAGTATATAACAGTAAGAATATACTACTGACTACCTAAAGAGGACAATGAAAGTAACTGTTAAATGTTCACAGAGAATAGAAAAGCTGTACAAACAAAACAAACAAACAAACAAAAACCCTCAACAATAATGTGGGATTTCAACTGGTTTTATAGTGATTGATTACATTTCACCTTAGGACAGGGTCCAGAGACAACATTTCTTGATGCCTTAAATGTCTGCTGTAGAGGAAGTAAAAAAGGAGGTATTATTTATTCCTTCTCAAAACATTAAAACTTGGCCTCATGAAATGAAATTAATTGGCTGTAGAAGATTTCAGAGAAACAAAGAAAAGTATTATTTAAACAATGCCAAGTCAACCTGTAGAACTACTTGTAAGAGATGTTTGTGAAACCCAGGACTGTAACAAGGTATAAAAAACAACAAATTAGATAAGTTCATGGAGGATAGGTTCATCCAGTACCTATTACCCAGGTTTGGCAGGGATTGCTTTTTGCCAGAGGCTATGTACGACCAACAAGATGGACCACTTCATGACTACCTGTTTTATTCAGTGCCTCCGAAGCACCTGGCATTGGCACTATCAGAAGACAGGCTACTGGGCTAGATGGATCATTTATCTGATCGGTATGGCTGTTTTAATGTTTTTATGCTCTAAATCTTCAGAAGGTTGGTAAACATATCCCACTCACTCTTTAAGAGAGAGACTTCCATTTTTTTCTTCTGAATATTTAAAAGGAAGTCCATTGAACAATCATGGAAAAATAACTTCCCTGGTAACAGTGTTAAAGAAATCAATTACATTAATGTAGGTGGTGCTTTAAAATTTAATGAAAGTTAGATTAGTCAGTGAACAACAATGAAAAACCCTAATAGTTACAGCTATTTCTCCAGCCCCTCTCCAAGATCCCCTAAACCTTTTCCTAGAAGTATAGTTGAAGGCTTAATCTTTGATCCCTGTCATTTTACAATAGTTTGCATCGATGATATCCCATTCTCTCCAGTTTGAAATAATGATGTGTCATATCTGATGAAGGATGTGTATTGGTATCAGTTCACCTGAGAGTTCATGGATGGTATGCCTTCACTGCTGTCACTTCCCTCAAACACACAGTTTTATTTAGAAGAACATTTGACAGTCTTTTTTCACAAAAAGGTTGTAACATTACCCCTGCCTATTGATTCCATTTGCCAAACTTCAGCAGCACTGTGTTTGTCACAAAGGAAGAGAAAATATGTTCAAGAAACACTGGGTTCATTCTGGTTTTTTTATTAAGGAAGCAGAGCCTCTTCTATGTTTTTTTTTATTTTACATTATGACTTTTCTCTGGTAACTGGAATGAAAAACAGACACAGTATGAGTATAATTTAAAAGATAAGGTCTATAAAGGCATGAAATTTGTTGCAACTTTTTTTCTTCTTATGAGTTAGAGCTACTTTCCTTTTAAGATATATACATGGCTACCATTACCATAGTATCTGAGTACCTGATGCTCCTTAACATATTTATCTTTACATCTCATGTGACATGGAAGTGCTATTAGCCTTATTTGTATTTGTAAGAAATGAAGCATAGACAGATTAAATGATTTACCCAGGCTCACATAGAAAAAGCTATGAGGGGAGCAGGGATCTGAAGCCAGGTACCCTGTGCTAGCTTTACCCAACCAGAGAACCATCCTTCAGCTGTACTGTGGAGTTCTACAGAGCACACTATACCCTAGGCAATACAATTCCTATGCTCTCATTTTGTTTCTAAGTCATTATAAAATATGGGACTCCTTTACCCCTACCTCCTTATTCTTATTTGGTAATTTTTGTCTTTCCATTGGTATGTAAAATTTTGACATTCTAGGTTTTGTTTTACTTTGGAGTGATGGTAACCACCCTGAAGAAGACAATCACTCCACACGCCTATCACCTCTGGAAGCTGAACTAAACAAAGACACAGAAAAGATTGAAAGCTGAAAAGAGTCATACGAAAAACAGAATAAAATAAGCAGCAGTACAAAGGTTGTAATAACATGCTGCTGATCATCTCTCATTATTACTATCCATCCCTGTCATATTCTCATCAAACTGTAATTAATACCTATCACATGTCCTGTGCTTTCCAGTTTTAGAACTCCCTTCCCACTCTCAGCTCATTTATTTTTTTGACACTACTGCAGTTCCATGTACCTATGCCTTTTCTAACTTATTATAAAAATAGTACTTTACAGGGAATGCAGCATTGGTGAGTGTTGATATAAGCAAACAGAATCCAGAGACAGGGGATCAAAAACTGGTTCCGCCATTGATTTACTGTGACTTCTGCTATGGCATTTGTTTCTCCTTAGCTCAGTTTCCTCATCTGTGCAATGGGGATACTGGATGCAAATA
Source organism: Podocnemis expansa (assembly GCA_007922195.1). Lineage (NCBI taxonomy): Eukaryota > Metazoa > Chordata > Testudines > Podocnemididae > Podocnemis > Podocnemis expansa. Next base: position 29,558,641 of record ML681963.1, read on the forward strand.
CACTACATAAATAAAAAAGTATTACTATTTATTTTCTGCACCATGGGGACAATAATACTTACCTATCTTACAAAGCATTTTTGTATTCTCAGAAAGAAAGTACTGTTCAAGTGCAAAGAATTGTAGCAAATTACAAGATAGTACTTTTCCCTCTAAAGAACTGAAAGTGCTGTTTAAATATTCATTAATTAAGCCTTACTATAGTCATACAAGGTAAGTAAAATAAAATTAATTGCCTATAAATTTTGTTCTTTGAGGATATATATCCTAATAGATCACCCATGTTGGATCAATTCTTTCTTTCCATAGCCATGCATTAATTCTGATAGATGCTAAGTCCTGTTAATTTATGGGTACACCACACATACCCTTCAGTTAGCACCTCAGACTGCCCATTACAGTGTTACAGGAAGTCATATTTATTTTACAGGAAAGGGAGGGAGTCAGCAGAATAACTCCTCAAAGAAATTCCAATTAAAATAAAAGAGAATGATTACTGATAAAAATGTGCTATCTAACACACTACACTGGAAAAGAATATTTCAGAACATCCATGGAAAGTTAATCACACTTTGTAAACATGTGTATTTGCTCATGATACCTTAACCCTGTGGTTCTCAGTCACTGTGTAGGGACACATTACCGTGTCATCATCGCACAATTGTAAGTGTGTCACGAAGAGCTGGGGAGATGGCTGGATTTGGCCTGGGGGTACAGTGGGAGGGTGGGCTGGTGTGTCCTGTAGGGTCACTTTATGTGGCTAAGCATACCACGACCTGCAAAAGATTGAGAACCACTGCCTTAGCCAATCAGACAACATATAGATGACATGTGACCTGTGTATATAGACAAAACAGCTCAAACTGTGACACTCAAACAATGGAAAAAAATACTTACACTACATATACTTTAAGTCAGTTTCCATGGGTACAGGTAAAACACTAATGGGGTGATTTTGAAAAAAGTGATGAATCTTGTGAGCTGTTCTCAGACAATGAAGGGCCAGAACAAAAGGTAAAAATGTTTAAATAAACTGTTTCTATTAGTTCTCTCAAATCTTGTGCTGGATGATTATAACTCCCCTTGTGGATTATAGAAATATATGTGATATTTTTGATAACTTGGACTTAGCTCACTAGAGCTTTATATCTCACTTTCTCACAGTCAGCCTTCCAATGATTTTAGGAATGTCTCACTGAAAAAGAGAGGCTCTGTTTTTCCATATATGATTTACCATCTGCTTTCAGAAGTGGCCCGAGATGGAGCTAAAAGAGAGCTATATTGTTTTGATACATTAGGCAGTTTGACCTCTTCAGATTAATGTCAAAAGTATTGGCATAAATCTTTGAAAGTGTAGTGAAGAAGAGAGGCTTGCAAAGCACTAGGCAGAATTGTGTCAACATGCTTTCCAGTACCATGTACTATCAAACATGCTAGGAATGTATAATGACAATTGGAATTTCCCCCCATTTATCCTAAAGAAACATTGCCAGTCTGGTTGTTTTGCACTGACTTATTGCACACAGTTCTGTCAAGTTCTCAATACCACAAATATGCAAGAAAAATTGTAGTGAAACTATAAGAACTTTTGGTTCATTTTTTAAGTGTTTTTAAAAGTGAAAAGCATAAAGAATATCCATTACTACCAGTCAGGGATGAGAAAGTCTCTTTATACCTAGCTTTTAAGACTGTTCTGTTTTATAATTTTATGCCATCAAAGAAAAAAAAATATTTTTCACTATCCATTCCATTATAAAGAAGGAATGTTAATTACACTTTTTGTACTTGCAATAGCAGAAAAGCCTTAATTCCATCTACCCTAAAAATATGCTCCGACCACAAGTATTTGAAAGCCATTGAACACCTGTAAATCAGGCAAGCATGAAACAATGAATGTCAAGAGTCAGAGGTGTCCTTATTTGGTTCTTTGGCATGAAATGTGTCCAGCATATTATCAAACTGGTCATTTAACATGAAAAAGAGGTATTCACATGTCTGTTACAGTGACCTTTGGAACAGACCCATGCAAAGGACCAGATTATCTTTTAGTGTAAATGGGCAACACTCAGTTAAAGTAATTTTGCAAATGAGGAACTGAGGAACAGAGACACAGAATGCCTGGCCGATGGGTCATTCAGGAAATCCATGACCAAAAATTGAACTCAGGTTTCCTGTATCAAATGCCACTTCTTGAATCATGAGACCATTCTTCCTCCCTGTGGACCTTTGTGAAATACCAGGCTGACAATTAGACCTTATGTATCCTGTGTGTATACTTTCTTTTTTCTTCAGAGAAAGTTCCTTGAAACTCCACCCAAAATTTCCCTGCAGACCCATCCCATTCCCAATGGAGTTATTGTTTATCCTGAAATCCTAATGTTATGAATATTAAAGTATCTCCAAATAAAGACTCATGGAATGTTATGTTGCCATCATATGCAATAATATTTTGCAGCAGTGATACAATAGCCTATGAATCCATTATGTAAGATAAATTCTTAAAGCTCATCACTCTTTCTTCTTCACTTTAACTTGTTTGACTCTAAACTGAAAAAAACCAGACGCTACTTCTATGTAAAATTATTAAAATTATTCACACGCATGTATACATGACTGGGACCTTACATTGTAAGATCTCTGAAACAGAGAATTTACTTATCTGTGTCTGCCTGTAAATGTATATATTCCTGTAAGTAAATTTACTTGGGTCTCCACTATGACCTTATACAAAGCCTACTGAAGTCAGTGTGAAAAACTCATGCTGACTTTAATGTGTTTCAGACCGCCAGTATCAAGTAAAAATAATAGTGACATACATAATAATACAACCATAAGAATGTTACCTTATCACATTTTTGGCGTTTTTCTTTGTCAAGCATCTCAGTAGTGAAAAATAATAAGGACTTGAATACAGTTTACTTTTTCCTGTTCTAGTGTTTAAAAAGAAATAATCTGAGCCAACACCATCCTGGAAGCTCAGCACCAGGAAGAATACAAATAAAGAAGCAATGAAAAACCTTAATGAAAATTCCAGAAAATGCAATATGAGAAATAGACAAAGCACCATGTCACTGTTTCAAGGGGGGGGGCACTGCTATTAGTACCAACCAGATTTTTTAGTATCTATATAGGTTTTGTACTCAGATCTTTAGGCTTTGGTACACTACAGTAAATGGTTGAGTTCAGTAATGCTGTGGTCTAGAGTGATGAAATATTTATTCATGGAATGGCCTCGCTTGCTCGTAACGAGAATAGATTGATGATTTCGGAAATGTGTATTAGATCATTTCTGGTTTTATCTATTCATCATTTACTGCTGTCGGACTCTTCATGTTGCAGTTTGTGGAAGACAAAAAACATTCTGTAAGAAGAAATTGGGCAAAAAATGCACTTTTCAGTTCAGGGAGTTTGTCCCTCATACATCTGTAGTACCTTGTCTGAAATGGCTTATTGGCAAGGAGAAATTTGGAAAGTAGTAAAGCTGAAAGAGACCAAGGGGTCACTCAGGGAAAGTAATTTGTTCATGAGCTTCCAGAGCAACATGGTTATGAGACAGATACAATTCTGAGGCTGCATAAGGAGAGGAAGGTTGTGACAGAGCAGAGAAATAAGAGTCCTTCCTTGTGTAGCTTTGGTTCAAACTCAACCGAAAATAATGTTTCTCATTCTCGGCTCTTCATTACCAAATGTGTATTCATTAATTTCAGGGAATTTTGAGAACAGAATTTGTGGAAGAGTTGACTGCTAGAAAGTGCCACCCAAGATTATAAGGCCACTGTATTCTGCAGGGGGGAGGGCAGTTCAACCTTGGTGTGCTGCACTCAGCATTGGTATGCTCTAATGGGGCTCTACAAGGGAAATGTTGATTTCAATTGAGGTTGAGGATTCCTAGAAGTTGAGATGGAATGCACTGATTTATGCCTCCTTGATCAGTATCAAGGTCTACCTTCTGAGGGTTTAAGACGTATTACATTGGACAAAAACAGTCTTTCAGAAGACACTGTATCAGTACATATGTTAAAATTCAGACTGGACGATGCACAAATTAACAGGTGACATGGACCAACCCTGAATCCTCTCAGACAGACTAGATATCAGAGGCTTCCAATAAGTTCAAATAGTTCTAAAATTGAGAAAAAACTAGTGAAATCAATCACCTTTGCTTGTCTCAAAAGCTCACAAAATGTATATACTTTTTCTTCTTGTCTTGACATTTTGTTGTAAGTTAAAATAACTTTTTTACACAAAAGCTGATTTTCTCATAGAAATAACTCACTTGCTTTTTTGTGCCAATGGCAAATTTCTGCCTCTGCACAATTATAAATGTGTTGTGTCTGCTGGCAGCTTATGCAAAATTTCACAAAATCAAATCAACGGGTTTTTTTTTCACATTGAATACTAACAAAGCAAATAAATCTAGTTAATTTGCTGCACTCTAAAAAAGATTCCTCTTTTTTTGTAGCAATTGAACTAGATTTCCTTCGGTGGTGGGGACATACATATATTGTGGAAGTTCAGTTCTGACAAGGCCACAACCAGCAAGATATAATACTGTGCCTGTTCCTGAAGAGATATGGTTGCAGAAAAGGTGCTCACTAGCATCAGTGTTGCGTGAATTGGGAAATGTGCTGTGCATCAGACCTAATATGGCTGCTGCTAACTGCACACCAGAGAGTCACTATCATCTGTGGTATTAAAGTTCTATTCTAATGCTTGATTTCTAGTTGTTTAGTAATTTGGATGGTGTTATAAGCTCACTACTAGATCTGTTCAAAACGCAAGAAGGTTCTAGTCCCTGAATCAGGCTACAGAAGAGCTTTTACAAGGACCCCTTGGGTACATAACAATAAAATTTACACTGATAACCAAATATTATAAGTTTACAAACTTTATTAAGATAACATAAAATGATAGACAGATGAACAACACAAGAAAATGGATAACCAACTGGAAAATGATTGCAACTACAGTCTTCTTCTGAATTAGAGGGGTGGAGGCAGTGCGAGATCTAAAATCTATAAAGCTGAGTAAGACTAAATCAGCCAGTTAGCACTCAAGTATCGTAAACAGAAGAAAGGCTCAGGGCCCAGACCTGGGGCTTGGGCCCCACCCCTGGGACCTGATCTGGGCCTGGGGTCTTAACCAGGCCCCAGAACTCAGATTGGACTCCTGTTGCCATGATTCCCAGGAGGGGTCAGTTCTGAACCCCCTGCCACTGGCTGGCAGCCCAGCCTTGGATCCCCAGCATGGATTGAAGCGGGCTCCCTCTGCCACCAGCTGCCCAGCCCCAGGTGCCTCACCATGGTAGAGGCCAGATCTTGCTGTCCCCCACTGGGGTCAGGGCCAGCACCAGCTCCTGAGTGCCAGTGGCAGCAGCAGCCCGGGACTCAAGGTTTTTGTGCTATGTTCCAAGCGCCAGTGACACAACTGATCTTTAAACAAAAGCGCCTAACAAACCAGAGATGAAGCTTAAAGAAAGAAGTAGCTGGTAAACACACCCTAGAAACACAATTTACCCTTCTTATACCCTGAACCAAATTGGTTCTCCTTCCAAGTTCAAACGTGGCTTCTTTACCCCCAAAGTATAAGGGTGCACCTTTTCTATTGGCCAGTAGGTTAGTGCATATTAACAACATATTTATGTCCACCTCCTTTCCAGATGGTTACAAGGGGTCTGCTCTTCTCATCTACATAATTTCTGGCCCTTTTGTGGGTTTCATGGTGCACTTGTGAAGTATGTTTGGGAATGAACTGTGCATTTCCCCTTCATAGATACCTCCTGACTATCTAAGGTGATCCAGTCATAACAGTATATCTATGTAAAAAGTCCCGAACATGTGAATGCTTAGCTTTTCATGCAGGATGTGGCCTACAGACTCTTGCATTCCATCATTACTATTTATATAAGAATCCATGATTTTGTTCATATAAAACAAATATTTCAAGCTATAAGGAAACTCAAATCTATATTACAAACTATAAAGTCAAGCAGGCAAGCAAGTTTAATAATTGCAGTTCTTTTACTCATTCAGTTGCTTATTCTTTAATGAACCCTTAGGGTCATAACAGTTCAGTCATCTGAAGCCACTCTCTGAGATGCTAAATAAAGTGATACAGTGATCTGGGTTCTAGAGGTTGCATGCTTATGCTTTGCTTACCTAAACTATCTGAACCATGTTGATTTTCAGAACTGAGCTGGAAATTTCATAAGACCAGCTTTCTTTTTGAGACTTTCGTTTCTTGTTTTTCCAGTGGAGTTGTAAATAATACAAGACTATCTCCCCAGCTGTACCTTATCACTTCCATTTCTAATTCCAGGACTGAACAAAGAGTAAAAACCAGGGGCATCAGTGGCCACAAAAATCCCTCAGGTTCCTGACCAGCACCCCACACTGGCTCCACTCCCAGCCCTGCTCCAGTTCCTGGGCCCACTCCAGTTCCTGGGCCTGATCCAGAAACACATCAACAGCCAGGGTTGGGGCCAGAATGGTCTGCCGCAACTGCCGCGGCCCAGCCTTACATCCGACTTAGGGTAGGGGCTCGATTGGCAACCCCGCCCTGTGTCTGCAGCCAGGCTTCGGGCCAAATCCAGTTGCCACTACTGCAGTAACACAGCCCTGAGTTCCTTACTGGGGTCAGGACTAGATCTGGCTGTCGTTGACAAGGTGGCCTGACTCTGTGCCCTTTTCTGAGGTTGCGGCCAAATTGGCTGCCCAGCCCCATGTCCCAGCCGGGTGAGGGATGGATTGGCTGCCACTGTCATGGAAGCCAGGCCCCATATCCCTGGCCATGGTTCGGCCAGAACTTGCAGCACTGGTGCTGTGACAGGGAGCTCATGCTCCCTTTACCCAACACCAGTGATACCCCTGGAATAAAACATTACCTTTATTTATTAGAGTTAAAGTTTTGTGTTGGGTTTTGTTGTGATGGCTGAAAAATAAGTGTGTTTCTTATTTTGTTTACAATAGTTTTGAGCAATGTTCCCTGTAAGCTGCGCCAGTGAGCAGTGGCGCAGCTGCCTCCGCTCACTGGCACAGCAAGCACTGACCTCAGCACAGAGCTGGGGTCGGGGCTGGCGGGGAGCAGAAGCGGGGAGAGGTGGGGGTCGTGGCTGGTGGGGAGCAGAGGAGCCAGGGCCGGGGCTGGCGGGGAGCAGCGTGCAGCAGAAGCTGGGAGGTGAGGAGCCGGGTCGGGGCTGGCAGGGAGCAGAAGAAGCAGGGAGCGGCAGGGGTTGGGGCTGGCGGGGAGCAGAAGCTGGGACCGGAGACACTGGGGTTGGGGCTGGCGGGGGAGCAGAGGAGCCGGGGCTGGGGCTGGCAGGCAGCAGAAGCGGGGAGCGGAGGCACTGGGTTGGGGGCTGGCGAGGAGCAGAAGAAGCGGGGAGCAGCGGGGGTCAGGGCTGGGTTGGGGGCTCCCGGGCTGGGAGCAGATTAGAAGCCCAGGATAAGCTCATGGCACGCGGGGGGGGGGGGAGAGGGGAGGGTTGATGTGTAAGGAAACGTCTTGTTTCCCATTCAAGTCGTTGCTGCCCCATAGGTCAGTGGTTCCCAACATTTTCTCTGCCATGCACTCCTTGCTACCTTTAATTCATTTGAGGCACACTGCCATGTACTTTCCGAATGAAGCCATATATTTTCATGAGCCAATGAGCCAATCCAGAGCGCTCTGAGTAGTTTTTCAAAAAAATTTGTGACACACCTGTGTGCTGTGACACAGTGGTTGGGGAACAGTGGGCTAGGTAGACACAACACACACATTCCACCCAAGATGCAGAATAAACACAGAGACTGTATAGAACCTTATGTTACTTTATTAACACCCAGCATTTCTACAGCACTTTCCATCCCAGGATCTCTCAATGGCTCACTATACTAGTCAATTTTAAAAGGAATAGCCGTGTTAGTCTAGTCCAGTGAGAAAACAACAAGGAGTTGTGTGGCACTTTAAGACTAACAGATTTATTATTTG
>ML681963.1:29567008-29839145 GCA_007922195.1 Podocnemis expansa
TTGCAGTGGCTTGCAGACAAGCCAGAACTGGGAGGGGGCCTGGGGCCAGAGGCATCTTTCTCAGCCTCTCCCGCACCAGTCCCTGTCTAGCTAGTCTGGCCCCAGCTGGTATGTTGGTACAGCCAGTTTGCAGTGCAGCCTCTAGAGTAGTCCCACAAGAGCAATGAGCCCTAGAAGGCTGCGCTGGCCACACCACCAAAATGTTACACGCATCACATGGCCACACATACCACACAGCCAAAGACACTATCCAAAGATTCAAAAAGGAAGAAAGATCAACAGAGCAAACACCCTCTGTGAATCAAAAATAAACAAACACTATGGAAGAGAACATCCCACAGACACTTAAACAAAATCACTTCCAAGGTGCAAAAAAGATGGAGGGTCACTATTCAACAACAAAATGACATTTTAATTTCAAAGACTGGGAAAAAGGGTGCTGGATCAGGCAGCTGCCTTAGGGGCTGCAGCCCTTTAAGACAGGCCCTAGGGCTTCAGTCCTTATAGCTTCTGCATTGATCTGGGCTTGCTAATGGGTTGCAGGATTGAGTCCTGTAGTCCTTCTTACTACTGCTCAGTAAAATAAAATGCTAAATTTACCTCTATTGATTACAAGTCCATGCCAAACTGGCAGCAGAAAGGACACAGGTAAAATTGCCCCTGTAAATCCCCTATGCCATTGGCAGATCCTCCCTCTTGTGAGGTGATTGGGGACATAAGTATCATCACCAGGTTCCACCAGCAAGAAGACACAAAATATCTGCACAGAACCAAGGAATACATACCAAAACATCAATCTGAGATTCAGAAGAAACATTGGATAAACTCAGAGGGTATGTCTACACTTAAACATTATTTTGAAATTCGGAAGCCTATTTTGAAGTAACTTTTTCCTGTCCATGCAGTCATTTTGTTATTTTGAAATAAGCATTTCATTATTTTGAAATAACAAAGCACTATTTTGAAATAATAAAACCTGCATTTATTTAAAAATGAGAATTATTTCAAAATTATAATTTCAAAATAAGCCATTCCAAACCATGGAACTGGCTTATTCCAAAATAATGGCCCTATATTTTTCCCTGCCTTCTCCTATTTCAAAATAAACAGTCTAGTGAAGACTCTCTATTTTGAGATAGTAATTGCCACCTTATTTCAAAATAGAGTCTTCACTAGACTCCTATTTTGAAATAATAAATGCAAAATAATGCTATTTTGAAATAATCATTTCAAAATAAAATCAAAATAGTTATTTTGAAATAACTATTTTGAAATAACTTTGACAGTGTAGCCATAGCCAGATAGAGACAAAACTGATGGTCTGATCATTTCAGATGCATTTTTGTAGCATCCAGTGTTCAGTGCTTTTCATTTTACTGACTTGAAATATTGGAATAAGCATTAATAAGCCATATTAAAACATGTCAGTCTTCATGTCATGTCAGTGTTTCAATATACAATACCTGATTTTATACCACTGGCACAAGAGATTCTCTTGATTACATCAGTGTCTAGCTCCAAATAATAACCTACAGGCCATCTCTCGTAGTGACTATTCAAGCAAATCTTTCATTAAGGCAAATGAGACTTCTGCTAGGAGAACATAGGATTGGGTTCATATTTTGTATTTTGTAGCTTGTTAGCATGGAAACTTCTGCAGTTATTTATTGTATCTTTCCTTCTTTAAGAGCTAGTCTATATTTCCTGCACCATTCGGCAGCACTCAATGGCTATGTTCACACACAAGTGCTTCTTTCGAAACAAGCTGTTTCAAAACAAGCCTGCTTCAAAATAAAGCCTTATTTCGAAACACCTTATTTCGAAATAACAAAAAAAGTGTTTTTGAAATAAGGGAAAAGGAGGGGATCGAAATAGCATGTCCAGTGTGACATGCAATTTTGAAATAGGAGAGGGGAGGGGGAGGGAGGCCCTGTGCGGGGCCAGGGAAGCCCCGCCCCCGGGATTCCCCTGTAGCTCCAGCCAGGGGTGAAGGGAGGCTCCCCCTGCCCCCCCGCAGGTCCGGCCTCGGGCAGGGGCTCTTCCCCTGCGCCCCCCCACGTGGTCTCTGCCAGGTGCGGGGGGCTTTCTCCGTCCCCCCCGCACGGCTTCTTCCCGGTGCAGGGGGCTTCCAGGGGCCGCGCAGGGGGGGCAGAGAAAGCCCCCCACACACCTGGCAGGGGCCATGTGGGAGGTGTATGGGGGAAGCCCCCCCTGCCAGAGGAAGCCCCCTGCGCCTGGCAGGAGCTGTGCGGGGGGCCAGAGGAAGCCCAAGAGGCAGGGCACCCTGGGCTTGGGGGCAGCCCCAGCTGGCTTACCCCCCCTTCCCCGTGCCGGGGGTAGTGGGGGGCGAAGGGGGCTTGAGGCTCCCGTCCCCCCTGCTCCCAGCAAGGGGAAGCGGGAGGAAGCTGGCTGGGGCACCCTCCGACCCCCTGCGCCCCACTCAGCACCCTAGCCAGGGTGCTGATCCCTGGCCAGGGTGCTGGGGGGGGGTGGGACCCCCCACCAGGGTGCTATGCACCCTGGGAGGAAGGTCCTTGTTATTTCAAAACAAGGGTTGTTTCGAAATAACATGTCCAAACGGCTTATTTTGAAACCACTGGTTTCGAAATAACCCTCCTTTCGACAGCAAAGTGGGTTTAAGCTGTTTCGAAAGGAGGGCTCTTGTTTCAAAACGAGGAGCTCCCTCCTTTTGAAACAAGAAAACGTCATTTGGATATAGGGACTTTTATTTCGAAACAACCAGTGTTGTTTCGAAATAAAAGCCCTGTGTGAACATACCCAATAAAAGATATATAAGGTGCTTAAATACCTCGTGTATCTCCCGACAATTTACTAATCTCTCACTACACACTAGACTAAGCTGACCAGAACTGCCTTCCAGTCAGCTTACGTCAGTTCTGGGGCTGGAGTTGCTGTTGCGATTTCTGGAGCACTTGAGTGGGTCTACACAGACCAGTCAGTCACACCCAGAAGATCCCACTGACAGCAGCAATTTTGCTGCCATCAGTATAGGCTAAGCCTAAATTAAAAATCTTCTTCAACATGTGAGGCCACCAGTATATGGTGGGTGAATGCTGGACTTAATTAATAAAAGAAACATGATTTTCATAAGAGTCCCTCATAATAAATCTTTACACCACACACAGGATGTTATCTTTACATCACACAAGTTCCAGAAGGGTAACCATGGCCATGTCTACACTGTAGCTTTAAGTCAACTTAAGGGCCCTGCACTGCAAGCCAGCAAAGTCTCAATCTCTCTCTCTCTCTCTCTCTCAAGATTAACCTGAAAAAGGTGCTAGCTGCAACATTTTGAAGGTTTCTTGAGATCTGCTGCCAAGCACTGGTACTTGATCATTGCACTTCCTTCCCTTTTCAGTCCGGTTCTCCAGAGGCATGCTAGCAATTGGACTTCATATGTTTGTAGAAAGATTTGAGATCCTCAAAGAAGGTGCTAGAGAAAAGAGTACAAGGTCTTTTGGTAGAAGAGGTTTTGTTGCCTCCTTCTTTTTTGCATTTCTACTTCCAACTCTGTGGCAGTCTGTCTGTCTATCTTGGTTATTTACTGATTGCCTGAAATAATAGTATAATCATTTAAATAAACCTATAATAATTATAATAATAATTTACATGATACTAGTAATTTAAATAATCTTATAATCATTCAAAGAAATCATTTAAAAAGTCATTCCTCTCCCCCTCTTTTTAAACATGCATTTAAAATATTTTATTAGCTAGGAAAGACTGGCCTCAGTGGAAACTGATGTCATGATAGAGACTAGGGGCAGATTATTCTTGCAGCCACATGGAGCTCTATTAAGGTACAGGCAAGATATGTATTGATGTCAGCTACTGAATTACTGTTGGAGAAATCAAACAAGGAGTCTAGTGGCACTTTTAAAGACTAACACATTTATTTATCTCATGAGGTTTTGTGGAGATGGATCTTCAGGATCCGAGAAACACTCCAAATTGGGGCTGACTTACCTTGAGTGATAAACAGGAAATTAAATCACTTTTTCAGTTTTCCTTAATATGACCATTTTCAGAGGTTTATACAGAAAACAAGCTGGAATTGGAAAAAAAAAAGCATTTAAAAACAGTGAAAAATAAAATCACACACCAGCTGCAGTACAGAATATTGTTAATCTAATGATACACAATGTCTTAACTCTTAAGCAGATGATGCAGTCTATCACTCAGGTGTCTAGGCACAACTGGTGACCAGCATCTTGGTAAGACTTCTGCTATGGTTCTCTGACAACAGATGGTACATCTTAATAACCACATGGCTATGGAAAATCTCTGAATTTTTTTTTCCTTTTCTTTTCTTCTTTTTTCATTTTTATTTTATAAGAAGAATCAAAATACTAATACTAACACTACTAATAAAAATATCAGTAACTGAATAAATAAGCTCCACTGTTCAGGAGTCACATACAATCCACATGACAGTGTATATTTTATATTTTTATTAACATTTATGAAAGTTAGGGATACAGGTGGGGCTACATTCCTTGGCCGCATAGAAATACACCGGTTTTCATGAATAACAAACAAGGAGTCTGGTGGCACTTTAAAAGACTATAAATTTTATTTAACACATAGATTTCCCATCTTCAAGCATCTGATGAAGTGGGATTCTCTCCCACAAAAGCTCATGCGATAAATACATTAGTCTTTAAAAGCGCCACTAGACTCTTTGTTTGTTTTGCTGGACTAGACTAATACAGCTACCCCTTAGAAACTGTTTTTCATTATTATCAAATATAACAAAAACGCACAAATTCCAAACTTACAGACATCAGAGAGGGATTAGACTTACAAAGAAACCTAGTTTGGTCTCTCACTCTTTCTGCTTCTGGTTAAGGATTGCTCTTTAGGGTCAAGCAGCGCTCAATGATTCTGTGACCACAGAATTTGATGAAGAATTCACCCCTAGAGGCAGAACTGTTATCTAGAATCATGTCTTTCAGAATTTTATAATTGTCTTCCCAGGTTTGCACAAAAAGAAAGCCACAACGCTTTCTCTAAAAGGCATGATCTGCCTCCGTCATGTCAGTCAGAATCCTGTAGACACACCACAACTCCGCAGCCACAGAGCTCAGCTTTCCAAGGTGCTACGGAGTTCAGCATGTATAACATTGGCATTTGCCATTTTGCTTTAACCAGCCACCTGACTTTTCTTTTTTTCCTACCTATCCAACTCTGACCTGCCTGCATTTACCTCTTCTTCACCTTTCCAAAGGAGAGGTACTTATGTGGAATACAATACCTGCTACCTGTACTGTAACAGGGAAACAGACGCCAGGAGCCAACTAACCATTGTAGGAGTCCACCTTCCAGCCAGATTTTGGGGGTAGAAAGGGAGTAAAAAATGAAGGTAGCCAGCAGCTTTCTCCCTTGCTCTTTTGGCCTTTACTGAACTTAATGCTGGCTGCAAGTTGCAAGGAGCTCTTTCTTTCTATATTTCACCTAACATTCAAGTTCCTAAACTTAGCATGTGCCTCCAAGTTTCAAAGGACATGGAAAAACCTTTTGATTCCTGCCATTTTGGTCTGAGAGGAAAAACTATCCTTCCTGGTTCCCCCAACTGACCTGCAGTATTCTGGAAACATGTTTCAAAATACCTTCATTACATGATGGAGAAAGGTCAAGGCAGCAATTACAGTAGCTTCCTTACCTTCGTCTCCCCACACCCCAGGGTCAGGAATCAGGGCCTGCAGCACAGTCAGTCTCTGGACAATCTTATGAATGTGGCTGGCTTGCATTAGGTTGCCTGATTGGCTACAACACTGGATCGATTAGCAGCATCAGCAGACAGGCTCCTAAGCCCAGCAGCATTTCAGCTGATCTTTAAGGCCTTTGCCCATGGCTGTGATAGCACCAATGATTCCTTGCTTCCAATCCTGCTTCTGCCTTGGCACCAGGCTTTCTCCCTCCCGATAATCCATTCATGGCCTGATGCTTAACTTCTGACTCTTGGCTCTGACCCAGGGTTCCTATTGCTGACTAATGAATCCTTCTCTGGCCACACTGCAGTCTGACACCCAGGTGCTTTGAACTGCTCTTTATAATGTCACCCTATCATTTATTCTCATAATGCCCTTTTGGCCACAGTAAACAATTTTCTTCCTTGGAGGCACAGGTGAGACAGAAATACCAAGAGACTATATTAGTACTGTCCCTTTAAGCATTGACCTAGTTACCTAAAATAGCTTTAAAAACCTGTTTCACAATATCTAACAGAATTGTCATTCAACAGGATAAATTCCCACTGGTTAGGCAGTTGTAGAGAAGACCTACTATCACAGAGGAGAACATATGCGTTTAGTTTTACTCTAAGGGAAAGAATTATAACAAGTGGGTCTTTTAATATAAGAGCTGTGAATCCTCTACTGTGTTTCATGTTATGTTAAAGAAAAGCTTGATAGCCCGAGTTCTAATGTAGGGGGGAAAGCTCTGCTTTTGATTTCAAGGGAAACCCAGGACTTTTTTTTTTTTTTTTTAATCTTTGGCTGTGGTTTGTGATTTGTATTGTTCTGGGAGTGGACAGAAGGGAATGTTATCCAAACCTCAGACTGATTGTTTTCAGGGCTACAAACTGAAACACTGAAAAAAACATTTGCCAAATGGCCTGTGAACTGAACCTACAGAATTCCCAACACTCTGATATTTCTTCTCCAAATGGGAAAACTGATAATAAGGGTTCCCACAGAAGTAACTGTAGATGAGGGGCAGTACAAATTTGGGGTTAATAAATAACTATCGAGAAATAAAAATCTGCATTCCATCATTGTCTCTTATCTGTGATTAAAAGAACAGAAAAAAAATCCAGCATAAACCACAACAAAACAAGGAGTCATGCTGGACTAGATTAACATGGCTACCCCTTTGGAAATTAAAAGAACAGAGACAGCAGGATCTGGTAGAAGGCCAGAAAAAAAAATATTTTACAGTTTTAATAATTGGAGAGCAATAGAATCTCCCTTTATTTTACTAATTCCTTTATTGACAATATAGAAAAGATCTATATTGTGGCAGAACATGTTTTCATGCACCAAGTAGCTGTTATGTGCAGATTTAGCAGTTCATACACATGGTCTTTCTTAACTTCCTTCTCAGTGACACAAAGGACATACTTTTTTCACTGCCTTGACTCATAAGGGCATGTGAAATTGACCAGAAAAGGAAGAAAAGGACACCAAAGATTTGATGAGGCTCCCACCTCCAATATGCAATATGTGACTCCTGCTTGCAAGCATAAATTTGCTTCCAATTCTATTTTGCATGTTAAACAGTGACTGACTATGATGGTTGCTGATAATAGTCAATGTAATGGGAAGAAAAAGAATATGTTGATTTACTGACAGCTGACAAGATAGATTATATTTCAACCAAAACTCTGATCTCAAAGAAAGCTTTGTCACTGTGTCTAAGTTAATTTCCAAGATGCTAATATGGCTTATTATTCATGCTTTGTCTATTCTAAAATCAAGATTTCCAATGGCTTGTTCTCTCTCTCTCTTTCCATCTCTCTTCTTAAATAGGATATATGCATTGCATAGGACCTCTGGACAGGGTGTATTTTACATTCAGGGTCATTGCTTAACAGAGACAGCAGGAATACAGTTTGGGAACATCCAAAGTGATTTAAACATGAATGTCTCTTTTTTTAACACACGCGCACACACACACACAAAACCTTTATCTTTTAATGGTAGGAACAGGGGAACCTCAAAGATCTAGAGGTTAATGTCAGGTTAGCATTCTGATTGCATATAGTCTTTTACGTACACTGTTGGATTTACAAAACTGGGACTCGTGTAAAGTGCAAAGTACTATAAGATCCCCTTGGTTTGCAGGAGGCTTTGATATGCTAAAGAGATACTCATTAAATTAAACACATGCCTGAAATATTTTGTGAAAATGAAATGTCTGTCTTTTCTTGTCAGAATGGGCATATCACAATAACAGCCATTCTTGTGGTTTTTCAGCTGCGTAACAATTAAAATAATTACTGAAAATTATATCTGAATCTTTGAACCCTCAAACAAGTTTTAGTTCAGATAGGTTCTGACTTGATTATTTATTTAGCTCAACAGGGTCACCTCTCCCAATTTATCACACTGACCCTTTAAAAGTACTGGAGAGGAGAGATTTTTAATAGCATTTCAGCCAATAACTGTAAAACTCCATGTTCACTTACACTGTCAAGTCTGGAAAGCATTTCACCTTTATGATGTGTTCAAATTGAAGAATTACATCCCATTAATCCTATGAAATCATATTTGTAAATTTCTTTTTTTTTCTTTTTTTCTTCTTTAAAGTACAGACATTGTAGGGACTTCAGAATATCTAAGGTTGATTCAAGTTTTAATAAAGGCTGCTTCTTCTTCTTTTATCATTTATTCATATTTTGATAGTACCTAAAAGCCTATGTCAGGGACCAAGATCCCACTGCACTAGATTCTGTACTAACACAGAATAAAAAAGAAGGTCCCTGCCAATGTTCTCTCTAAGGCCCTAAGGCAGCTGAGCAACTTACGCTGGTCACTGCACCCTAACCCCTGTATGGGCCCACTCCTGTCCCCCCCACCAGCCCAATACTGCCTCCTGCCCACTCTGCCGGTCACCCCTCAGCCAGCCCAACCCCCCCACGCCCTCCCAGCTAGCCCAACCCTGTCTTCCTTGCAACCCTGCGCCCCCTTTCATGACTGGCTGCCCCTACCCTGTCCCCAGTTACCCCCCCCGCCCCCTTACCTGGCTGCCAGAGCGGTGCGGCCTGGCCACCAGCCGCTGCTCCAGCCAGAGGAAGCTCTCACTGAGCATGCACAGAGGCTCTGCACATGCTCAGTGAGAGCTTACTCCAAGCAAGAGTTTTAAAAACTCCCAGTTTGGAGCAGCTCTCAGCTGGCCAGAAGACTCTGTCTGCTGGCCAGGCAGGGACTGGAGCTGCCAGCCGTGCATGGCCAGCAGTGTTCCCTGTGCAGCTTAGAGGGAACATTGATCCCTGCCCCAAAGATCTAAATATAGGTTAAGACAAGAAGATATAGCTGATGGAGGAATACAAGGAAACGTATTGGTCAGCAATGATAAGCAGTGGTCTCAGTGTATCAGCTGACAAACTGGTGTTAAGGAATCACACAACTTAGAGTTTTTAAAGCAAGAAGACAAAGGAGGATAATAAAGAAGTTTTGCATATGTTTATAGGGAACTTTTTCCAAACATGGAGGCAGCACGGGAGAAAGCATGAGCTATGTGCTGGGGGCAACCAGACTACTCTAACAGAGAGATGGACTGAATGATCTAATAAATCTTTTCTAAGTGCTATGATGTCTTTATTAAGTTTCTTTTATTTTCTTTTCTTTTCCTTCAGCTGAAAGCATAACACGTTATGAGGTTCTTATGAGAATACTAGCTAGTGATCTTGCACAAATTTAATTAACAGTGATGAAGTAAGATTGCCACAATAAATATTTTTCATGAGATTAAGTCAATCTTCCATTTATTTTGCAATGTTTGAACATTTGTTAATTTCTTCCTGCCTACTACATGAACATGTTTATAATCATTCTTATAAAAGCTGTGGAAGGAGAGATCCAGTCAGTTTTTTCTGAACAGTGGGTGGACATCTTCATCTACACAGTCAAATCCTGATGAATTTATTTGCCACACTTAATTTATTACAGGGAGCAAAATATGAAACCACAGTGGTATCCTATACATGAGATCTGTTTGTTCAGCACAATCATAATACTGTTACTGAAGCATAATGAAGAATAAGAAATCTAAGCCAGACATACAACAACATTTTTCTGTCTTTTATCAAGCTGGGTGTCCATGGCTCTTTGAACCTTGACCTTTCAGTAAAAGCAGCTCCAGCAATGCGGTTTCAATGTACAATTTTTATGAGAGTTCAGTGCTGATTTCTTTAACATTATCAAGAAAAGAGCACTAAAAAGACAGTTTAAAAAGCAAATGTGTTGTGATGTTAGAAGAATACTATTTATTTATCCCCCTCTGTAAACAGACATAGGCCCCAGCTTTTTGCTGTTTAAAAACATAACTGTTATGCTCAAATGTTTTTGAATTACTCATGTAGCAGATGCTGCATTTTCTCCCCTCAACATTGCATCAACATATATGAATAGAATTCTATTAGCATTTGATTAAAAATTAACATTTCTTGGATGCTTTGTGAATCCCCATGAATGAAGTTTGGAATTGTGAGCTAATTCAGATACAATTCCAAACACATAGCCCTTTTCACCAACCCCAAGCCTCATTTTAAACTGGAGCCAAATGTGAATTTAACTTTTTCTGATATAATTAATTAACTTTTAAAAGAGTCTATTTCACTTTTTTGAATGGATGTTTAGTCTGACATCAGCAGTAGGAAAACCATAAAACGGGATGATCTTTAAAGAGTTCAATTCTCAGGAAGTTGAAATATGTAATTAAAATGAGTAAGAACTCTGACCTCTGAAATTTTCTCACCGCAGGCATGGAAGTCTACTTCTTTCCATTTCCGTTCTTAGGTTAAGAGCCTAGGAACTGTCATAGTGGATCAACCAGTATTCTGTCTGGTACAGGACACCATCCTGAGGAATGACCAATGCCAGCTGCTTCCAAGGAAACTCTGCACTACGATGTTATGGACCAACTTTCCCTTGATGAAAACCTGTTCTTAACTTTTTGAGTTAAAGGGTGGCTTATCTGCTAAATCATGAGAGTTTGTATCCTCTCCAAAAGGGCTGCCATTCAACAGTTTATCACAGGTTCCTCATTAGATTGATATTCACCTCTTTTGTGAAAAAAAAGAAGGTGATATCATAAATCCTTATGTAGCATTGCTCACTATGCAATGATTTCCCGCACAAAAATACGATTATCACAGATTCATCTTCCTGATGGATAACATCCTCATCTGAAAATAATGCAAAAGACTCCTCTGAAAAGATACATTTTGTTTGCCAAGGTATACTCTCATATGATTAATCTTTCCCCCCATAAGTATAGCTGATATGGTTATGAATTATATTGTCACCACAAAGGAATTGCCTGAAAAATCAGTAGGATTATAATAAAATGTCTTTTTTTCCCCTCTTTTCACCTAGAAGCTTTCTTGGGATTTTACAGTATTGACTTCTACCTATTTCAGTGCTTCATATCAGGATTTATGAAGCACCCATTCCATAATGCAGTTCTCCAGGTGAAGTCTTCTTCCGTATATTGAAAGTGACCAACTACTCAACTGAACAACCAGTTGAATATGGACAAAATATACACTAGTGACATTAACATCTTGGAGAGAAGACTATTGGAGAGTGTTTTTCCAGTCTACCTCAGTATAACAAACTTAAATTGAAAGAAAAGTTCCTTAACTTCTGGTTCAATTTGACATTCAAATTGGGGGTCACATGCATTCTATGGTTATGATGCAGATATAGGGTTAGCATTAACATTTCAGAGAGAGCTTTCTACCCTATTGCAATATGGTACTGGTCACCATGAGCTATCATGGAAGGGAGTAACATTCAAATTAAATATGGATTTTGTTTGGTCCCATACAGTTACAGGGAAAAACACATCACTACACCATGCATGACTCTTAACTGGGCATCACCATGAGGGGCATAGTTTTAGATTCAGATCGACATTGGTTCACATAAACCTATCAGTAGCTCTTTTTCAGTATTCCAACTAATTGCCATTGTTGTGTGTATGGCATGAAATCCCTGTACAATTTGGCTGTGAAGTTAAGCTATTTTGTGATGTGACATATTTATATAAATTTTTATTTAGCTTTCAATATTCACAGTGTTTCTTAATTCCCTTCCTGTGTCAAACAGACCAAGTGAGCCAAGAACAAACGTCAAAGGAAATGCATTGTAAGCAATGCTTTTAAAAGGCAAAACCCTGAAGTCATTCTATCAAATATTTCTGAAGTCTGACACTTTTAAGGAAAAGAAAATGGAAATGTTCTTAAAATGTTCTGAAGCTGTTTTAGTAATGTTACTGCTTCAGACAGACATTACCAAGTGAAACAAAATAAAAGTGAAACAGTAAAAAAAGAAAATAATAAAAATATCTGTCATTCCCCCTCTGTTAGGTGCCATAACATAAAATCAGTGAATTACTGTCACTAAGTGTGTTATTCAGCAAGAATGCTTACTTGTGAAGATAGTTTCTTTGGGAGTTAATGCATTCTTCTGAAATGTGGCTAGAACCCACAAGAATGCTATAGTCTGTTATGTGTGTCTTTCTCATGAGAGAGCTAACTTAGGGTGGAGACATTATTGTAATATTTCTACATCAACAGATTTCTCAGCTTGCCAAAATCTAAATGCCAGGGGCCACTAGTGTAAGTGTAATATTGATTATTACACTTTTATTAACAGCACCCAAAATCAGAAGGCCTGTTATTTATTTATTTATTTCCCCACCCCTAGCCTTAGCATGCTTAAGCCGGTATGGGAATATAACCATTTCTTCAACCTTTATCTGTCTCTACACCTGGGATGTTCAGGGATCTGTAACAAAAAGCTTATCTATGCATGCACTCAGAAATGTTTGCCAAGACTTAAAACATGCAGATTCTGAGGTGACCTCTGACCTAACTTTTGAAATTGCCCAAGTTTTTTGACTTGTCATTGTCTACTAACAAGGGTTATGGCTACACTGGAGGCTTAAGATGATTTAACAAGGCTTAATTTGATTTAATCAACTCCATGACCACATTTGGAGTTCAGTAAGTTGACTTAAGAACTTGCTTAACTCAACTTGATAACTCTCACCCTTAGAGTCGACTTTAGAGGGTTAAATTGACTTTATTAAGTTGCCTTACCAAAATGTGGCCATTAAAGTCAACTCAATAAAGTCAACTTAAGGCAGAAGAGCCATTTAAGTTGACTTATAAAGTTGATTTAAGCCAGGGGACCCATTTTGAAGTTGACTTTATTAAGTCAACTTTAAAATGGGTCCCCTGGCTTAAGTCGACTTTATAAAGTGGACTTAAACAAATGGGGCTTCTCTGAGTTGACTTAAAGACAATTTTAAGTTGACCTTATTACGCTGACTTAACTGAGCCCTCTAGTGTAGACATAGCCAGTGATGTATAGGTGAAAAGGTTTGGACTTTTGTGGGAATATCTCACCTGGACACATGTTGGTTTGGGTGCACACTGGCAGCTGAAAGAGCAGCCAGCTGCAAAGCTGTAACTCTAGCACTCAAATGTCACCCCAAACTTCAATGATTATTGATAGTTCGAAACAGGAGCGTTGTTGCTCTGGGGGAAGACCTGGGGCCCAGGCCCAGGCTCTGCTCCCTAGGCACCAGCCCTGTCCCCTTGCCCAATCCAGAGCCAGGGCCCTGGGCTCCTGCCACTGCCAGCCCGGCCCCAGATCCCTGCCAGGGATGGGGCCAGGCAAGACAGTAGCTGCTGGGGGCGGCCCAGCCTGGGAGAGGCAGGTGCTGCTGCAGCCTGCCCAGACCCCGCTACCTAGTTGGGAGAGGCATGAGCCACCACAGCCAGCCTGGACCTGGATACCTGGCCAGAATTGGGGCTGGGAGAAGCAGTGGGTGCCCCAGACATTTGGGGCATTGGCACCAGGACTCAGGGCATTAGCCCCATGTGCCAGGCACCAGCAACACCCCTGGTTGTAAATACTGTACTGAATATCTAATCGTGTTAGTGCTTGAGACCAGGGGTGTTGCTGCCCCAGAAAAATATGAAGGGCCTGGGCTGCCCCCACCCATGTTCCCCCTTCCTGCTGTGTCATCCCCAATCCACCCCACAGCCTGGGCCTGATCCAGTCCCTGATGCGGCCAGACAGAGTTGGATGGCCAATGTCCTGATCTGACCCTTGCCCCTGCCACTTATGGCCCCTAATGCTCCTGGTCAGTGGCCCCCCCTGCCAACTTGTGGCAGGGCCAGAGATGCATGGAGCTCATTCTTTGCAGGCCCAGTGGCAGTGACTCCCCTGCTGGAAAATAACTTAAGTATAGCTTTATGTGACAGCCCTCTTGCGTTGTTTTGTTTGTGCCAGCCATCTATCTAGGGTGGAATTAAAGGCAGGGGCTCTAGGGTCTGCAGCCCCCTCTCCCAGCCTAGAGGGGGCAAGCTACTGCACTCACTTTCAGCTGCCTGCCCAGTCCCCGAGCAGGCTGCCCAGCTTAGCATCAGCTTCTGGGCCCCCTTGCAGAAGCGATGACCTGTGACTCCACCATCATGCCCCCCCCCACAGTACAGTCCATGGTCCCCACAAGCCCCACAGTAGCATGGCCCATGGCCCACCCCCTTAACCTCCCAATAGCTGAACTGGTCTGCCCCCTCCACATAGCACCTCCCAGCAGCAGCCTAGCCCACAGTGCACCCCCACAGCAGTGCTGGCCAGCAGCAATTCCAGCCAGGGACCACCCCCCCAAACCCTTCCACAGCCAGCACAGGGGGAAATGGGGAGACCACAAGGGTGGGCAGCCTGCAGCCTTGCTCCGACCCTGCATCTATCAATCAGATAGCTGTGTTTAAATGCATTTATTTCCTAATACCACCTTGCATAGAGTGAGGTTACCAAGAGCCTAGCCCTTGTAACAGGGAGGAACACAGACTGAAGTATAAAAGAAAATTTAATTAATTGCTTTGGCATAAATAAGATTTTCTAAAATATCAGCTCCATCCTAACAACTGTATTTATTTCTTTAAATTTAAATAGTGTCTGACCGAGTTCTATGATTTCACACTTATCATTCATATAATTTAGCATCTAGATTAATGTAATGGCCCATTTCAAAATACTGAAAGTGGAGAAATACATTTTTGCAATGAAATTATTTTCATATATTTGAAAAAAATCTATTATTTTTTTCACAGAGTATTTTGAATTTCCTGTTTCTGCTGAAACTAGAATTAGAAGAGCAGAAATACTCTGAAAGAGGTTCTTCTTTTTGAGATTTATGGTTTTACTAGAAACTGGAGTTTGCAATGGTATTACAAGGCAATGAAGAATCAGTGACCAAGAAGATTAAAAGAAATAAGAAATCATTTTTAAACATGTTAGAAACAAGACGAACCCTAGTTTAGGTTTAGGATGATTACTAGATATAGGTGATAAAACTGTATGTAGTAACGTTGGAAAGGAATAAATGTTTGAATGATATTTCTGCTCATAATTTGAATATACAGATGCAAGTAAAATTAAAGCATATGTCTAAGTTTTCGGCAGAGCAAAATTTGGAACAAGAAAGTATGAGATGTTCCCTATCAAAAATCAAAGTCTGGGTCTGAAAGAAGTGATAATTTAATAACAGTAATCTCAGCCAAACACATTTCCTTCATCGTATATTACTTGTGCTCTTCAGTGCTGCTAGTAAACATTCTAATTCTATACCGCTCCTGAACTGAGACAGCCACATGTCCCCAAGCAGTTCTGTTGGGGTTTCTGATGCACAAAAATAGGAATTAAACTGAAAAAAAATCTCCGTTTTCCTTTCATTTATAGCATGACAGGATATAATCTCAAATCCCTTTCAGTGAAAGCCTAGTGTGTTAATTGAAGGCACTCCCCATTGCTCATCATTCAAAACAGTGTATAGTGAAGGCTTGACCCTTCACCTGAGACCGTCCTTCCTCCCTGGAATGTAATGTAAATCAGCCTAGCTTTACTGATTCAGTGGAGCACCATTCATGTGTGCAACCTGGGGAGCTGGCCTTAACTTTTAAACTTCTGAATTGCAGCACAAACTTGACAGCATATTTCACATTCAGATAAACACAGAGGATTAAAAAAGAACAATTGCTCTTCTTGCATTGTCAGACTGTTCTGCTATAGTGGCTCAAATAAAAATAGGATTTTCCTTCATGTAAAATTCAATTTCAATAAATCAAATAGAAAGAAAAATCAGAATAAGCTCCAGCCTCAATGAGGATAGCTCATTGTCAGGTCTGACACTTCTGCAAAGTATGAAGGTTGATTGGGGGACTACAATTTTTTTTCTGTTCACCAGGCATTAAAAATTATTTGCATCCAAAATATTATCTTGTAAATCTAAATTTGGGCCAAATCCTGAGATTATTATTTAGTGTCTGCTCAGGTCTCATTTACAAAACAAAACAAAACAAAACAAAACAAAACACCCATTATCTTCAGCAGGAGTTTGCCTAAAGCCTGAGGGTTAGATATTGGCTTTCTCTTCATTTATACCAGTGTAGCTGAAATTACAATAAGGCTTTTAGTCTTTTTTTTTTTTTTTTTTTAACTTGCTTCTTCTGGCCAATAATAGAATGTGTTAGCAAAGTAGTAATTCTTCTCACAGTTACACTTGAAGAAATTGGTGTAGTCGCTGCACGCATACCAGCACAGCTGAGATCAGAATATGTCCTACAGCACATCCTGTGACTCCTTCCTTGAGACCCATTTTAAATTTAGATTTTTTTCTAGCATCTAGATCACATAAATTACAGTTTCTTGTGCCTTAAAAAATCAACATTCTCTGTATATAAACACAAGTAAAAATATTCTATTTATTCCCTCCTCAGTCTACTATTCTGGATATAAAATGTCTATACTTTTTTCCTTGGATTTTTGCACACTGATTCATATTTGTCATAAAGCTACAGTTCTGGGCAAGTTTATATACAGTACTATAGCAATGAATAAAAGAGGGCTTAACTGCTTACTTATAGTACTATAGATTTTTTTCTTTCATTACAAAACTGTCTCTTGCATTTTTTGAGTTTTTGAGAAACTCTTCTTGTGATATTTTGGAACCATCTGGAATCAGGAGAAAACAGAAATATTGACAGATTTTTAATCCAATGTCATGGGCTTTCAGCCTTCTTCATGTGAACAGACTCATTTGCGTGATTCTGATCTCACACTAAAATAACACCATTGTCTTCAAATATGTATCTCTGCATTTATACCATTGTAAGTGAGCTAAAAATAAATTTCAATTAAATTAATCTTATGGAAAAAGACTAAAGATGAAGCCTCAAATTTACAGAGTCAAGAGATTTGGATGGTTTTTGACCCATGTATTACTTCGCACTTGCAAGGTTCACTGTTTCCTTTGGGAAATATCTGTTTTTATGAATAGGGAAAGAAAAATGCTAAATATATTTTAATCTTGTATTGAGAAGTTAATTTTGAGACTATTAAATACAGCATAAATATGATTTTTAAAATTAAAACAAAAGCAAACTGCAAGTAGACTATTTGTAGTTAGTCTTAAAAATCACCTGACCTGCACCGCTATTGGCTTTCCTTAGAGTTGTTATGTATAATTGGATGATGGTGTATTTATTCTTGTGCTATTGGATCACCTCCAGGGACAATCACTGATGAGTTTCGAATCTCCAGGAAGACTTCTTCACAAAGATAAACTTCCCTCTTATTTTATTTTTTAAATTTTACTTTTTAGTTAAATTCAATTACTTTCATTTAAATTTTATGTTTAAATAATCACTCTGTTTTAGGGCCTCACTAAAGTTTCAAGAAGTGATGAATACTTTTCTTTGGAGCTTTGAATTTTTCCCTTGAGCCAAGAAAAATGATGAGAAAAGGGAAGCAAAGACTTCATGAAACATCCAGTTAGAAAGCTGCATACACAGATTTTAACCAGTGATCTGTGCTTGCTGTGATTATTTTGGTAGCTAAAATTCTTGTTGCCAAGAGAGGGAGGCTTCCTAACATGTCCACAAAATGTGAAGAGTCTCAGTAATGGTCCCACATCTTAAAACTTGGAAACAGTACACAGATGATGTAATAATAAATTACTGTTATTAAGCATTAGTACAATCATAGTTCTACGCTGAACACACTTTGGGTATGTCTACACTGGAGCCTTAGGTTGACTTAAGGAAGATTAAGTTGACCTACAGACTTCTGCGGCCACACTGGGCTTTTATTAAGTCGACTTAAGTGCTTCCTTAAGTCAACTTAATACCACCACCTCTCAAGGTCAACATAATGCTTAAATTGAACTTATTAAGTCAATTTAAGCCAGGGTGTCAAACTCATTCAATGGGGGGGGGCACATTGGAAGGAGGGACACCTGTTGTGGGCCATGTGGCTGCACAGGTTCCACAGTCCTTTCCCTCTCCATGTTCAGAGTGGTGTGAGCTCCCTTTTCCCCTCCCCAACCCTGCAGGCTCTGCAACAGCTTCCATTTCCACTGCCATGTGGACTCTTCTTTGCCATGCTGACTCCCAGGCCCCTCTCCCCACCCTTTATGTTCCTTTACCTCCTGGTGGCAGGCAAAAAAAAAAAAAATCAGTCTTCATCATAGGCAGCCAGGCTGGGATCCTGCTTCTCCCCCTCCCGGCCCACTCATTGTCAGTCATTCAGAATGCTAGCCTTTGGTTGGCTCAGTCCCAGCTGACCTTTGATTGGCTTGTTCCTACATGGGCCCCCACCACTTTTTCCTTTTTTATGTATGATTCATTAAATGTGCTGTCAATCAAATTAGCATGCTGACTGACTGACTGACAGTGAATAGTTGGGGTGGGGGACAATGTGGTGGCTTTCCGAAGCTAGCCTAGCCTTCTGTGACTGAGACCCTGATTGGTTGACAGACCACAGAAGAGCTGATCCAGGATTGGCTCAAGTGCTTCCTCTGTTCCCCTGTGCTGTGACTCAGATCATGTGAGTGTATGAGTGAGAAACACACCCTGTCCCCAGGAGCCTGTCTGTGGAGTTTGTTGCTGCAGACAGCTTCAGGCATAGCCCAGACAGTGCTCTGTGGGCTGGATCAGCACCCTGGGCCAGCCTGATCCAGCCTGTGGGGCCTTGAGTTTGACATCCTTGACTTAAGCCAATGTAGACAGGGAAAGCCCCTAAGTCAACCTGTTTTGCTTCCAGCTACCCACAACGCACTACTCCTCCGTCGACCTAGAACCTACCAGAGTGGATGCAGGCAGTCAACAGGCGTTTTCAGTGTGGACTCTCTAAGTTAACTTAACAAGGTCAACTTTAAGTTGACTTAAAGTTGACCTTGTAGGTCGATTTTACAGAGCCTCTAGTGTTGACATACCCTTTGAGAGAACTGTGGAATGGTGACATAGACTTAAGTTAGGGTTCCTGGAGGCTTTGTAAGGTCACCTTTCTGTGCATGTTATTTGGGAGGAAAAAAGTTGGGGTTGGAGGGAAATTGATATTTATTAACCCCCACTTTTCTAACTTCACTGATTGTTTCATAAAGTACTGAGATCTTTATAGTTTTGCTGCACATGCAGGGTAAAAGTTCAGTGAATTGCTCCCCTTCCTAATATGACAGGTGATTTATACTTCAGTTTGCTCCTGTCTGAGTATCAACATACTTTTGTCTATGATCTATCATTCTTGTAATGACAGGGTTAGAAGATAAAGTTTAAAGGGATGAAATGACATTTCATTATAAATATGGTTCTGGGCTTGGGAATGAATAGATATATTCAATCGTGAATATTTTAGATGGACTTCCTTATTTCTACAGCTTACTCAGACAGGTTGATAAGATCACCCTTGCCCATGGTTCTGCTGGGATAATTTATCATAATTGGAGTATAGAAACTGGGTAACTTGGTAAGGGGAGATAGGCTATGTATACATCTAACTGCTTAGTTCAGACTTCTTTAGCACAAACTAAGTAGTTCGAAGTTCAAACTAACCACTTTTTTTTTTTTAGTTTGAAATAACTTTTTTTATTTTGAACTAAAAAAGCACAGCTACTTCCAACTAAAAGTTAGTTAGTTTGAACTAACCACTAGTTTGAACTTATTTATTTTGAACTAGCATGACTACATTGTGCTGAACTAAAGTTCAAATAAATTTGAACTAAGCAGTTAATTTGGACTAAGTAGGTAAACTAACTAGTTCAAACTAAGCTTGTTTGCTGTTTTAATTCAAACTAGGCAAAGCCTAGTGTAGACAGGGAGCAAACTGGTCAAGATTAAGCATCGTTCATAGTCTTAGAGTCTTCCTTCAGTATGTCACTGATTCAAATCTAGCTCATGAAGTGTTCACCAAAAGCTGCTACCATTGTTCAGTGGCCTGTCTGAAATGTTCTTGTGGATCTTAACCTTCAACTGTGGTGACAGTAATCCAACATGCTGAACCAATGGCAAAGTTCACAATCATAGAATCCTAGGGTTGGAAGGGACCTCATAGGTCATCTAGTCCAACCCCCTGCCAGACCACTCCCACTAAACCATCCCAGTCATGGTTTTATCCAGCCGGGCCTTAAACACCTCCATAGACGGTGACTCCACCACCTCCCTTGGCAGCTCATTCCAATGTTTCACCACTCGCCTAGTAAAAAAGTTTTTTTCTAATATCCAGCCTCGACCTCCCTAACTGCAACTTGAGACCATTGCTCCTCGTCCTGTCCTCCTTTACGACCGAGAATAGTCGAGCTCCATCGTCCTTGGAGCACCCCTTCAAGTAGTTGAAGGTTACTATCAAATCCCCCCTCAATCTTTTCTTCTGCAGACTAAATAAGCCTAATGGTTTCAGTCTTTCCTCATAGGGCTTGTGCTCCAGCCCTTTAATCATTTTGGTTGCCCTCCTCTGAACTCTCTCCAGTAGGTCCCTGTCCTTTTTGTAGTGGGGAGCCCAAAACTGAACACAGTATTCCAGATGTGGCCTCACCAGTGCAGAATAGAGGGGAATGATCACATCCCTTGATCTGCTGGTAATACTTCTTTTGATGCAGCCCAGTATGCCATTGGCCTTTTTGGCAGTAAGAACACACTGCTGACAATCAATATAACGGGCCTTAGCACATGCTAAGCGAAATTAAAAATTCATTATTACCTTTTTTAACTATAAGCCAAAAAAAAGTACAAAGCAAAATTACTTCTATTTCCTTAAATAAATAAATAAATAAATAAATAACAACATAGAATAGGACCTACACATTTTCCTTCTGTTATCTCAGCAAGTTTTGGCAGAGCCATAACTATGGCAGGGCCAATGAGCTAAAGCCCTGGGTGGTCTAGTGTGGCTCAATGGAGCCGCTCTATTAAAGGGGCGGCTTTGAGGAGCCAGCTCTAAGTGCCACTAATGGGAAGGGGCACATTCTGAACAGAACATACCCCAGGTGGAAAAATACTGCATTACGGCTCTGAGTTTTGGTCCAGGTTGAAAAGCTAGGTCAAAAACTGAAAGTGTCTTGAGGACCCTTCCCCCTTGGGTGACATTGGAAAATAATTTTAAAATGGATAGCCGTGTTAGTCTAGTCCAGTGAAAAAACAACAAAGAGTTGTGTGGCACTTGAAGACTAACAGATTTATTTTTTGCATGAGCTTTCGTGGGAGAAGATCCCACTTCCTCAGATGCTTCGAAGATGGGTGAACTTACAGAAAGGAATGAAACTAAATGCAAGGGGGTGTAAAACATAGGATCAGGTCATAAAGTAACATTTCTTTGCAAATTGCACTGTGCATCCTCTTAATTGCACTTTAAGACAATTTGTTTTGGCACCAAATAATAATAAATATTTAACCATTGGATCAGCTCAGCTCTTGATCTGATGACATCTGTTCAGAATTCAGCTATCTGGAACACAAAGAAACACTGTTTCACTTCATTTGAGAGTGCAATACATTAGTATCATTTGCCTTTTGGGTTTAAGCATCTAAAAATTCAAATCAAAATGCAGAAGAAATGATTGATTTTCAAAATTATTAGAAATTACCAAATTTCTACCTAAAAACATAAATTGGCCTATCCAGTTCTCTAGAAATTCAACATAGAATTTATTACCATCACAGGATATTTTGCTGAGTATTGGATAGGCATTGGCTTTCTAAGAAAGTACCAAAAGAGATGATTTTTCACGAGTTTTGAATTTTATTATGCAAATCACACAATTCTGTCCATTGAGTTTTCTAAACAACTTTTGTTACTCTCATGAACCTTGGGACAAACCCTGATCTCTGGGATCAACTCACATACGGAGCTATAAAACGTGATTTCTGCAGAGGCTGGAAGGTATGGCTGACGGTTTACCTCCAGGCCATGAAACAGCAAAGATGTTCCATGCCCATTACTTCACTCTTAGAGCTCACTACTGTGTGTCATCTGCTTTCCCACCTGGACTCAGGGTCCTAAATGAGTTCATTCATGCTCTCATAGATTCACCAGCCAAGCCTTTCCTTCTCATGACCTACATGAACAAGTGCAGTACCATAGATGCGTTCTTAGAAAGCACAAATAAATGATATGTCAAGGCTTACACTTATACTAGGATACAGAAATGTCAGTGGTTCCTATATGTGCTGGAACTTCAGTTCCTGATGAACTATTTAGGAACAGAAACGATTAGTCCATTTATGCTCCTGCAGTTGATATGAAAAAGAGTGACTACAAATACCTCCCTCAAACTCTCTAGCTCTCTTATTTAACAAGGAAAAATAAAGTTGTTACTGACTCAATTCATTTTAATAGATTTTATTTTACCATCTAACTAAATTAATATTTAGTATTTCTAATTCACTCATCAATGTAGGATTTAGGCATCAGACAAAAAATAAAAGTCCCATTAACCTGCCTGCAGATGACTTAGTATATAATTTATAAGTGTCTATTTTATTTTCTGTAACTACATCTAGTAATTCCAAACTTTTTAAATAAACAATACCATTCCTCATAGACCGTGATGTTTGGTTCCGGTTTGATTTATTTTATCAGGATTTACAGACATAAAATGTGCAAAGTGAGAACAGGAAGAAATCAGCAATTTATACAATAATAAAGAAATCATCCCATTCTTCACACTCCTATACTTTTCTGGTTTGGGCCAGAAGTGAAATTACCACAGAAAGGGCTGTTCTCACTTGTGGGCTTGGTTCCCCTTTCATTTACTGTGGTATAATTCCACTAACAGCTACAGAGCTATTCCTGATTTACACTAGTGTAAATTAGAGCAGAGTCAGTCCCTTTTCAGTATTATAGCACACCCAATACCAGCAAGTACAGTTGATCTTATAGGACTCCTTCTTCTCCTGATGTTTTCGGCAAACTTTCCAGATATCAGAAGTTAGAGACCTGTTAGGATTTACTTCATGTTCTGTAGCCAGTACAGAATGGTTCTGGATGTGTACTTTGTAGTCTCTGTTGTTTCACATTAAATTATCTATTATATATATTTCAGAAAAAAGGGACTTCCTTGTGGAAACTCTTGCGTAGTGCAGTGACAGTTATCATATTTCTCTGTATTATGCCTAATTGTACAATGCAACATCAGAGATGTATTTTCAACCACTAAGAGATAGATTATAACCCTATGATCAGGGGTTAAAGTATAATTTGATGAGCCCCGGAACCCTCCAGCATGGGTGGGCTCCCTTTTGGCATGGGTGGGCCCTCCCAATAGCCATCTCCAGACCCACCACCTGCCCCAATACCCACCCCCAGACACAGTCACACACACACACAACCCCCCCCCCAACAAAACCCCCAGCCGGCCCCCCCCCCGCAAAGCCTTTACCTCTGTTGTTTTCATGTTTGTACCTGGCTGACCGGCTGGAAGCTGCTTCCAGCCACAAGCTGCTCCATCCTGCAGGGGGAGATTCACAAAATCACAACTTGCCACAGCTCTCTGCTGGATGGACTTAAGGTGGAAGAGGGCTTAAGGTGGAGCCACCGGAATGCTGTGTTCTGGCTGCTTGTGCTATTTTTAGAGGCCCCCCAAAAGGTAGACTTCCAGTGCATTACTCTATTTTTAGGTGCCCCGGAAGGCTGCCAGCCTAAAAATAGGGGGCCCTGGAAGTGTGTTCTGGTGTGTTCCCCCTTACTTTAACCCCTACCTATGATCTCCCCTGTAGAAGAGACATTGCATAGCTGCATCATCCCAAAAGGAGACTAGAGTGCAACACAATCCCTCCTCTGCTCCCCCCCACCTTTGGTCTAAGGAAACAGTGAATTACTTCACCTTTTTTTCAACGAGCAGTTTACTTCCCCATTCTGCACTCTGCCAGCCCCCTTCGTGAAGAGTATTGCCGCTGTCACCCGATCTGTCATGTCAACCAGAAACACAGCCCAAACTGAACAACAAATACATCAAACATACCCATAAACTCCAATAGCAATATGACACACTGTACACATAATATCATTATATAATTAAATTAAAACCTTTTCCAAAGCTATCTGAAATGATCTATCTCATCTGAATTATTGTAATTTTGACACAGTGGTATTAAATAATATCATAAATGTTCTCTTTCATCCAGGCATCATCACACCTGAATTGAGAAATAAAGTTATACATTGTGACCTTGAACTCACTAATAGATATTGTAATAGTGCATAAGTGTATTAGTAACCCATTTTTCAAGAGACAAAAGTCTCCATTTCTGTTTCTGACACACATTTTTTTTTCACGGTTCAAGTTTTCATTACATTATTAACTGAGTTATACATATGAGTAACAAATTTAGCTACAGGTGCATTTACCAAAAAATAAAAGTTTCTCCCCTATTAATTGTTGTTTATTCAGATATTGAAGAATGGAAATGATACAACAGCAAACCTGTAAGTATTGTTAAAACCTTGTAATAAAAATTCAGCCTTGAATTGTTGAAGGGATTTGAACTATCTCAATTAAAAAAGCTTACTTAAACAGTCAAAATTTCCTTCATATCCTCTATTTATTGAGAGCAGAATAACTGTACGAAAATTGTATTTCAGTTCATATTCAGGCAAATACCACTGAAGTCAGAGTTAGGGCTTGAGAAAGAGTTGAAAAAGATGTCAATATTTGACTCTCCAAAAGAAATAAGCACAAGGTTTTTCATTAACTAGCCATATGTGTCTTAAGCAAATAAATAGACAGAATTTAGCTGGGTCCCTGATGCTTTAAAGGTAGCACATGGTTCTTAGTCAAGCTGATACAGACCGTTAGTGAGGGAAAAGCACTCCTTTAGAACACATCTTTAAAACTGAAGTATTTTTTTAAATAACTATATTTAAATGGCAGATAAGTAAACCTCATTCATATATTCACTGCCTTGTTCTCAAATTTGTATGGTACCACTCTGATCTCTGAGTAGAAGAAGGGCCTGGATAGGAGCAAGAGACCATACTGAATACTGTAGCCACCTATCTGCATTACTCAGGTATCTAGGTTTGCAATTAGATATTTGTAATTTTAATATTGTAATATTTAATAATTTGTAATATTTTGGATTTTCTGTGGTTTTCTTCCCTGATGCACTGCACATCCACCACCCAATTCCCAAGCTGCTATCCCATTTTTCTTAATCTAATGAAAGAAGCAAAAGGCATTTTCTGGAGATAGTTTGTCCTGGAAATTCCCAAGGAACTACAGGGCTTTGCAATCCTATCAAGGATTTGGAGGAAACTCATCTCTGGCATCTAGTCATTTAGTGTTTGTCTTGGTTGCTGGCTGCGTACTAGCCTTGGGGAGTCACAAATGTCATTGATGTGCTGTGGTATAGATTTCTTACTTCTCTAAAGAGTCTCCTGTGTTAATCTATCTAGCACGCCTGGTAACTTTCAAAACATAAGTAGAGAGGCAATTCTGTGAAGCAAAGAGAGTGAGAGAGATTCAAAGACATCATCCGTCTTATTGCAGACAGAGAACATTACCATGGTGCAGTTGGTATTTTTCATTACTGAGAACATGCAGCAGCTCCATTTCCACCAAGACTAATTGATTTTCACAGCTGGTGCATGAAAGGCTAAAGATGATATGAAGCTTGAAAAGGACCCTTTGTCTAGCCCCTGAAGCTTCTGGTAGCTGCAAGGACATGAAATTTTGTTTGGAGCTGCAGATGCTAAGGTACCCAGAAATAAACCAAGTAACTAGTATGCTAAGGATATTTGTTAATAGGTGCATCATGCAAGTAGTTTACAACTGGGCATGTGGTATTCCTTTAAGCACAGAGCTTTTATTGAATTTTTACTTATCTGAATCATGTTATCAGAATGGGGAAGTCATGTTATTGAAGAAGTGACAAAACTGTCCTGATATTATAAGCATTTGTTACTGTTCATTACACATAAACACAGATAGCATAGGTAAGGCAGTCTGATGTAGTGTAGTCAGTTCATCAGCTGGGGGTACATGTGAAAAATAAGGCCTACAAAATTTGGAAGATGAAGTAAGCATGCATTCTCTCTCTTTCAAGTCGTTTTGTTCTGCACATTCATTTTTATCAGATTTCAGCTTGCTAGTCCCTGGAAGTGTGTCCCTCCTAAGAAAGTATTGTGGTTATGTAACAAGTAAGCTGTGGGATTTATGGAACAATAGAACCCACCATTTCTATAAGAGATGGTGGGGAAGGAGGTAGGAGTCCATAACTGATTACTCCAAGTAGTCCAGGTCATCCTATACCGGTCTGAAAGATTTTTAAGGAACAAACTACTTTCAGACCTACATAACTAATGCATACACTGAAAAGCAAGCTGTAAGACAATGATATCTGATTTTGAAGTTGCTGAGTTCTGTCATAAGATTGCATGAGGATGCGGTGTGAGTAAGTATGGGAAATGGCTAATGTTTAAAAAATCTAGAATTTTGTAACAGAAGCATAACATCATAGGATAAATTAGCTGAATATATTTAGATATAATCTATCCAGGTATTTGGCCCTCAGAAATGCAGAAATTCAGCCATTTCCCTAGCAGCTGCTTCCTCCTTGTGGATTCCGTCTGTTCTATGAGTCTTTCCCAGTCTCGTAGCTGTGCCTTTAAACTGAGAGAAAACAACAGCTGCAGCCTTAAGGTGCCTTTTGTTTCAGAAATGTTGAGGGGTTGAGCAGAACTGGAATTCAGCTGCTAGATATCCAAGGGGCCCAGCTCACCTGACACCTGATTGTGGAAGATACAAAGTGTAAGTTCTATTTCTAAATGGATTCCAGTCTTTTGTAACCAGATCCAAATCCTTGGTCTACATATTTCTAAGACCTATGGGCATGGGCGGTGGTTGGTCACTAGACTATGCCATACCCCAAATCTCTCAGAAACTCTCTCAGGTGACAATCCCATGTCTGATATCCTTCCTCGGTGGTAAAACACAGTAGTCTGTCCACAAACACCTTAACCATCCTTAGCTCTCAGTTACTTAAATCCATTTCCTGAGAGACCACCAGGCCG
The DNA here is from genome assembly GCA_007922195.1 of Podocnemis expansa. Classification (NCBI taxonomy): domain Eukaryota; kingdom Metazoa; phylum Chordata; order Testudines; family Podocnemididae; genus Podocnemis; species Podocnemis expansa. The sequence goes on from ML681963.1 coordinate 29,594,113, forward strand.
TGGGAACCCTGGCTTCTGCAATCTGCATTAACTCTTACAGGGTAAATGGGATATGAAGGGAAGGAACAACCATTTAGCAAGGGAATGTTTTAACTATAGAGATTTTACTCTTAATGAAGCCCACTGAAGAGTTATAGATCATTGACCAAAAAAAACCACCAACAAAAAGTAGTTATCCAGGTTTGATCTCATTCATCATGTAGGTTCTAAATTTGGTCAGCATCCTTAGGCTAGGTAGTCCTTCTTGCCTTCTTTCTTCCTATGTGATTGACCTGTTTCTCAAAGAAACAACTATGTTTCAAAACAGTCTCTGTCTGTGTTGTTGTCCATGTGTGTTTGCTAAGCAAATTTTGTTTCCAACCTCATGCTGGGTTCTTCATAGAAACTCATTCAAAGTGAATGACTGTATCAGTAGAGAACAACTTGTTCTAGCAGGGAAAAGACATTCTGATGCCCAATTGTTCTGTGCCCATCTCTCTTACATTGTCTTTCAACTGTCAAGCTCCTCAGCATGAAACCAAATGGAGTTCCCTATTTTACACAGACACCACCCCAAAACCTACCCATCTATCTCTCACAGAAATATCTCTTTCAATAATCAAAACTTTCATTTATTCTTAGGACTGATGGATTCATCTGACTCATATCAAGCCTGAGAAAAGACATAAATCCAGGAGCGCATGTGAGCAGCAATATAAACATTATAAAGTCTTAAACTTCACTGTCATTCCTGGGGGGGGGGGGAGTGTCAGAACTTCATCTTCTGCGTTACAGATACCAGAAAGAAAAGAGTGGGAAAGGAGGCTCTCTCATCCATGATATGTTCTCCTTTTCTCTCAAAAGCTTAGGTGGTTTCTTTCTCAGTGAAAAATAGTGGAATGAACACTGAGCTCTGGGAAACATTCATATGAAAACAGAAGTGAAATGCTATTAGTTTTAATGGGGGTACAGTGAGTGAGAAAGGTGAATTTGAGATTACTTTGTTTGGGATAATAAATGATTGGCTTCCTCTTCTGCACAAAACAGTGCCTTTCTCTCACGCTCCATTTCCTTGCAGCTACTGAACCCTAATAAGATAACAATGCCTTTATATTTCTATGTTTTACAGCTGTCCTTTCTCACTTTGAGTCCTCTGAAAGTTAATTTGTCTGTCTGCCTACATAATTTTGTGGACTCAGAACTAACAATCTATCTATCTATCTATCTATCTATCTATCTATCTATCTATCTATCTATCTATCTATCTAATCAATAATTCCTGAGGAAAAAATATTGTGGAGAGGAAGGAGACAGGGATAAAGAGGTGACTCACAATGTCTATCTTAAGGAAAAAGGCAGTTGTGTAAGTTAATCACTAGCACACAGTATGAAAGCCTGTTGACCATTTGAGGCCTAATAAATGTTTACATAATTGTAATTCCCCATCCTTTTTCTCCAAAAGATATAGTTGCTATTTTGAATGCTGATGTTAACTGTCTACTGAGAGCATCCCCTATCAGCAAATATAAGTGCAGTAGAATAATGATGCATTTTGAAAAGATCTTGAAAAACCCATTATTGTAAAATGTGGAGAGGGAACAGGATACATAAAACCAGCCCTGGAAAAGACTTGTTGATGCTTCTAAGGATACCTGTATGTTTGACTTGGAAAGTATGATTTACAGCTGCTAATGCAGGTGTACACTTGATACTATCACTCAAGGTAGTACCCCAAAATAGTAGTGTGTCCACTGTGGCATGGACAGAATCACAGGCTAACCATGCAAGTACTAACTGAGAAGATCAAATGGGAATTTTCACAGGACAGCTAACCTGAGAAGGCACTCCTGTCACCATGGACACATTGCTACTCTTAGAAACTAGCTTCAGCAGAGCCAGCACACATTCATCTGTGCAAGTGATGCATCTCTCCTCCCAGTTCAAATGAAGACACACCCCTGGACTGTAAAACCCACAGATGCAGCTAAAAGAGCAATTCAGTTTCAATATTAATAACAAGCATTAATGACACTTTACACACCCATCAGGGATACCACTGTATTCCTTCAGTGATACCACTTTGCAAACACTAATGAATTAGGACCTAAAATATACCTGTAGACCAGTGGTTCTCAAGTTGTGGTCTGCAGACCTGTGGTGGGCTGCAGTGTGGCTCCAGGGGGTCCACGGGGAGGTTGGGAGCTGGGGTCAGACAGTATCAGGGTCTCCGGTTACTCTGGAGACCCAGGCTTCCGGCCAGCAGGGAGCTTCCCCCAGGCGGGGAGTTTTTAAAACTCCCACTTCCTGAGCATGTGCTCAGGGAGAGCAGCCTGGGAGATGGCCAGATGCCCCCAGCTCCAGTGTCCAGGTAAGGGGGCAGAAGGGACCATTGGGGGTGGGTAACCAGCAGGGAGGGGGGACGAAGAAGGGCCCTATGGGCAGGGAGCACTCAGGGCCAAGGGGAGGGAGCCATGGCTGTGGCAGCTTCCAGCTTGCTGGGTTGGGGCAGGGGCCATGGCTGCAGTGGCTCTGGGCAGGGGCAGGGGGCCCTGACCGTGGTGGCTCCAGACAGGGGCAGAGGGCCATGGACGTGGTGGCTTGCAGCTTCCAGGGAAGCGGGAGGGGGCCATGGCCATGGATGCCCCCATCCCCAACAGGAGACTAGTATGGGCCACATTCTGCCCTGCATGGAGGTGCCTGGCTCCCTCCATGGGGGCCATGAACTTTTTTCCCTCTGAAGGGGGTCCCCAGCCTTAAAAAGGTTGGGAACCCCTGCTGTCGACTAAGTAAACTTAATTGATTCAGTTGTATATATGCATAAACATAGGCATTATTGGCTTATTTAGTTGGTTACAATGCTAATCAAGGAAGAATCGGGGATACAGAACATAGAATTATTATTATTATTATTATTATTATTATTATTATTATTATTATTATTATTGGAAGAGGATTGTTTATAACATGACAATTTATTTTGAGTTAACAATGGTCTACTTTAAAAAGTCAGATGCAGTATCATCTAGACCTGTTCTGAAACTTATTCATTGTTTTGAGAGAGAGAGAGAGAGAGAGAGAGAGAGAGAGAGAGAGAGAGCTTCCAGAATCGTTAGTGGCTTGGGCATTCATCTATGTTCCTGTCCCTGCTTTGCCTGATCCACAATGATCTGGGATGAAGAAGTCTGCTTCAGATCAGGCCATGTGGAGACTAGCATCTGGGTCTACTACATCTCAGAACAATTCTCTGGTCATCAGAATGGATGTACATTGCCACACATGCATGTGCACCTCACACACAAATTTTTAACCTCAGAAGTTGTTGTCAAATTTAGTTGTCCTCTCATCACCTCTAATTGGTACCGCATTTATGTTCTATTGCATTTTCACAGGAAAACAATGACCAATGCTGAACAAGATTTTCAAACTAACTAATGAATTTTGATTCTTCCACTTTTTGTGTGTTCAACTGAACACCCTTAAGAAGATGTGGTTTTGGGGTGGGGAAGGAATGATGAGTACCTACCCGCCAAAAATCCTACCTCTGTCAGGTGTTTCAGTTTAGCCAACCCAAATTGGAAGTAGCCAATTGCTAGTTACTTGGAAACAACCAAGGATGTTGACTTTTCCCTGTTGATTATGCTGGTTGCAGTTTACTTAATCCAACTGTTATGTTCCATCAGAGCTTCTATCGTTGCTTTAAAATGTTCGAAATCTAAGTGAATTTTGCTTCTTTCTTCTCTGCAGCCTTGCATCTTTATTTATATATATTTATTCTCTATTCAAAGGTATTTGTTAAGTAAATTTATAAAATTTAATGAAAAGAAAAAGGAAGCTGTTAACTACTACAAGATGCGAACCAGATGGTTTATATTATGGGCTAATCCATGAGTGCTCTTGGCAAGAGATACAGCTGATTCTATTGCTGAGAGGTTAAAGGTCTGAGTGCATAATGGAAGCATTATCAGCCATGACTACAGGTGAGCCAACACCAACACCAGGTTAGGAGCTGGATCTGAGTTAATGTGCATTTAAGCCAGGGTAGAGGAGTGTCATTTGAGACCATCTGTGCTTAGCATTTGTCCTACTCTGGAAGTCCACTCTGCTAATCAAAGGTGTTTCTGTAGGAATGACTGAGCTGTCTTGGGAAAGGAGTGAACCAGCACTGTTTGACCTCAATTTTAAGGACAAATTTAGTCATGTAAAATAACAATTCTCTATCCTAGTTGCAGTATTTTATCTTGAGTATTTTAAAAAAGCCTGCTTTGTTGGGTTTCTTTTGTCAATATTTTATGATACACAGGCCATTGTTGCCTACTCATGTGTATATATGTCCCTTGAGATAACCCTAAGGAAACATTTGTGCTGACTGTCACTTTCAAGGTTGGTTGATTGGTCTATTTATTTGTTGTTAACTTTTGGCTCAAAAGCTTTTGACTCTAAAACATGTTGGGCTTACCACAAAAGCAGGAAGCAAACATCAGTCATTAGTACTCTCAGCTTCCTTAAAGCCAGGTTTTTCCCTTCTGGAAGAAACTGCAGCCTATTAGAGGGTCTCTGTGCATGTGCCGTACTCATAATAAGCACAGAAACTCTGCCATAATACTATGGTGATTGGAAAGAGAGAGAGAGAGAAAGAGCGATGTACACCTAGTCTTCTTCCTGACACTTCATCATCTAACTCACAGGGGTTTAGACCCAGTTAGTGACTCATGGCCACATTCTGTCTCCACCATTGCCAAGTGGCTGCTACACAAGGAATATGGCCAAATGAGATTTTCCTTAATGTGGGAGGGTTCTTAGCTGGCATACAGCTGACATATCTGACATATGTGCCACGCTCTGCCTCTTTGACCCTGTGCAGGTGGCATACAAGGGAAGCGGTCCAATTGTTGCTGTGCTGCATCTATTCTCAGATAGTGGATGATCTCTTTGGGACTCCTATCAATTGGTATAGCATAGAATTGCCCACAGAGCGCTCTACCCTCAGCTTGGGTCTAGGCTGGGAAGAAAATAAAGGAGCTAACTGGCTTCCTGAGGGCACATCATGAGCAGGTTTCAACTGCAGCAGTCCTTCTAGACTCATGCTCACTTACTGGTCTGTAACTCAGACCTTCTTAAACTCCACTTCAGGTTTTGGCCTGCGGAGTTCATTGGAATCTAAACTTATGTATGTTACCTGCTGAAAGATGAGGAGAAGAGGTTGCATCAAGAAAAACAGCTAATATGAGAGTGTAAATTAAAGTGTGTTAATCCATACTGATATAATTAGAATTCTAATACGTTAATAAACATCTCTTTAAATAGATGTGTCAGGTCATTAAGGCAGCACCTGAGTTTGATGCAACATGTCTCCAAAAAGCAGATGGGATCCCATCGGTTTGGCGGCAACCCAGCAAAATTTGTTAGTAGACTGCAGTGTAGCCTCTATATTATTACAGTTAGTTTACCTCCAGCTAGGGAACTCTGAATAAGAAGCAGATGGTAATTAATTCTGGACAGGGCAGAAGGGATTATTGTGAATGAAGAGAGCAAAACACTGAGCATCAGGACTCCTGAGCTCTATTTCTGACTTCCGCTGATTCCCTGTGTAGGGGAATCACTTAATTTCTGTGTTCCTCTGATTAGCCATCTGTAAAATGAGCACAATAGTACCTATGTTCCACGTGTGTAACATAACAACAGCAATATATACCTTACAGGTTTCATAAGAAGCTTTTTGTTCTTAATAGAAAAACCTTGAGATCCTTTGCACTTAGATATACCTTTCATGAAGTACTGTTAATAGTTATTGAATAAAAGTTATATTGTTCATGAGAACATCTTTTAATATTTGCCTTAACTCTATTTCCAGTCATAAATTCTCTCTGCCAAACTCTTCAGATTAATTGTTCCCAGATATTTTCATTATAGCATCGCTGTTGGGCTATAACAGCCTTCTTGAACACCGGGAAAATAATCAGATATTAGATCTGTGAACTTCAGATGGTACTTTCTCATGAAATTCATACAAAGAAGCTTTTATTTCCTGTGACACAGTAATATCTGGCCAACTTACCTGTTGCCATGTCAGGTAGAACAAGACATCAGTTGCTTTTAAATATAAACTTAAGGTGTTACCTAACTGCATGCCAGCTGTCATGCTATTTTATCCTCACAGCAAAAACAACAGAACCACAGCTTAAATCAAAAAAGAGTACCTAAGCCTTCTTTTCACAAGTCTTTTTTTTAAATACTTCTATGGACATAGGAAGAATGATCACCCAAAATATCACCAGCTGCTATGTTGTTAGTCAAAGCCACTTTATTATAATCAGGGGAGACCTAACATTTCTGCTGGAAAAAATCATGGGAAAGAAGCTCAAGACAAGTAATTAAGAAACATGAAGGGAAGCAGTTTGAATTCTCTCTTTTCCAATTGCTTAATTCCCATAAGGACATAGACCAAATTCTCTACTGGCATAACAGCATTTACTTCAGTGGCTTTATGTTAGCACATAATTTGTCATATGATCTACTTTTGTGTTCAGCAACAAAATTATAGGAGAATAGAGTGCTATAAAATATGCCAGAGAGAGTGTTCCACCAGCGGGGGCCCTTCCCAGTTGACAGTACTCCCAAATCTATGCATTTCTCCCTAGCTATTTTTCACACCATATAGTGAGGGTGTTCATTTGTCCAGCTATGTCGGTGATAATCAGACTGTGCCTTGCAAGTCACTAGAGGTTCTTTAATGTGTTTTCTGTAATGTTTTGCTGTATGCTGTATAAAATAATACTTGATTGGTCATTTTTCTGTGAAAAATATATCCATCTGTCTGCCTGGCTAGTTGTATAGGCATAACTATAGATAAATATAAAAATATTTAGCTATAGTAAATGAAATAATGAATTCACATTACTGTGGCTCTTTTGGGTGATGTTGATCACTAATTTGGCTCCAGAACCACTGAAGTCTTAGTATCACTGATCTGTATACATAGTATGATTCACTACAGTCACCTCTGGGAGGTGAGGGTGGAACATAACAGATGCACAATGCCCCACTGCACTATTAGTTAGGAGAGGGGTCTGCAACCTGCAGCTCTGGAGTCACATGCTGCTCTTTGGCTGTCCCCTTGTGGCTATAGGCTCCAGGCTCTCTCCTGCCATTAGAGGATCCTGGAGGTAGCTGGTGCCAGGTTCTAGGTTTCCCTGCCACTGGGGGACCCTGAAGATAATGTGCTTCTGATTCGAGGCTCTCTCCCACCCTCCAGGGTACCCTGCTGCACATGTCCCAGCCCAGCTCCCCATACCAGTAGACTACAGCCCTTACGGTTCTCAAAGCACTTGGTTATTGATGGAATTTTTAAAAAATAAATAGCTCTTATCTTTCTGGTTGCCAACCCCTGAGTTAGGACAAAAAGTGAGGGAAAATACCACAGGGGAATTGAAATAGCTGCAATTTGGACAGGTGTTAATACCCTTGAAATTGCAACATTTATCTTGGGATCTTTACTACCTATAAGTGATCAGGATCTCATTTTTACATCCAGTATGAAATAGGACATTTCCCATAGCACTGCGACCCATGGCCTCAGACTGATGCCTCATGATAGTAGTACTACCTCAATAGGAAGTACTATAGAGTTATAGAAGGTTAAGGTTGGAGGGTACCTCAGGAGGTTATCTGATCCAAAACCCTGCTCAAAGCAGGCCCAACCTCAACTAAATCATCCCAGCCAGCATTTTGTCAGGCAAATTTCTGAATCAGTTGCTTCACTTCTTCACATTGATAGCATATGCACGTGTGTAACCTGAGCTTGCTAGAGATACGAATTGTTTTTTTTTCAAATCAAAGAACATGAAGGGAAAAAAGTAGGAAAGAACATATTGATGGAAAAAATAAAAAAGGATGGAACCATTTCTGGAAAGAAGGAGAAAACAAATAACCCTTTAATGATGTTCACTGCTGACAGATGGATATCAATCTGAGCAGGTGATTTACCTGACTGATTAAAATGAAAAGAAAATGGAAAATAGTTCCTTAAATAAAACAAATCCCCTCTCATCTCAGAACACTACATTTTTGACAATAAAATATAAGACAACATCTGCATGTTGAAAGGGGAAGCAATTCAAGAAACAGTGAAACTCAAATTTTACTTGAGCTAATTAGAGGTATGATCTGAAGCAAAACAATCAATCATCTCCTGTGGCTGACTGTTCTTTCTGTGATTAAATATGGAGCATAACTGGCATGGTGGGAAATCACCAGTCAGTTCCAGTATAAACCATTCAGTCATTTATCCGGTGCAAGGTTACACTTTGTCATACTCTCTTCGATGCAAGTGGCCTCTTAATTATTGATGAGCCCCATTCAAAAGATCTAGGGCTTGGTCCAAATAAAGCACTTTAAAATGATGGTTGAAGTTAGCTGCATAATGAATGTATACAGGGCTTAATCCAGTAGCCATTAAAGTCAATAGGAATTTTCCCATTGACTTCAACGAGTTTTATATCAGGAACTAAGTATGTATAAATAATCACATATGACGATTTTCATCTGATACTCTATGAAATACCAGAACCATTGGAAGTGAAGAAACAGATTGACAGAGCCAGATGGGTATCCAGAATGGATCACTTACTACAGAACAGAACCAACAAGAAAACAATGAGACAAAACTGTCAATTACCCCCAGCCCTAAACTAAAAACTCTCCAACACATCATTATGGATCCACAACCTACCCTAGAAGATGATCTGGTACTCTCTCAAGCCTTGGGATGCAGGGCAGTCCTTGCTTGCAGACAGCCCCCCCCAACCTGAAGCAAATACTCACCAGCAACCAAACACCATGCAATAAGACCACTAACTCAAGAACCTATCCCTGCAGCAAACCCCATTGCCAACTCTGCCCTCACACCAATTCCACTGACACCATCACTGGTCCTAACCACATCAGCCACACCATCAGGAACTCATTCAGCTCATTCAGATGTAATATAGGCCATAACATGCCAGCAATGCCCCTCTGCCACATATATTGGCCAAACCGGACTGTTCCTACAAAAAAGAATAAATGGACGCAAGTCAGATGTAAAAAATGGAAACATCCATAAACCAATAGAAGAGAACTTCAGTCTCACTGGACACACTGTAGCAGACTTGAAAATTGCCATACTTCAACAAAAGAACTTCAGAAACAGACTTCAGCTTGAAACTGCAGAACTGAAACTCACCTGCAAACTTGACACAATCAAACTGGGTCCAGATTGGCCCTGTTCACACATTCTCATCTTCAACTCAACTGTTGTGAATGGGCCTCATCTACCCTACTTGAATTGACTTTGCTAGCACTTGCCCTCTCCACTGTAATGTTTCTCACCCTTGCAACTGTATGGGTATGTTCACATGTCTTTTTTATTTTGAAATAACACAGGTTATTTCAAAATAAAAAAGATTTGGTCCATACAACATTTTCTTATTTCAAAATGACGGGATCCATCATTTTGAAATAAGAAACGTCCTTTCGAAATAGCTAAAAGTTTTGGAAATGGCGGTTATTTCTGTAAATTCCCCATCTTTAAAGTGCCTGATGAAGTGGGATTTTCTCCCATGAAAGCTCATGCAATAAATAAATTTCTTAATCTTTAGAAATGCCACAGGACTCCTTGTTTGTTCTGAAAATTTAGGTTATTCTTAACTCTGAAAAGTTTGTAATTGAACAAAATGTTATGACTGTTCTTTCAAAAGTTTACAAATGAACGTTGAGTTACAACTGCTGTAAAACTTTGCTATGTGAAACTAAAAAGCTGTTTCTCCTGTATTATGTTTAATGTAATACTGTACTATATTACCTTTTTTTTTTGTCTCTGCTACCTGTTTGTATACTTCCAGTTCCAAACTTGATGTTCATAACTCTCTGAGGTTCTAATGTAATTCCATTATGAATATTTCTCTTTCCTGTTTCACTCTTCACTGCCTATCCATTTGAGAGAACCAAAATTATTCTAATCAGGGAAGATGGTAGCCACCATTACCAAACCTTATCACAAGTTTTGGGAAAAAAATCTGTTTCAGCAGAAATTTAGTATAGCTATCTCCTTCCTTATTCATTAGTGAATGAAAATGGTTAAGAGATCTTTCTAAATTATATAGATGTGTTAGAACAGTCTCCTGATTTCTGGATGTTTACTTTAACTTACTTAGCCCATGCACAATATCAGCTTGAGAAGATGCTCACTAATAGACCTTGGATTGTCAGAAAACTAGAAAATACTTTTAAAACTGGATGAGATAACAGGCTTTACTGAAACAATGTCAGTTGGTGCCAGATACAAGCTTTTGAGCTACAAAGACTTCTTCTTCAGGTCTGGGGAAAGGCACTCAGAGTGCTACAACTAAATACAAAATTGAATAGATAATTTAGTCTAAGTGGTTAGCACATATTCTTAGGGACCATTCAAGGTGAAGTGGCTTGTTAACTTTCCTGTTATCACAGGGAAAAGGGGGATAAGTGGGTTACAGATTGTTAAAACAAACTATGTATCCAGCGTATTTATTAAGGCCATGATTTTTAGCGTCTGGAACAGTTAAGGAGCCAATCTGAAGGCTAGAAGAGGGATTTCCGCCCCCCCCCCCCCCGAATAAGGCCCTCATTGAATATAGTTTACAGTTGTTTGATAATACCCTATAAGGGTTCCATCGTAGGATGCTAGGTAACAATTAGGAGTACGTTGCCCGAAGAGGATTAATTTCTGTATTGAATCAAGTTCTTTCATGGTATTTTGTGTGGACTGTTCCATGATCTCTCCAAGCTCATTATCAGAAGCAAGCTCCCCACAGACGAGGACACTCCAATTCAAAGCAGCACCAGACCCTGCCAGACCAACAGATGCAAAAGCTGCAGATATGTCTTCATTGCTCCAATGATCAACACCCACCAAAAACACCTTTCAAAACCAGTACACTAGGTGCCCCAGTAACAACTAGGTGAGTGAAACCAGACAATCACTACACTCTTGAATAAACTGTTACCAACTTTGCCCACCAACTCGGGGTATACTCATTTATTAGGGTTGCTTTCTCTATGGGGAAGATGGTACTTCTATTAGTGTGCTGCTTGTGTGACTTGTGTTTCTATAGAGGTGCGTCTGAGTGGACTGGGTCTATCAGCACTCTCAGCTGACCCCTTATGTGTCCCTGAACTCAGTAGGCTGGGTCACACAGCACTTCTCTGCTGCTACCCTTATGTGCCCCTGTACCGCACCAAACTAGGCTTGATTATGGATCTTGAGCAGGCTGGGTCACACAGCACTTCTCAGCTGCTACCCTTATATGCCCCTGGAGTCAATCAGGCTGGGTCAAAACAGCACTTGTCAGCTGTCACCCTTATATGCCCCTGGAGTCAATCAGGCTACTATCCCTATCAATGAGCAAACCTCACAGAGTTGTGGGCATTACAGGGATCTTTGGCTAGGTAATAGAAGCGTTGCTGCAAAGTGATATAAAGAAACCAAGACCACAAAGGAGAGGGAATGATGTCTTAAAAGAGTCTGGAAACTGGCTTAATAACAAAAGGCATTTTATTGCTAGGTATCTAAAACTTGCAATAATAATAATAATAATTACAAAAGAGAGAAGAATACCCCAAAATACCCACTTACAGCATTGATAAACATACAAGGAAAGAAGAACACCCAACTACAATACAGTATTACCTAGATTCTACTGTATCAGGCCTAGACAGAGAGACAGAGTCATAATTAAAAAAGAGGGAGAGAGAGAGAGAGAGAGAGAAGTTGGGGGGAGGGGGTGTCTCACCACTCTGTAGCAGAAAGGTTTCCAGGTTGTGCAGACCAGGGTCAGAGGCTGGATGGAGAGCAAGCTCCCACAGCAATCAGCAAGGAAGAAAAGCCAAATCCCAGTGGAAATGATACATACAGCTTTAGATCCAAGCATCAGGACTCAGGACTCAATCCAGACTCCCACAGGATTCAGATAGGATCCAGTCAGAACTTGCACAGGACACACACACCACTAAACTACTGTTTGATGTGGGTAAAGGTTTTTTATAAGGACTTGTTTAAGTGACCAATACACATTCCTGGCTGGGTGTAATGGTTCAGAGAAGCTCACAATACAATCAGGCAGACTCAGTATTTTGGGTATCAATTATCATGTCTGTGACTAGAATGGTCTGATAATTGCCGAGTTTGTTCATGTTGGTGTGAGATTCCCCATCAGGCAATGCTTCCCTGCTTCTTCAATCCCAGAGTTCAGTGCGGCTCCTGCTTTGGAGCCTGGCTCTCCATAGTCAGTGCAAATGAAGCTCCATTTACTGTGCTGATGGCTTTTGGATATGGGTAGATGAGGATGTCTCCCATTTCCTACTGTTTTTGGTTTTCAGTTCAAGCAGAGGTTGGGGAATATGTGGGGGGAGGGAGGCACAGGCTGGATATTATGCTCTGATTCCTCAAGAACACAGAGCTAACACATAACAAAACTTACATAGGAAAAAGATAAAAGACAAAAACACTGTATCACCTGTGAGCAAAAAATTTCCACACAATGAATGTTCTGTATCTGACCTATCAGTCCTCATTTTTTTTAAAGAGAACCTGCACAACATTTTCAAAAGACAAGCCTGGGAGATGAAATTCATAACTTTACTAGATATTGAAAATCATGGCCTTAATAAAGACATTAGATTTATGGCTTATTACAATAATTGGTAAACCACTACCTCCCTCTTTTGTTTTATGGCTACACAGGTGTTGATGGGCCATTTATCCTTGAATGATCCTTTGAATATGTACTAACTACATATACTAAATCATTTCCTTGGAATTTATGCTCATAATTTATGTTAAACTACGAGTTTGATTTTGTATTTAGTTGTGACACTCAGTATGTTTTCCAGACCTGAAGAGCTCTGTGTAGCTTGGAATTGTCTCTGTCTTACTAACAGAAGTTGGTTCAGTAAAAGATACCTCACCCACCCTGTGTTAATATCCTAGAAACAACAAAATTGCAACACTTCATACAAATTTAAAAAAAAATTAGACAGATAACTAGAACTTCTTTAGTATATATGCAATCATTAGAAACTAAGATAGCTCTCTGAATACAGATACTTTTCTCTAGATTCCCAAAGAAACCACAATGCCTCTGTGAACATGAAGCACACTTAGAAGGAGGGAAGAGAAACAAACAAACAAACAAACAAATAAAAGAGTAATTGATATGTAGCAGTGAAGAACAGGCTAATTATGAACTGAGATATCCTCCTGCTTTTCAGAGAGAACCTTGACAACTCAGAAAGTCTTAAGTGTTCTGCTTTCAAAATGTAGATGAAAATGTTTGGGAAAAAAATTACTTTTTTTTATATCCTTCACCCTTTGAGGATTTTTTGATGGAAAAATATTTTATATTGATTTTTTTATAGTGAATAGAAGGCTTCTGAGAGTAATAATTGTGTGGGATATCTTGTGAGAATATTTGGATCAAATGGTTCACTAATCTTATCCAGTACAACAGTTGCTATTTTTTTAATGTAAATAATAAGTGCCCCCACTGAAATCATGAAGATTATATAAAATTTGTGTGAAAAGGAGTCAGGTCTTACATCTTTTATTGTCCTTTAGTCAATATGCACAGTTTTTGAGGCTAGACAAATAATAACTAATGATAATATTGCTAATTTTTAGACACACTAAAAATTCTCTTCTAATCTGAAACCCTGGAGCAGTATGTGATCAGAGAGAGAAATTCAAAGAAAGAAAAATCTAAGCAGCAAAGAGAAGGGTATAATTTAAAGTTTAATTAACACATTATTTTTAAAGTCACAGAACCTATATGGCCAAATGTATGATTGTTAACAGCAGGCAGGCAGACTGTTTTTGATGTGATCTCAATAAATTGCAGATCTGAGCAAAACTGTGCATTTATGGCACAGAAATGAGCCCCTTCTCCTATGAAGACCAACCTGAGACCTGAAAAATGAAAGGCAATGGTTTGACATGTTTATCTATGACAACTGCAATCCAAGGATAATCATGTTTGGCAGTTTGAAGTGAGAGTACTTGAGTTGTTTCAACTCTTTTTGGTATTCCCCTCATATTACAACAGGCTGCTCTAGATAAACACTGTAAATTGCTCATGATGGCCAATAAATGAAAAGTCTTTCTTTCTTCCTGTCCAACCACCCTTTCTTCTTATCCCACATTCAGGTTGAAATGCCAGAAAAAAACAGGGCAGACTATGTTGTTGAGTATGCTTTTTTCATAGTCATCAGTTTCCGTTTGACACCAATTCTTCTTCCCCCTTTCCCAACATTATGAATGATTAGTGCAAGATGTATCTGATTTTATGTGATATCATTTTAGCTATCTTCACACTGTTTTAAACTAGGTTCTACAGCGTTTCCCACATTGAGCATAACTGCTGGAAGTTGTGTTAACTGACATGATACCACACACAGATTCTCCTGAATTATGGGTACCACTGGGAATCAGGTCTCACACACTACCGCTACAGCCACCACCATGGGCAGGCTGGTCACGGACCTGGGGTTTGAGCCCCATAAGCCTGGTGCTGTCAATGGCCCTGGAAGTGAATATCTTGACAAAGAAACTTAATGGTGATTCTGTGCAGGATAACACATGAATGGCTGGCTATAGTACCCATATACTAAAAATTGGAATAAATTATATGCTGGAACCACTGTGTGTTTAGAACAGGAGTGGTAAGCCTCATGGTAAAGCAGCATAAAAGGTGCCCACACTGGAGAACTGAGGAGACATGGTTGTTCATTGTTACAGATGTTAACCTGGGTAATGGCACAATCAGGAAGGACAGATCAGAACAAATTAAATAAAAAAAAATCAATTTAATAGTGTCAACAAAATGTTTTTTAGCCTCTGAAAAGATTCAGTTTTATTTCAGGTCTTTGGGTGAGTGCTCTTATGAATTTGATGGTCCTATTATTGCCTTGTGGTGAAGAATACTTTCTGATATGTGAAAAGCACCATCCAGCAGAAAGTACTAATCATGGATGTCTCGTGAAATGGAATGAGCAATTCACCATATGCAGGAAGCTTCCTGTGCTTTCACTATGCATGACCCCAGTCAGTGTGGACACCTTGTGTGCCCATAAGGTTATAATTCTCCATCTTTTCCCATCAGAAAGAAAGTGCAAGAATGACATTCCTCTGGTTATACTAGTACTACAAGAGAAAAATCCATGAGATGCTATTACTTGAACAGTATTTTAATCACTGACCTAGCATGAAAATTTTGCTGATTGTTCTTTTACCCATGGTGTAGTACATCAATTTAGTACTTACCACAAATGATCCAATTCCAGAATCTTATTAGAAAGAAATAATTACTACTTTGTAACATAAACAAATGTTATCTAATGGTTAAAGAAGGGAAATGGTTATCAGGATTTCTGGGTAGAGGTCTTGACTCCGTTACTGTCTTAAATTGTGTGACCATGTTATTATTCTTTCAGTAAAACCTAGATACCCCAACAAAAAAAAGTCATACCGCAGTGGTAAATACCTAGTGAGAGACAATCCTGTCCTTTCAAAGATTACAGACTAAATAGAAAAACAAGACAAAGGGTCGGAGGAAACCAGAAGCACAGAAAGGTGCAGAGTAGTGAAACTGGTAGGAAAGGAACCCAAGTCCTGACCCCCAGCCCAAATGTACTATCCACTAGATATGTAATGTGATACCACTGCATGTCAGTTCATCCATCTGCAGAATGGGTATAATGTTAATGACTTTTACTTCATGTTGAAAAGCCAGGTAAGGTATGATTGTAAGGCTACCTTAACTGGGGTTTCTACAGCTCTTTGAGCTCCTCATATGCAAGGTCCATGTGTAACTATTGTGTTTGTGAAGTTCCCTTTGGTACTTTTGAGAGAAATGTGACAAGATCAGAATGTCTCAAATTTAACACCTGGTCACAGATTTAAAGAGACAAGTTATTATTGTCCCCAGGGTACAAAGCACTGCATGTAGCATTTTACTCTACTTTAGCAGAGCGACAGCAGGTTTTCTTTTATGCTGACTGTCAGAATTATTTTCAGCACAATTCCTTTTTAGATATTTTCATTGAAGAGGCTACTGTGGAGAAGATAAGACTACAACTTCGCCTGCCTCACTAAGCTTCTATCCTCTTTTCCTTTCTTCTATCCAAGTCCCTTTCCAGCTGACTCTTTCCCCCATGAAGGGGCTGTTACAAAGCATTTGACAGGACCCTTTGATTTAGGTTTATTGAGAGTGTTCAGCTCTTAGAACTCCAGCCAAGGTATGCCTGAAACTTTCAATAAAAGCGGAGAGAGACAAAGAAGGCCTGGTGGCTCAGCAGGCAAGTGTAAGGTTTGCCAATAAAGACAGTGGGAGAGTCTCAGGTAAAACTCCATGTAGCTGATGAGTGGTAGAGAGGAGAAGATAAGTAAGAAGCATGTGCTCTGGTCTCCCCATTAGCCATTTTGGTTAAATATTAGAGATGGATGTAAATTCTCATGTTAAAGGATGAGAAGTATAACTGGGGTTGATCAGTCCACAGTAAAACTAAGTGAATAACTGTAATCAGCTATTTTGCCCCATTTTTTGTTTTCATGAGCTGGTCACAAAATTCTCCAATTTTGAAAATATTTTGGAATTTCTTCACAATTTTTAAAATTGATATTGACCATATTGATTAATTACATAAACCTGTCTGTGTATAAATATTTGTACTTCTCCAAACTATGGAGTACGTAACAGTGTTAGAAAAATTTTATGTGATGTCATTTCTGTCTTCTGACTCAATGGGTATGTGCACACGTATCTTTTAAATCAAAATAACACTGGCTATTTTGATTTTAAAAAGATTAGGTCCACACAACGTTTTCTTGTTTCGAAATGATGAGCTCCGTCATTTTGAAACAAGAGATGTTATTTTGGAATAGCATAAACCTACTTTGATTTGAATCGTCTGTTAAACCCAAATGCTTATTTTGAAATAACGCTGTTCGGACATGTTATTTCGAAATAACCCTTATTTCAAATTAACACTTTTGTCCTTCTCCCTCCCAGGCTGCCTTCCTTTTTCTATATATTGGGTGGGGGCATAGCCCAGGGAGGGGGACATCTTGCCACACCTCCCATGTGCCCTTCTCTTGATTCAAAATAGCAAGTCCTGTGTCTGAACTTGCTATTTCGATTTGGGGTTTTTTGCTTATTTCGATTTAAGTTAATTCGAAATAATGATTTTATTTTGAATTAACTTATTTTGAAATAAGCACCTATGTGTAGACGTAGCCAATTAGTCATTCAGTTAACCAAGACGGTATGAACGCTCAATTGGAAATTGTAGATCTGAATATAGAGTGCAACCTTTTCTTTGTGTTGCTTTCTGTGTGTTTGGTTTTACAATTTGTTTTTTGCTAATGTGCTTGTTAGGAAAATGCTACAGTCTGGATATCTGCAGAACACGAACACAAATTCACTTTCAAATTCAAATGAATATTCATAGAAATGTTTCTCCTACTATTCATAAAGCTCTACTTAAATCCAAGAATAGTAAAGGAGATTTGAGTTGGAAACAAGCCATTCCTCAGAAGGCAACTTATAAGACATGCAAAATGGTTTAGGTAATGCTTTGTTATGAAAGACTATGGACAAAAGAAAAGAGGCAATTTTGTTCACAGCCTTGTAATTAGAGATGGTCTTCAGTTATGATGTCTGTGTCTGAGGTTTAGAAAGGGTGGGGGGTCTTTCTAGCTAGGTATTTTGATTAGGTCATTGCAGAGATGAGGTCAAATGAGTTGTTCATAGCTGAATCTAAACTTTCAAGTAAGTATGGGGGTTGTCCAAATCTGATCTTTTGACCCAGGCAAATCTCTGCTTTGAAATAGTGAAAGTCATAAAACCCGCCAAACCCTAAATCTTAATACACCTAACTTCAGTCAAATTCAGATTCCGATGTACAGTTTGATTTATGCCCAATCCAGTTATGAACTTGCATAAATTTCAGTATATTTGCATTTGTTGTTGTTATTTGATCTGTTTTAAAGAGATGTGGTCTATGAAGTTAGAACAACCTGCATTAGAGTTTAGGTTTGTGACCAACTGTACTTAGAGTCAAAAGAATGACATACAGACAAACATATGGTCACAGGGGAAAAAAAAAAGAGTAAGAGTGAGAAATTCATAAATCATCAGCAATTCTCAGAGACATAATGTGAAACCATAGTAAACCTTTCCAATCTGTAGCTCCTTCATTTTTCCAAGAAAGGAAATCAAGTTGGTCATCAAGTAGTGGTAGGTAAAGCTATCAAGATTCTAACCACACTAATAGAAGCAAGGAGTCCTATGGTACTTAAAGAGTAACACATTTATTTATCACATGAGCTTTCATGGGAGAAAATCCCACTTCATCAGATGCTTTGAAGACGGGGGAATTTACATTTTAATCCCATTCTGTAAATTACCCCATCTTCAAAGCATCTGACAAAGTGGGATTTTCTCCCATGAAAGGTCATGCGATAAATGAATTTGTTAGTCTTTAAGTGCCACAGGACTCCTCGCTTCTTTTGCTGAACTAGACTAACACGGTGGTCCCTGTGGAACTTAACCACATTAATATATTCCACTGATGAAAAGAGCCATGACATGCCACCAGTTCCTCAATTTTTAACATTACTGGAGAACTCTTTAAAATCTGAAGGCAGAATACAGCCCTAGGCCATCTATCAGCCAAACAAGTGAGTTATTTTTTCCACTTCAAGAACACAAGCAAAGAAAATGTGGGTTTAGGTGAATATCCTAATAGTGAGGTGTATTAGATTATGAATAATCTTCCAAGGGAAGTGTGGAACCCTAATCACTGGAAACAGTTTAAACTGAACAAAACACTCAGGCCTCTTATGTCGGGAACAAATGTTACACTGACTACACGGGTTGGACGAGTTTAAAATATTGTTTTCCATCTGTACTTTATACATGCTAGAGAACCACTGGAGGAGATTCCCTGTCACATCGCTGTGACAAATTGTCTAGAAAGCTTCAAAATGCAGAGAATAGAAGTTAAGTAAATAATGATAAAGGCAGACATGAATATTTTCCAATGGTATGTGTCTTTGTGGTCTGTACTCTTATGAAGGCATAACATATAAGTTTCATATGAGGTAGCCACAGGCAGACACAGTTGGTAAAGTAAAAGTTTATTTTAGGTGGGGTGGGGGGTGAAGCACTTGGAGTAAAATCTGACTAATCCTCCTTCATTGAAACAAAACACCCAGCCTCCTTCCTTCGTTCCCCACCCCAGCCAGTATCAAGGATATTTAACTCTTTACATAGCAGCTTAGTGAGCATATGTTTTTGGTTAGGACCCCATTGTTTGTGAAATTGTTGCAAGTTTCAGATTTCTATGTGGCAAGCAGAAAACCCAGCCCCCTGGGTGGTAGCAGTTGGGGCCATGCAGAGGAAGGTAAACATTAAAGTGAGGAATTTATGAGTCTACTACTAAGCTATAAAGAACCTTTTGTGTGTGTGTGTGTGTGTGTGTGTGTGTGATGGGGGATAGAGAAGGAAGGAATGTTACTGTTGTTGTTTAAACAGCAGAGAATTACCTGGCTGTAGGTAAAAAATCAGCCTCTGCAAATAATAATTGGCAAGCCATAGGACTAAAGCTTAAACAAAGGACAGAAAGAAATAGTGCATGTTTTAAAATGGAGAAAGTTGTGTCTAATTGGGTTGCCTAAACTTTATATTCTAAAGCATCTTTGCCTACAAGGATTAACTAAGCAAAAAGAAATGGAGAAGGTGAATGAAACATAATTAGGAGAGCTACCACATGAAATTCCAGTTACTGTCTGAAAATGTCCAGAAGAAAAACATGGGAATGCTGGATAACTCACAAATTGAGTGGAGATGAAGCCTTCTATTTGGAACTGTGTAAATAGGAAAGGAGAAAATAATAATAATAATAATAATAATAATAAT
Source organism: Podocnemis expansa (assembly GCA_007922195.1). Lineage (NCBI taxonomy): Eukaryota > Metazoa > Chordata > Testudines > Podocnemididae > Podocnemis > Podocnemis expansa. Next base: position 29,614,077 of record ML681963.1, read on the forward strand.
AATAATAATAATAATAATAATAATAATAATAATAATAATAATAATGTGCATGCACAGCAAAATTGGTCTTTGCTTTGGCAAGGAGGATCTGAGCAGTGGAACTGCAACTGTGTTTGAGGAATTTCACCACCATTGTAAATGTTTTCATCTATGAAAAATTCTTGCACAGGGATGGTGAAGGAAAGATTACGGTAAAAATACATTTTCAGCTGCCCCTATTTCTGAGTCTTCCCCCCCAACATAATTGGCATATCCTATGGGATAACACAGAGGGAGACAATTGAAACAGTGTTGTGGCAATTCATTAATGTGTGGACCAAGGGAGATCTTTTGTTCTTTTTCTAGGATACTTTAGGCCTTATTCCTGCAAAACATGTAGTACAATGCTTACTGCTAAGAGTAGGGGGATCAGACATCCTGATATTATTGGGACTGCCCCGATATTAGGGGCTTTGTCTCGTATACACAACTATTATACTCCTTCACCACCTCTCCTCTGACAAAAAGTATCACAATTTTTCACACTTGTTATCTGGTCACTCTAGCTAACAGTAAGCCAAGAAAGCATACTATTTCCATCTATGTTTAAAAATAATCAGCTTAATGACAAATTTTTAGAGTCACTGATTTCAGTGAAATTAACTTCCATAGTAAATACATCCAGTTGTTTATGTTGGCAATGTTGGGTTTTGGAGCCAAATCCTTAAGTCCCTTCTTACTACGGATTTGTTTTTTCTATCATACAGGCACAGCTCTGTGTTAGAGACATCCTTCCTGAGCTTGCCAATATTCAGGGGGACTGGGGCTTCTGCTACCCACCTTGATGCTGCATTGGGCCCATACTCTGTGCCTGATGCTGTGCCCTTTTATGTTTTCCTCCAGGCACCAAATTCACTTCTGTGCCCTTCCCCTTTTGAGGCAATGTGAACTCTGAAGGGGATAGAGAGGGAACATTCCCTGTTCTTCAGAACTGGACTGTCACTCTTCAAAAGACATTGTGAGAATTGATAAAAGTGGGAGAGCTCCCCACATACCCTTAGAAAAAAACAAAACCTTAGACTAATCCAGTTCCACAGTTTGCTGAGTGCAATCCAGTGGGTAATAAGCACAATCAAGTTTCATCTTGAGGAAAAACATCATCTATGTTTTATGCAAAAATCAAAATGTTAACTAAACTTTGCAACACTATTTGCAAATTCCTTCCAGGACACTGCATGTCCCAGAATTTAGGTGTATTGATAAATCTTGATTTAGGGTCCCTAGACATTATAGTAATACAAATAATAATAAATTATAATGGCTATTTTAGCATCATAACTTATGGAAATTCAAATGTACCTGCATCTTGATGCAAAAGAGATGTCCATCTTAAGAAAATTTTAAAATTCTAAATTTTGAAAAAAAAAAGATTAAAAAATGAAAAATAAATAAAAAATGCAAAATACTTTTTTTATTAAAGTCAGGATGATTTTTGTGAGAAACTGGAACTATTTTGTCCTTTTTATTAGTAGAATCCAAAAAATCTCCTAAAACACGTTCATGCATTTCCAAAACTTTAACTAAGTTAAAAATGAATATCAAGAACAGTAATTCTGAAGTTTTAAAATTTGGTTATGGAGATTTTGTTCAGTTTTAGTTGAAACAAAGCCAAGGGGAGAGCAGACAAAGAAGAAATGATGTGTTAACAGATCACACACTGCAATTCTGCGAAAAACAGCAGGTAATCACTTCTACATGTGATGGAAGTTGGGTGAAGATCCCTGGAATGTATGTCCCATTCTGTAAGTGCCCTCATCCTCACAGCATCTGACAAAGTGGGATTTTCTCCTATGAAAGCTCATGTGATAAATGTGTTAGGTTTTAAGGCTATGCCTACGCCTAAAATCTCAGTTCAGACTTCATTAGTCCAAACTAAGAAGTTTGAAAGTTAGCTCAAACTAAGCACTTTTTTTTTAGTTCAAACTATCTTTTAGTTTGAACTAGCTGTGGTTTTTTCAGTTTCAACTTTTTAGTTTGAACTAAAAAAGTGCAGCTAGTTCAAACTAAAAGTTAGTTTCAACTAAAAAAATGCTTAGTTCAAACTAACTACTAGTTTGAACTTATTTAGTTCCTACTAGCATGTTTACATCGTGGTAGTTTGAACTAAATATGCAAATTAAGCAGTTAGTTCAAATTAACCAGCTGAACTAACTAGTTTGAACCAAGCCTTTTTTTTTTTTTTTTTTTTTTTAGTTTGAACTAGGGAAAGCATAATGTAGACAGGGTTCAAATTAATTTGAATTAAGGCTCCTTCAAACTAACTCCTTAAGGCTCCTTAATTCAAACTAATTTGCTACTGTAAACATAGCTTAAAAGTGCAGCAAGACCCCTTGTTTGTCTTCCAAAAGCAACCCTACTGCAAATTTATAACATAACAGAAGAAATTCATAAAAAATGCTGAATTTGCAAATTTGATTGAAATTCTATATAAACCCTGATAAAATTTTGGTGGAATTTTGCAACAGCAAAACACAGAAAGTGTCATAATGCTTTAGCTCAATCCCAAGTCAAGTCAAGTCAAGTCATAGGGCTGGAAGGGACCTCATGAGATCATCGAGTCCAACCCCCTGGGAATTGAACCCAGGACCTTCTGCATGTTAAGCCATTGTATACCTATCTGATTATAACATAGCCCAGGTCAAAGGCCAGTCAGTGTGTTTTCATTTCATTTAAGACTCAACCATCACAATTGTGCTTTAGACTAACACCTGTAAGTCAAAAGCCATTTTGAAAAAAAATGCTGATTTAATCCTTTTTTTTTACAATTGAACTTTATATATATTTAAGTAAATGGCTCCACATTGTGTATATGTTTTATTTATTATTATTATTTTATTGTTTTTACACCCAATGAACCACTTGTTCTAGATGTAATTACAGTATACACAAACACAAGGCCATGATATCCAGCCTGTGGCCTTAGTGGCAGTGTCCTTTAATATGCTACAAAGTGGGATTTTCTCCCATGAAACCTCATGCAATAAATACATCTGTTACTCAACTCATTGCTTCTTCAGCTCTGAAGTGAGTCTGTGTAAAGACTCCTCAGTGTTTTATTCTACTTCCTAAGAGTAGCTCTGAGATGAGTCAGAAATTCTCCAAACAGATTCTGTTCCCTCTCAGCTACTCAACACCCCCATGACCAACCTGCAGCATTGCCAAAGAGAGAAAGAGAGAAAGAGATTATAGCTGCGGCTGCAGTATTGCCTGCTCCCCTAGCAGGCTGTGGGACTGACTGGCTCTGCCTGAGCAAATAATTACAGTATTGACCGAGGTCCCTTTATCTTTCTGGAAGAATATCGTTGATCCTAAGGCCAGGAACCACTGGTAGCAGGGATAATTTAAACTACTGTTGATGCAACATTCCTCAGGGAATCCATTTTATAGGTTTAACATAACCTCCCACTCCTCCACAGACACACTGAGAATGAAAGAAAGTGCAGTCCAACAGAAGTCAGTGTTTCTTACTTCTGACCCATGAAGAATCAATAAATCACCCATCTCCACAGAAGTGAAGGGTATTCCATGTTATAGAATACAGTTCTTCCCTCTGTTGTGCCTGTGGAATTTGACCACCTTTCTTCAAATGTCTTGTGATGATGGAAGATCACTGGCAGATGTGCAACAAGTCAGCCAGGAAAGAAGTTTAAAGCAAGCTAATAGTATCGGTCTCTTCCCTCGATGGCAGCTCTGAATACAAGCAACCAGGAGAGGACAAAGAATAGCTGTGAATTTGACCTGAAAATTATCAGTCATCCCTTCCCAGAATATTATGATGTAGGGAGTGTTGAACCCCAGGTTCGTGATGTGACTGGGATGGACCAGTGACACCCACCAATGAGACAAACACCAGTTCAAGTAAACAAAAAAGCTACTTTTATAGTGATACCTTAAATACCTTTAACCACTTAACAGTGTAAAACAAGGAGATCTATGCAAAACCACTTGTAATCAACTCACAATATGAAGCAAAAATCTATATAGGACACTTATAACCAACCAACAGCATAAAGCAAAATCTAAATGAACACTTATAACTAAAAGACACTATAAAGCTGAAAACCTATGCAAAGCACTTATAACCAAGTAACAGTGTGGAGCAAGAAAGTCTATATAAAACACCTGTAAAACACCTACAACCAAACAACAGGATAAAGCATGAAAGTCTATGCAAAACACTTACAACCTACAAAAGTACTTATAGTTAAATAACAGTATGCAGTAATGACCTACAAGAGGGTGGCCATAATAAGTCAAGGACTTTTCTGGCCTTTTACTGCCTCAACATCAGTATAGGCATTGACCAGCCCACCCGACGCGTATTTACCGATGGCTGAAAGTCATTCCTCATTGCTAGCCAAGAAGGGTGGGCGGCAGAATGAAAAAGTCAGATGAGAGAAAAATAAACCCCCACACCCCCCCCATGTACACTGAAGAAGTTTGGGGCCAGCAGTTTAGAACAGAAGCGGAGTGATGAGCAATTACACAGTAAAAAGGATGCAAAATACAAATGACCAACAAAACACCTGGCAAATTAACAACACAAAGATATGCTAGACCATAAACAACTATACCATAAAAAGATTATACAGGATACAGAGAAAATAATAACAATTACACAAACTAGGCAAAACTCAGGTAAAGAAGCCACAATCACAGACTATATATAAATGGTACCAAGTAGAATGATTAAGAGAAGGTAGGAGGCCTATATCGATTTATAATACCTGTCCCAGGACCGCGGTAGAACCCAAAGCGAGGAGGCAGACCAGCTACAGCATCTCAGCACTTAATCGTTCGGCCGGCAATCCGTGTACACCCCCAAAAAAGAAAAAGGTCTCATGGGTGGGTGCTCCCCATCTCAGTCAGGTGATCAGTCCAACCGGGTCGCGATGTGCCCTTTAGCATTCAAGGGTGGGAGAACACCAAGCTAGCTGAGACAGGGGGCTTTAATAGAATTTTGCACAGCCAGAGTAAAATAGCCAATTAGGAGTGGGATTCTGGTCAGGCCCAATGGTAAAACTGGGACCCCAGACAATGACCCCTCCTTTGTGGTGACAGGGGTGCCGAGAAACTGTTGGGGGGGGTAGAAACTCACCCCCCTTGTTGTTGACAGAAACTAGGGAGGAAAAAACCTCCCACAGGAGATTGAGAGCCATCAGGGGAGATTGATACTGAGTATTCTTCCCCCTTGTGCTGGATGGCCCGGAGATGGAGGCCCATCAGTGAGATCGATACTTAACATCCCTCCCTGAGAGCAGCATAATCCAGGGGGCTACATGTGGGGTGGGGTGGCCATCATGGCTGCCACCTTCGCTGACAGGGAGGAGGCATGGCTACCTCCAGAGATGGACAGGGAGCACCAGACAGCCCCAAGGTGGGCAAAGCCTGAAAGCACCTGTCCATCAGGCCAGAACCCAGGGGGCAGGACAGGAAGTATAAGGGATTTCACTTCAGCCCAGGCCTCCAAGGAAGAAGGATGGCTGCCTACCCTCTGCACAGTTCCAGCCCTCCCTTGAACTGGAGGCAGGACCACAACCCCAGTACTGGGCAGACTGGCTAGGGCCCCTCACGACCGCTGCCCTGGAGGAAAGGCCAAACACCAGTGATGCCAGGGCATTAGTGGGACCACCAGTTCCAGGTGACCTCAAACCCTTCTCCAAGCCACTGGACCGCTAGGACCCAGAGGCAGTACCACTTGCCTGTGACCTTGTGGAACTTCCACTTGCCAGAGGAGAAGACAACACCCTTGCGAGCTGCAACTTGGGGGAGCTGCCCCTCATGGAGGACCAGGCAGAACTGCCGGACCTACCCCTACCAGACAATATGGAGGGCTTCTGCTCATTGCCCCTGGGTGACTACTTGGAGGAACACACTGAAAAGTCAGAGCAGCTAGCACAGAGAGAGGGCGTAAGAAGTGACTCAGAGGAACAGCATCCCAGGCACTCAGGCTGGAGCCCAGTGCCGGGGTCAGTGCATTGCAGCTGGAGCCCCACTGACACGATGAATGAACCATCAGTCACTGGTAGGGCCCTGGGCTGGGACACAGTAGAGACAGGTGGGCCTGTGTTCCTCTCCTCCTCTGCCCATCCCCAAAGTGAGGCCACCTGATACCTGGAGCAGTTCCCACCCCCAAACTAAAAATTTACTGTTTGTTCACCCTACTTAAAGGGCTAATGACTATTGTTTGCCTGCCCCACCCGAGGGGCCAAGATATACTGTTTGTTTGCCACACCTTAGAGAAAGGGGGCTGGGGAATTTGTACCTATGAAGAACTGGGAGGGCTGCTACATATGACTTGAAGATTACCACTATCTTCTTTCTTTGCAGCATGAGCAATTATCAGGGGAACTGTTCCCTGGCTTTTCATCGCTTTGCTTTGATTATGTTGGCCAAATGGGTTCTATGTTCTTCTGAGACTTGCATGTCTCAGAAAACCACAAGTATTTTCATCTAGATGTCTAATTTATCACATCCCCTGCTTAAATAGTCTAACAGCACACTGTAACTTAAAAGAGATTGTCATCTTATTCTTGGGGTATTCCTGGGAGGACTGAGTGTCTTTTATCTGTCTTCATTGAGGCAAGGGGATATAACTGTTGCACTCTTGAAACAAGAACCACTATTGCAATAGTGCTACTGCAAAACTGCAGACCTTAGGTGCACAAAAGTGTTTCTTTACAGCGCTCTATAATTACCATGAGTTTACTACCTGCCTTTATGAATAGCTAAGTGAACGAAGTCTTATTAAACTTTCTTCTCAAGAATATTAACCCAATGGACTGCAAAGTTACCTGACCAAGTGCACAATTTATTAGTTTTGCTCTCACTCTATAATTGTACCCAAGTTCCAAGGGCCAAATCTGGAGGTTCTTGTTCAGTTTTTACTCTCCATTTTCTCAGGCAGAAAGCACTTTGACTTTAATGGGAGTTTTGTCTTATTTGGCCCTATGATAGTAATGTGATATAGAAGTATGGATTATGAAGAAGGTATTTATAATGGCTTTTAAAGCTGTTGAGCACCTTGAAAAGACTGATATTGTGTTGAGGAGAAACACAGTGATGACATAATTTTATTAAAAGCAGTCTGTCCATATCTCTGAGACCCAAGTACAGTCATGAACCTAATTCCAAGGTGTGACAACAGTGACATTTCTATCTTTCTCTTCTTCTACTCAGTTCTGAACTGATGTGATGATATCTCCACTTTGAGCCAGACTATACTCAAAGACATGTTACCTGCAGACCATTATAAAATACATTCCCCAAGGACATCATCTGTGTTTAAACTGTATCCTCTTTGTGTGATTAGATTTTCAGATTCTGTCAGGGACCTGATCTTCACAGGGCTAAGCATGCAGTGAGCATTCAGGATAGGGTGACTAGTAACAGTTATTCAACAACTGCGATGTTCCTAACCCCTAATTGTTGTTAGTAAAGGACTGTCAAAGACACAGAATGAACACACTTCTGTCACAAAATAAAGGGAGGATACTTAGAATTTAGGATATGGTTTGATCCCTAGGGAGGAACATATTGAAACTATCATTCTTTGTTCCTATGAAAGGTTTAATAAACTGACAACTAAACCAGCACTGAGCTGTGTTGAGTCAGTGACCCAGCTGAAAAAAATGCTACTTTGACTGCCATGAGGGTGCAAGTACCTACAACAGAATTTTCCAAGAACTGTCTCTCTGTGCTTGCTATCCTAGCTCTTGGGAAGTCTTGAGTGTTGATTTCCTCCTAATACAGAGTACAGGCTTCCATTTGCCTGAGATTTTTTAAAATTGAATCTTTCTTAAAAATACCAATAAAGGAGGGGGGTTACATTTCAGGAAAAAAAGCTCTGTGTACCCCTATATAACTTGAAATACATTAGGTTCACTCATCAAAACTTCAAAATAAGGACAAGAAGCAATGAGCAGAGTAGTGAGAGAAAAAGATAATTCTGTTGGCAGTATTCTGGAGAGGTGGATGGGGGAAGAAATTAAGAGTGATTTCTATTTGACTATTGAATGGTCTGCAAAGGAAATGACAAAACACATTTTTTGGGGTGGAGGCATGGTCATTTAAATCTTGCATAGTCAAATCATTAAGAAGAAGAGCTCCTTGTCAGCTCAAAAACTCTCTTTTATCAATAGAAATTTGTTCAGTACAAGTTACTACATCATCCACCTTGTGCATCTGGTATCTTGGGACCAACATGGCCACAATACCACAGCAAAAAGCATTAACAAGTGGGTTATATGGTTCCTGCTCTGACTAGGAGATGGTCCAGATGAGCTAATCAATCTTTTCTATCTCTAATTTCTATGATTTAGTGGTGTCAAGATGACCAAAAGTAATGCATATCAATGCTTTTGTACATATAATCCTGCACTTATCTTCAACAGAATCAGTTAAAGTCAAAGGATAAAATTTAACTTCTAACTTTGAACTTTCCAACCTTTCTCAGCTTGTCTCTGATCTTAATATTTCTGATTTTTTTTACTGTAAATGTATATCTGAAATGATATATATCCAGTGCTGCATTTTTAAGGGTGAATGTAATTTTATCATGGGGTTCCAGTGACAATGACAAACTATAGAAGCTTTATTTGAAAGGCTGAGAGAGTCAGGAAAGTCTTGAGACAACATTACAGTCTTCCACTGCAAACTTTGGGTTTTAACATGTATTTTATAGTAATGGATGGAAGAAAATCCCAAAGGAGGAGGAAGCTCACTGCTCCTGATTCTTCTTCTACTGTACAACTTCTCCTGACAACACAGTATCATCAAACTACACAGAATAACAGAAATTCATTAGAAAGAATATGATTGTGGAGGTTGTTTCTAATATGTTTCAGAGCTCACATCATCTCTATATATTCATTATCTGGTTTCTCTACAGAACAATATAAAATTAAGCAACCTTATATTGTAATGATCCCAGAAGTCAGTAGTTTAGTTTTTATATGATGAGAAGGAATAAATAGTGCTTTCTTCTACATTTTTGCCACATTAGTCATGATTTTATAGAATTCTGTCATGCTCCCCCTTAGTTGTCTCTTCTACAAGCTGAGAAGTCCCAGTTGTATTAATCTGGCCTCATATGGAAGCCTTTTCACACCCCTAATTATTTTTGTTGCTCTTTCTGTACCTTCTGTCAACTTTTTTGACTGCTGATGCACTTCGAGTGAATGTTTTCATAGAACTATCCAGAATGACACCATGATATCTCTCTTAAGTGATTATAGCAAATTTAAACCGCATTATTTTATATATGTAGTTCTCCAATGTGCATTACTTTGCATTTTTTGACATTGAACTTTATCTGCCTTTTGTTGCCCAGTCACTCAGTTTTATGAGATCAGTTGGTAAGTCTCTGCAGTCTGGTTTGGACTTAACTATCTTAAGTAGTTTTCTGTCATTGTCAAATTTTGCCACCTTGTTGTTCATGTTTTTTTCCAGATAATTTATGACTATGTTGAACGGTACTGATCCCAGTACAGACTCCTGGAGAATACAACTATTTATGCTCATTCTGAAAAATGACCATTTATTCTCGCCTTTTTCCCCCCTATCTTTTAACCAGTTACTGATTCAGAAAAGGACCTTCCCCCTTATACCATGACTGCTTACTTTGCTCAAGAACCTTTGGTAAAAGAACTTGTCAAAGACTTTCTGAAAATCTAAGTACACTATATCCACTTGATTGCTTTTGTTGGAATGCATGTTGACCCCACACCCCAAAGAATTTTAGTATAATGATGAGGCATGAGTTCCCTTTGCAAAAACCATCTTGACTCTCTCCCAACAAATTGTATTTGTCTATGTGTCTGATAAATCACATTCTTTAGTATAATTGCAACCAGTTTTCCTGGTACTGGTGTTAGTCCTGCCAGTCTGCAATTGTCAGGATCACCTCTGGGGCCTTTTTTAAAAATTGGCATCACATTAGGTATCCTCCAGTCACCTGGTACAGAAGTTGACTTAAATACTAGATAGGATCATTTAGATGAACAACAGTCAGTACTTCTATAATTTCCCATTTGAGTTCCCTCAGAACTCTTGGGTGGATGCCATCTTGTCCTGCAGATTTATTAGTTTAATTTATCAATTTGTTCCAAACCCTCCTCTAATGACAATACGATCTGAGACAGTATCTCAGACTGGCCACCTAAAGGTATAATCTGAATTAATGCAAATTCAATATTAATTACCCTGACTACCTATAATAATTCTGGCATCATTCTTCATTCAATATAAATTATAATCATGGTGGTGTGCCAGTGTCAAGAATTTAATAGCACTCACTATACTGTATTCTAAAAATAGAGATGTTTAAGATGCCCTCCTTGAGATTCTTTGTGTGTCTATGTACCTGTGTATGATACCTTTGTCTCCCATTGCAACTTCTCTCCATAAAGATGATCCATCTTCCCATCACTTACTGTGTTTCTTAGGGCATTTTTATTGAGTCGTATTGCTAACAAACAACTGTTTGTCATCTTGGGTAGCAAATCTAAGTAAATTAGAAGTGGTTTTACCTCAATGTTGTAACTAAATTTCCTTGATTAAAAATGAGAGCTACTTCATATCCTGTGACAACAACATTTTGTATTGTCACGGGAACATCACAGTCTGGAGCATGTCTGTGAAATGCTTGTGATTTGTTAGGCCATAATAGTTATCAGAGAATTATATGTAAATATTTTAACTTGTTATTCTTTTCTTAATAATCATGTGCATCTGCATTACATATAAATTGATATGTGCTGTAGGTACTGAGGTGGTTGTGGAATGGAAAAACATGTACTTTATTCTTTTTAATCTCTGACAATTCATGGAAATAAAGTAATTTATCTTAATTGAAATGGAATAGTCTGGTTAATATAAATCTATTTTCTTGAAATTGAGTTACAGGTCAATGAATGAAGTAGTTTGTGGGTTCTGTTGCCTATAATGTGAGAAAGTGCTTGAATATGCTTTAACAGTTGGCTTCATATAAAGCTATTCACACTTCCTTAAGTTCTAATAATTTACTGACAAGGGATTTTGCTTGCATTTGCTACATTTTTTCAAATCAATATAAAAAAAGCTTTTTCTTATTCTCCCCTTTGAAAGGAGGATAACTAGAAGTAATGAAAAGAAAGTAAAAAAAATCAGTGTGTAGGATGGATATAAGAAAGAAATGTTTTCTGACAGAATTATCTTATGTCTTGTGCTGGATACTTTGTAAAAGGAGTAGTGGGTCATTTCCATTTAGACTGGACAAAGCACTGGAAGATGTATTCTGGAGAATAATACTCTGTCGACAGGAGGGGAGATTAGATATGATCTAACAGATCTTTTCTATTTATAATTTCTGTAACGCTACAATGCCACACTACCAGACAAAGTGTTGGAACTGCAATAAAGAGTGGTACTGTAACACACATATATAAACACAATATTTTAGGGACAAGTCAACATGGCTTTTGTAAAGGAAACCATGCCTCACCAACCAGTTAGAATTCTTTGAGGGAGTCATAAAGCATGTGGAAAATTATACAATGTCCATAAGCTTTCAGACAGGCTTTGCCAAGGATTCATGCCAAAGACTCTTAAGTAAACTAAGAAATCATGGGGGGTTCTTTCAGAAACCAATAACTGGTTGAAAGATAGGAAGCAAAGAATAGGAATAAATGGCCAGTTTTCACAATGGAGTGAGATAAGCAGCAGGTTCCCCCAAAGACCTACATCAGAATCTGTGCTGTTCACCAATATCCATAACTGATCTAAAAAAGGGGTGAACAGTTAGATGGCAAATTCTGCAGATGATATAAAATTAACTGATATTTAATTCCATAGCTAATTGTAAAGAGTTACAAAGGGATCTCACTAAACTGGGTGAGTGAGCAACAATATAATAAATGAAATTCTCTAGCTAAGTGCAAAGCAATGCACACTGGAAAACATGATTACAATTATATACCCAAATGTTGGGTTATTACTTGTAAAGCTGTTATCACTCAAGAAAAAAAATCTTGGAATCATTGTAAATACTTCTCTTAAAACATATGCTGAATGGACAGCACCAGGTTTTTGTGTGTGTGTGTGTGTGTGTTTTGTTTTGTTTTGCTTTTGTTTATTTATTTATTTAGGAGTTTATTTATTTATTTATTTATTTATTTATTTATTAAGTAACAGAATGCTAGAAACTATTAGGAAAGAGATAGATAAAAAGACTAAAAATATCATATTGCCACTATAGAAATCCATGGTAAACCTATACCTTGAGTACTGCATATAGTTCCGGTTGCCCCATCTCAAAATCTATATCTATATCATCTATTGGAGTTGGAAAAGGTACAGAGAAGGGCAACAAAATGATCAGTGGTATCAAACACATTCTATATGAGGAGAAATTAAAAAGATTAGGACAGTTCAAATGAGGAAAGACATGAGTGAGGGGGGAATGATACAGAACTATAAAATCATGGATAGTTTGGAAGAAGTTATAAGGGATGTATTACTTATCCCTTCATATTACACAAAAATCAGTAATCATTCAATGAAATTAATATGCATCAGAGTTAAAACAAACATAAGAAAGTACTTTTTCACAAAGTACGGAGTCAACTTCTGGAACTCATCACTGGGCATGTTGTGAAGGCCAAAAGTATAACTGAGGTAAAAAAAATGAATTAGATAAGTGTATGGAGCATAGGCCCATCAATGGCTATTAATCAAGACAGTCAGTGAAACAAATCTATTATTCTGAATGACCCTAAACCTCTGGCTCCCAAAAGTTGTGACTGGATTACAGGATTTTGATCGCTCAGTAAATGCCCTGTTCTGTTGATTTCCTCTGAAGTACCTGGCACTGCTGGAAGACAGTATACTGGGATAGATAGACTATTTATCTGCCCAATATGGCCATTGTTCTATTCTTAATAATTTCACTCATTCTTCTATATCCATATTTCTCTTCTTTCTTGTTATCTCTTGAAAATCTCCATGAGAATAAGATAATTAAAAAGGATTATCATTTCTCAGTCTAATCTAGTCTCTCCTAATGAATCTGGTCCCATTAAGATCTATGATAATGTCTCCAGGACCCAAATGTTGTTGTGGGTCTAGTTTTGAATATTGAACAGCTTATGACACTTTCTTGGGGCTGTTCACCATGTAACCATTTTTTCCATCCAGCCTCAATTAGAGAGAGTTTTGCTGGTGTAAAAATGTTACCTGACTTTGCCACCTCAATCTGTTAGGATATGTCTACAGTTAGAATTGAATTTGTATTGATGACAATCAATTTGAATTCAGTTAAGTGCACGGCCACACTTGCTTTCCTCAATTTGAACTGAGGAACTCCTCAGTTCGAACTGATGAAAGCTGACTTTGAATTGGTCAAGTTGTGTTTGACCCCGAAGTCAGGGTCAATTTGAACCCAGTAGTTTGAATTGACCTAGTGTGGCCATGTCAATTTGAACTCACTGAGTTCAAATTGAAATGGGTCGACCTTCCTCCCAGGGCACATGCACCCTGGAAGGAAGACCAGCTCTCCAGCACCTGGGTCAAGCAGCCCCAAAGCTGCCTCTACCCTCCCCAGACAGATTGGGCTGGGGGGGGGGGGCAATGGGGTTCCTGTCCCCTGGCTGGGGACAGGGACCCCAGCCCCCACTCCAGCCCTGGCTGCTGGCTGGGGAATGGACTTCTCCATGCATAGCTCCTGCCCTGCTGGCCATGCAAAAGGAAGTGTGGAGCACAGACAGATAACTGTAACCCTGTGTAATGGACATTGTGACCAATGTCCAGCAAGACTCCATATTGTCAGTTTGGACTTTCTGCTTAAACAATGTACATCATTTTGGATACTTGATGAAATCTGGTTTAGGTGTATGCTGTATATGTTCTTTTAAATGTGTGAACAAGCTGTGTGAATGAAGGGTGTGTGTGTGAAAAGGCCAGTCTCAACTGCCAGCTGTCCTGATGAAGCACAAGTACCATCTAACTAGCTGAACAATGCAGACATCTCATTAAAGTAAACAGAAGGAGCCACCCCAGAAAGAAAAGAATAAAATATAATCAAGTCTGCAAGTGACTGGTGACCAATGATCTCCCAGGAACCCTGAGGCTACATGACACAGCAAATCCCATAGACTTACTTGAAGGCCTGCAAGTATAAAACACGGGTGAGAGCATGAAAACTTTGGGGGTCTCATTCTGCAACTGTCATCTTGGAGCATCGGATCATGACCGACAGAGGCCTGGCTCCCTCCTTGTGCCCAGCCTAGCTGGCCACTAGGTTGGCTCAAGCAACACATGAAAGGACTGGTAATTACATCACACCAGCTTGCAGAACTTTGTGTGTGTGTGTGTGTGTGTGTGTGTGTGTGTGTGCTTTTAGCTATTCTTACTTATTTACAATAAATGTGGCATATTGCCTTGTCCCCCTGAATAAGATCCTGCTAGTCTTTTCTTTTTACTAGGGGGTGCTCTCCTGGGTGCCCTTTTTGGTATAACAGAAGGCACCCCTTGCTTGGCTTCTGACCAGCTGGCCATGCACGGGGAAGGCACCCCTGCATGCGGCTCTTGCCCCGCTGGCAGCGTGCGGGGAAGGCACCCCGGTGAGGACTGGTATCCCTGCTGGATGTGCCTGTCCAGCAGGGATGCCACCACGTGCAGGGGTGCCTTCCCCGCATGCAGTCAGTGGAGCAGGAGTCATGCACCAGGGTGCCTTCACCGCATGTGGTCAACAGGGGTGCTGCCATGCAGGGGGATTTCTTCCCTGCGCACAGCCAGCAGGGAGGGCTGTGCACAAGGGTCCCTTTCCCATGCATGGCCAGCAGGGCTCTTGCCATGCTCAGGGAGCCCTTATCCCCTACCCCTGCTGCGCTGTCAGCTCTGGGCCAAGGGATTCCCCTGGCACCATGCTGACAGAACAGCTGGGGTGGGGGAGAAGGGATTCCCCTGACCAGCACTGACAGCGCATGAAGGGGAGGATTCCTCCAGCCCGGCGCTGACAGCATAGCCAGTTCAGGGAAGAAGCGATTCACGAGTGTGCGCTGACAGCAAGGAATCCTTTCTCCGCCATCCCCGCTGCACTGTGTGTAGTGGGGTGCCCTGGCCTCAGGAAGCCCTGGGAGGTGAAAACTTCCCTTCCAGGATCCTGCCTTCTGAGCCTGGAATGGGGAAAAACATTCCCTGCCTAGCTCTAGCTTTTGCCTGTGCTGGTCTCAGAGGGCTGGAGCCCAGCAGGGGATTGGGTGGTGGCATGGCCATTCTAGGGAGCCAGGTTGCTACATCTTCCATGGTGCCCCTCCTCTAATTCAAATTAGCAAGTCTAGTTCATGGGCATGCTAATTCAAACTAAAGTGTCTAGCGTGGCCATGTCAGGCCCATTCAGGCTGGAAGGGTTGGGGGTGAAGCTGCCAAACAACACTGAGCAGGCCCACTTCAGCACCCTGCCACCAAAAGCAGGATTCCGCGTGGCTGCTCTCTGTCCCCGGGGGAGAGACATCCAGCCAGGGGCGTCCAGGGACACTGCTCTGCATTGGCAGCAAAGTGGCCTCCATCCCTGGCTACCCCACATATCCCTGGCCAGCTGCTCCTCCACAGGGATGGAGGGTGGCTGTGTGGAGCTGCTGCTTTTGGCCCCGCTCAGCATTATTTGGTCACTTTGCCCCACCCCCCCAGCCTTAAAAGGCCTGATCCATTGCTGGGGGCAAGCCCAAGGCAGTGGCTCCATGCAGCCACTCTTCACCCTCTAAGGAGGGACAGCTGGCCAGGGGTAGGCAGGGCATTCAGTGACACTGCTCTGCATTAAGAGCAAAGCAGTTTCTGTCCCCAGCCAGCCATCCTGTTCCAGCTCCAGTGTGCCCTCTGCAGGCCCACATTTCCAGAGCCGCAAGGAAGCTCTTAAAGATTTCAAAAGGGATAGCCGTGTTAGTCTAGTCCAGTAAAAAAAAACAACAAGGAGTTGTGTGGCACTTTAAGACTAACAGATTTATTTTTTGCATGAGCTTTCGTGGGAGAAGATCCCACTTCCTCAGATGCTTTGAAGATGGGTGAACTTACAGAAAGGAATGGAACTAAATGCAAGGGGGTGTAAAACAGAGGATCAGGTCATACAGTAACAGCAAATCAGAGAAGTTTTCAGGTTCAAACCATAGGAAGCCTGAAGTCAAATTACCTATTGTAATGGGAAAAGAACCCATAGTCTCCATTAAGTCCTGCTTTCACAGAATTTAGCTTGTATATTAATTCGAGTTCAGTTGTTTCTCTTTGAAGTCTTGATGTCCCAGCTACCTCATGCAACTCCAGAGCCATGGGTTGCCAACCACCAGTCTAAAATAATTTTTTTACTTAAGAAACCTTTCAGAGTCACTGGCTCCCAGGACAAAGATCCAACTTCCAAGGATGCAAAAAGAGTTGCCTTTTTTGTTTGCTGAGGTGATGGATTACAAGGGGTCTTTTTTCTTATTGTAGTCCAATAAACCTTTGAAATGTATCCTTCTGACTTATACCCCAGATAAATTTCTTTTCCCTGCCTGCTTGTTTTGCTGTGAGCTAACACATCTTATCCTCCTGTTATCCTTTTTGTTCTGTTTACCTCATGCAAATTTATTTCCCACAGTTTTAGGCACAGCCTACTTAATTTACATCACAGACCTGGTGGACAAGTGAACCAACATTCCTTTGTCTGGGAAAAGCTTGTTTATTAAGACTACCTGACGACATAGTTTAAAGGTATTTTTAGAACGTACATGCAACTTCTGAAATAGCACCCAAACATATATCTTGTAATGCTTATAGTGATAAGCATGAGATAAGTTTTCATTTGACATCCCAGACAATATTTTTTATAGATAAATACTTTGACAGCAATGTAGTGTAATAAGTTTGTTAGGGTTCACAAAAATTGTTGACACAGAGTAGCCTACCACCAGCGGCCCTTTGTGTCACACGTGTATTGTTTGGCTATCTGTATTGCCCTATTTTATAAAATCATTGTCCTTTGTCATTTACACTATGCATTTTTTCCTGTTTTTTTTTTTTTTTTTTTTTTTTTGGTTTCACTTCTGAAGTCAGGGAACCTATTTCCATTCTCCCCAAAGGGATGATACAAAGTCCTCCCCATATGGGACAAGACAAAATCAAATGAGTGTATTTTGAGAACTGTTGAAAGAATGAGTCAGACAAAAAGAAGAAGCCTGCAAGATCTCTAGCTAACATTTGCAGTGTTGGATCTAGGCACATTTCAAAGCATTTCAATGTGAAAAATAAAGGCTAAATTAAATGAACAAAAATGTAAAAAATTCCTTGGTTCTCACTAAATGAATACATTCTCAGAAAGATGGAGTGGGTTTTTTTCTTTATTAAAAATACATCTGAAATTTGCAAAAACCACATCATTCAAATGGAAATTTTCCCCTAATCTTATCTAGTGTGATAGCAGCAGCAGCCGCGTTCTTGTGAAAGAACACTTTGTCAAACCTAAGCATAGCTGCAGGGATTTTATCTGCTCTAACATCTTCGTAAATTTGACAGCTGCCTTTATTATTAAATAAGGAGACATTCCAGCTTCTGTAAGTTATAGCTGTATCTTGGGTGCGAGTTTAACAGAAAATGATCTTATCATAATTACACTACAATAACAATCCAGGGCTTTTGTAATCTATTGACATGCCCTATAATGTTATCTGATTTTATGGCTATGTGAAGACACTTGCTTTCAAAAATGTAAACTGATAAATACATGAATAGCAGGCCATATTTCCCTTTTTTTGTCATAGGTGTTGGGATGGTATATTTTTAAGGGGTAGATAAAGTCAGGGAAGTTTCTGGTTTGGATTTTTCTGTTTAACCACACACTATTGAATCTGAGTTTCTGCAATCAGTCTTTGAGGGGAAGAAACAGAGTGGCTATGTTCACACGTAAACGCTTATTTCGAAACAAGTGAATTTGAAATAAGTTATTTCAAAATAAAATCATTATTTCAAATTAACTTAAATTGAAATAAGCAAAAACCACCAAATCAAAATAGCGAGTATGAACATAGGGCCATGTTGCCAACCAATCCCTTGCCACTGGGAGGAAAAAAGCCCCCAAGAAAGAAATGGGGGGCACCCCTCCTCCTCCTCCACTTTGCCGGCAGCAGGGTGGAGGGCACAAGTCAGGGCACCCCAGTCAACCCGCCGGTGGCCGAGTGGCAGGCGGGTAAGCTCTGGGGCGCCCTGGTCTGCCTGCCGGTGGCTGAGAAGTGGGCAGTGAGCTCTCAGGTGCCCCAGTCCCCCAGCCCCTGGCCTCTTGCAAGCGGCCAGGGGAGATGCCAGCTCCCCCACCCCAGGCAGGCTCCGCAGCCTGGTCAGTTTCATACCTGTGAAATTGACCAGGCCGCGGAGCCTGCCTAGTGCTGGGGGAGCTGGCATCTTCCTTGGCTGCTTGCAGGACCTGCCGCCCAGGCAGGCGTTCGCAACCCCAGCAAGGGGGTCACCCCAGCCACTGCCCCCCTGCGCCTCCCTGCACATCCCCTCTGTCCCTGGCAAGGGTGCTGAGTGGGAGTAGGACTTCCTTCCAGGGTGCCGTGCACCCTGAGAGGAAGGTCAAACCTTTGATTCAAAACAGTGGTGTTTTGAAATAATGCAGCCGAACAACGTTATTTCAAAACAACCCTTCCGAATCAAGGGTTATTTTGTTCTCCTACTAGGTTTTACTGTTTCATTTTAAAGTTCCTTGTTTTGATATGATGGGGCTCATCACTTCGGAACAAGGAAAAGTCGTTGGGACATAACTTTTTTTTAAAGCGAAACAATGGTGGTTGTTTTGCTTTAAAACCATTGTGTGGACATAGCCAGTGTGTTGAATGGGACAATGTTTGTATCTTGGCACCAATTCTTATTATATCCTAAATAAAGCAGTGACAATTTGTGGGTGATTCTGCCATAGAGTTGAGCAATAACTGATTTTTTTAGTTTGCAGGCTGAACCAAATGATCTTCAAAAAAAAAGATAATTTGAATCTAAACTAATATGGGGGTGACGGCAGTGGCTAAAGAAAACAAAAAGGCAAAATGGTGAAAGCAAAGCATTTTAAAATTAAAAGTTTTAAAACTACAGATTGAAATGTTTCATTTTCAAATGTCTAAAATGAAACATTTTGGCTTTTAAAAAATCTAATTTTATAGCTGAGACTATTGAAAAATTTGACCCAAATTCTTAAATAGTTTTGGTGACTGAAAAAATATATTTTTGCTTGAATTTGTTATTCACTGAAAAAAAGAGTTCTCTGGCTTTAGCCTGCTCACCTGTACCAAGAAGTAAAGGAAAATGGATAGGCCAGGGAACATACACTCTGCTATATATTAGGTTGGTATATGGTGTCCTTCCTGATGCTATATTTCAGAGAGAGCAGAAGGAAATCAGGACAGATTTTACTTTCTGAGTTTAAATCTCCTTCATGATCTGGTCCTAGGCAGCACGGTTCTGCTATCCCACAAATAAGGTTTGTGGCAAAACCAATAGATCCCAGAATGATTAAAGGTGAATGAAGCTCAGAGGTTGGGAGTCTTGATGGAAGAAACATAATAGGCCATTCAGTTCTTCCTCCTGCCAGTGCAGGAATGCTGCTTTTTGCAATTTCTTTGTGTCCAGTCTATTTTCAGTTTCACAAATCTGTAAATATTTGCTCTTGAAATCTCAGAACAAACTCTTAAAAAACATTTTCACTTCTCTCTACATGCCGTATTCATCATTTCATTTTGATATTTTTTTTCCTTCTGGGTAGAGGCAGACAGTGAAAAAGAAGTGAACCTTCATGTATAGCAATCCAGAAAAGGATCATATAGAGTTTTTCCTGAAGCTGCATGTCAGCTCTTCTTTCACACAGCCCATACTGGCCATTCTCGTATATCATGCCTAACCAGCAAACTGTCAGGAATGAGTTTGAAAGGTTCTTTCTGGTATGGGTGTTGGGTTTGATAAACCCTAATGTTGCTCAAACTCATCCAGGCCCTTCTCCCTATACATTGCTATCTTTGCACACTCATAGACAGGATAATTAGGGTAGCAATTTAGCCTTTAGAAGCCTAACAGCTTCTAATGGGGGGAACTGATCTGCATGGGTTTTCTATTTGCATGAGCACAAAGAGCCTATTAGCATAGCTTCACCATGAGTGCACGGTAATATGGGTAATGACATTTGGGTTTATCTGATCACAAATCTGTCAATATCTATAATTCTATTGAAGAGAAACATGAAATATTGTCTTTTATAATATGCCACTCTCTTGCTTGTTCAAACTCTGTTTAGATGGGTTAAAGGATAAAAGCTACCATTAGCAAAATAATATTAAAAGAGGGGTCACCCTGTCCTTCTAGCCTGGTGAAGTTAAGACGGGGCAGGTGTTTAGCATTGGCTCAGTCTAGAGTTACACCTGAGGCTCTGCTTCACCCAATCACCCTACTGTCAAAAGATAGATCTGGCTAGGCTTCCTGTGAAGTCTTTCTTTTTTTATTTTAATGGGAGAAGCTGTTTGAAGCTATGTAGAGTTTAAGAGCTGAAATTACTGAGAGAAGCAAATCCTCTGTCTGAGCTGAAATCACTGAAGAGGAGCCAGTGGCAGGTGAGAGCAGACCATGAACGACCAGTAAGCTGAGCCAATGGATGGTGAGAGCCAAGCATGAGTGACGAGCTGGTGGACAGCAGGCAGAGCCAGCAGCTGGTGGAAGTGAACAGTGTAAGGACCAGTGGGTAGTGCCGGTGGACAGCTGGCATGAAAGATATTCCCTACCTATCCTGGGGCTTGTTGGGAGCCTTGTTCTGCACTGATTCTCCAGATCAGTGCTGATTTCTGCTATTGGGTTTTTACATTCTGTTTTACCACTATTAAAAGTTCTGTATTCCACACTCAGACTAATGCTTGCAAGTGGGGAAGCCTTACCCATTTGGGGGGCCCAGGGAATAGTGCATGATTTCCTAGAAGCCTGGGTGGGGGCTCCAGCCGATTGGTGCTGTAACATTACCTGGAAACCCCTAGAAATAGACCCCTCCCCTTGTTTTGCCAGCTCGCCCTGGCAGAAGGTTTACATTTATAACTGAGAGCAGAGTTTCGTTCTACTTGACAGACAAGAAGTCCTTCTGTGGCACTTTTGAAGACTAACAATTTTATTTATTGTGTGAGCGTTTGTGGGTGAACCCACTTCATCAGACAGCCAGGTAGTCTTTGTTGTGAGTCTTCAGAAGTGCAACAGTACTCCTTATTTGTTTTGCTGAACTAGACTAACACAGCTACCTCTCAGGATCTTGGTTCTGCCTAGTTATCTTTGTCTCCATAAACCCAGACAGCTTTATTATTACATTTATTATTTGTGTTACCAAAAGTACCCAGACGCCAAAGTCAGGATCAGGATCCTGTTATGGAAGGTGTTGTACAAAAGATAGCCTTTGGACAGAAGAGTTTACAATTTAAGGCTTCAGTCTTGTGGTGAGATGGATGCAGACACACCCCTGTGTGGAGGCAAAGTTCACTGACTTCAGTGAATCCCTGCAGACTGGGGCAGAGAGTTCAGGATACAGCTGCATGCATCTAATTTCAGGATCAAGGGCTAAATTAAGATAAGATGCAACAGGTAGGTGACTTGACCAAATTAAGAGAATGGGTTGAGTAGGGAGTGAGTGTAACAGTGATAGGAACATGTGGTTATTTAGACTAGCTAAGCACACCAAAAGAAGGTCTTGATAAATCCAAAAACAAGCAAACAAACATACAATGATAGTTATAGGTAAAGAGGTAAGTAGATATTAGTGCCCTGACTTGCCACCTGCCTAACTGTTATCAGTTGCCAGTTTACCATAGCCAAAGTGTGGCTGGTGGAAGGATTTTGAAGACGATGAGTTGTGTTTACATATTAGTTTGGAGAGCGTATTATGTGCGTAGCAATCACCTTGAGAAAAAGTATGAAGATGCTTGTATAAGTGGACAAATGGAAGAATTTTGGATCACTGGCAAAACAGAAGGGGAGTGGGCAACACAGTGTCATATGCATTCATGTAGCTGAGCTGTTGCAATGATGTCCAACTCAATAAACATATATCAGAGACCAATTTGGATAAACTGATTTACTACAAAAGGTTGTGAGCCCAACCAGGGGATCTTAATAGCTTAAATAGAAACAGAAGCTGTAGGAACACTAAGAATGAGAACAATGGCTCTCTCCCTCTCTCTCTCCTAATAGAGAAACAGAAAAAGAAAACACTCCTTTGAAGCCCATATTTATAGGCTTTGTTTAGTATTGCCCTAACATCTCAAACTATGCAACATGGAAAATATCCCCCTGAAAAGGGCTGGAAAAGACCTTTCCAAACTCCTGCATTTCATAGGCAATGGCTTTGTTATTCCTGCCCTTAAGATATATGGTTTTATGGAATGGGTTCACTTCAAACCATTCCATTGCAAAATTAATGTTTAAAAGAAATATTAAATAGCAGGTTAAAAAACAACAGCTGAAGTCATAAAGAATTCTCATTTGTTCTCTGAAAAGATAAAAAGGCAGCAGACTTCTTAATATTTCATATGGGGGAGTGAGGAGGGAAGGAATGAATTTATTTTTAAACTTGGAATGAAATCACTTGACTGACACATAAAATACAGTCCAACTTTAAAAGAACTTAATTGGCTAAAGCTGTGAGCAGGAATTAAATTATGTTCTGTAGCATCTACAGCAAATTCATACCGAAACTAGCTGGCAGCCCAGGAAAACACCTGTTTGAAAAAGTTGGGAAAAATTGCTCCAACTGTTTTATTATGTTATTAATAATAATTATTATTAAAATGGTAAGAAGAAAGACAATCTGTCACCTAATTATGCCTAGGTATCACAATGCCTAATGAATATGGGTTTAGATGCTGGGTCTTTAAGGATTTAGCTGGTGCCCAGCCTCTTTCAGAATCAGATACCTTCAAGTTCTCCAGTTCTTATGCTTGAAAATTTCCAGAGGGGTAGCAGTGTTAGTCTGTGTACAGCAAAAACAACAAGAGCCCTGTGGCACCTTAAAGACTAAGGGTATGTCTATACTTAGAAGGTTAGTTCGAATTAACTGAATTCGATCTATCAATTCAGACTAATAATTTTTAGTTCGAATTAAGTTAATTCTCATTGACACAGCCACACTAGAAACCTTAATTCGAACTAGCATGTCCATGCACAGGACTTGCAAGTTCGAATCAGGCAGGGGGCGCTACTGCATAGGGAAAATCAAGCTGTGGTTAATTCAAACTAACACAGCTATGTTGGTTTAATTCAAACTCATGAGTTTGAATTAACCATCAATTTGAACTTAAGGGAGGTTTTATAGATTCAAACTAGTCTTTCCTTAGTTCGAACTAAGGGAACTCCTTAGTTTGAACTAATGAAAGCAAGTGTGGACATGCACTAATTTACTTTGAATTAATCCTCCTTAATTTGAACTAAATTGTAAGTGTAGACATACCCGAACAGATTTCTTTGGACATAAATTCTTATGCTGGTTCAATTACCACTGATTTCAGTATTATTTCATCCAATTAAAGAGCAGTGGCAGGTGAAACCAGCTACCTCAAGATGTGTCTCATATTATTTAAGAACACATACTTTACCCAGTGTGGAGCAGGAACAGATGAACCCATCTCTCTCCAATTGTATGCGAATCAACTAGACACAAAAATGGTAATTATCTTGTTTTGCCTATTTACTAGAAGGATAACTACTCGTATCTGCAGAGAGCTACTACAGAAGAGAACAGAGACTCATATTTTTTAAGGCAAGAATACCATTAGGATGGTTTAGTTTGATGTCCTGCATAAAGCTCATGCAAAAAATAAATCTGTTAGTCTTCAAGTGCCACACAACTCCTTGTTGTTTTTTTCACTGGACTAGACTAACACGGCTATCCATTTTAAAATCTGCATAACATAGATCATGGCATGCAGTACATCCTCACTGCTGTGTCCCTCTCAGGAGTTTGATTTATCCAGCATTTCTCATTTTTTCCATATAATTATAAAATATATTAATTGGTATATAAATCTTGTACTACTGTTTCACTGTAGAGAATAATATAAACAAGTCATTGTGTGAAATTTCAGTTGGTTCTGACTTTGCTAGCGCATTTAATGTACCCTGCTGTAAAACTAGGCAAAAAACTAGAGGAGCTGATTTAGCTCCTGGAAGGTCTCTTTGTGATCCCTGGGATACACATACCCCTGGTTAAGAATCACTGACATAGGTCAGATAATCTCAGCCTGCTCTGGAGCATAATGAGTAGTCTCAAAAGGATCTGTGTGGTCATTAAATTAAGGGAGACTCTGATAACTCATTAGCTAATTTTCCAACACTTACAGAACACTTTCAAATCTCTCTTGCACCAGTGGATTCTGCAGTGCTAAGCACTTCCCTGCGTTTGACCAGGAATGTGTATCCAAAACATAGAAGAATCTTACAAGATTAGGGCTGGAAGGGACCTTAGCATGTCACCTAGTCCAATTCTCTGCTCAGAACAGAACAAATCCCAACAAAATCATCCCACCCAGGGCTTTGTCAAGCCACACCTAAAAGGGCCATGCCCCCACCAAATATATAGAAAAAGGAAAGTACCTGGGAAGCAGAAGGGCAAAAAGTGTTAAATTGATTTAACAGTTAAATCAAAATAACATGTCCACACTGTGTTATTTTGAAATAACAAATTTGATTTAACCATCATGTTGAATACACTACTAGGTTTTATTATATTGACATGACTTTCCTTATATCAAAATGAGGGAGCTCCTCATTTCAAAATAAGGGAATGTCATGTAGACCTACAATTTTTTAAATCAAAATAACCAGCATTATTTTGATTTAAACAGTGTGTGTGGACATACCCATAGTGCAAACATTTTATTTTTATTTAACTGTTAAGTCAATTTAACACTTTTTGCCCTTCCGCTTCCCAGCTGCTTTCCTTTTTCTATATATTGGGTGGGGGCATGGTCCTATTGGGTGGGGGCATGGTCCTTCTAGGGGGCCATATTGCCACACCTCCCATGGTGGCTTTCTCTTAAATTGACATAGCAAGTCCTGTCCATTGACATGGTATTTAGATTTGAATTTCTCATGGGGACCTGTTAAATCGATGTAACTTAAATTAATGTAATTATTTTATATTGATTTTATTAAATTAATATAAGTTAAATTGATTTAACTGTGTAAGTGTGGACATAGCCCATGACATTATATTGAATCAAAATGACAAGCTCTGTCATTTTGAAACAAGGAAAGTTAAAGTGATACAATAAAACCTTGCTTTAAATTGCACTGAAGCGTGGATCAAAACCATTATATCAAAATAATGTCATGTGGATGTGTTATTTTGATTTAATGGTAGTTTCAATTTAATAGTTTTGCCCTTCTCCTTCCCAGGGCGCCTTTCTCTATTCATATATTGGGTGGGGCATGGCCCTTCAAGGGGGCCATCTTGCTACACCTCCCATAGCATCTGTCTCCTAAATCAAACTAGCAAGTCCTGTCCCTGGACAGGCTAGTTTGATTTGACTTTCTAGTGTGGACATGTTAAATCGATTTAGCTTAAATGGACTTTATGATTTTTATGGCAATTTTATTAAATTGATTTAAGTTAAATCGATTTAACTGTCTGTGTGTGGACACAGTCTGCATGTCCAATTTCAGTCAAAAATATTTGCTGTTGAAGAGTTTTCAATGTGGCCACAGTTGAGTGTTGCTAAGGTCCATTCTCCTTTATCTATCAAAGCCAGAGAAAATGTGATTTCATAGATGATGTTTTTTCTAGGTGAATTTTTCAGTTGGTTTATTTGGATGATGTTTCCTTGGAAATAGTAGGCTGTATGCCCTTTGCAGTTAAAGGCTGTTTTACTAACTGGGAGAACAGATGAGAACATACAAAAGACCACTTGATGGCTCCCTAAAGTCTTCTTCTTCTTCTTCTTTTTCTTCTTCTTCTTTGTTTTTCTAAACAATTACTGGGTTGTTCTCTTCAGTGTTGTTTCATGTCTTATGTTGTAAGGAACCAAGTTAAAATGGAAGTTTTGAAGTGGCGGTGCATTAGGGTAGAGGCTAGGAAGTTTTGTTTGCATCAACCCCAAATATGAACGTGATAGCATAGGAATAAAATATAGTGCTTGGGGTTTAAACCAGAATGGGTTTAAAACAAATAGGCTATTTTCTCAATGTGCCTGCTGAAAGAGATGTGAGCCACTGTCTGGATGATAGAGTAGAATTTTTGCCCTGGATGATGCTTGTTTGTCTTTAGTTGTAGCCAGAGAAGGCACAAGAATACCCTAAGTGGCATTTATGCTATTAAATTAAATACAAATAGCAGGAACATCAAATTGTCCTGTACTTATGTTCAGTTTACTAGCTACACACAAACATAAACTGATCAGCTTGACATTTTATTGCTTCTTTTTCTTTAAAACAAAAGTCTAAGAAATAACAGAAGTTGAATAAAAGAACTCAGTAATTAAAATAAATAAAGGCTCTATTGTCCCTTAAATGAGCTGTTGCAACCGCATGCTTGTTTGCTTGTTTGTTTGTTTGTTTGCCAAACACGGTGAATTTTTGGGGAGGGGCAATTTGTATATGCAATGTGATCAGACTACAAAAGCAGCGAAGTGTGCAACCTTCTAGTCTAGCATTTATAACTGTTGTAAACACCTTCTTTTCCACATTTTCTCATGTAAGTCCCTGAAACAAATTTCTAGAGGGAAAAAAGGTATTTGAAAAAGATTGGTGCCAGGAGAGATGGATTATATGTGGAGATGAGCTCTTAATTTCATGCAGTGATCAAAAAGGTTAATGTGTTTCTGTGATACATAAACAGGAGAATTTTTAATAAGAGTAGAAAGGCTATTTTACCTCTGTCTTTGGCACTGGTGCACCTGCCACTGAAATACTATGTCCAGTTCTGATGTTCACATGTGAAGAAAGTTTCAAAACTGAGCTTGACAAATTCATGGAGGGGATGGTATAATATAACAGCCTAGTTTGATAATCGACTGATCTTTGGCTTCTGGTAGTAGATATGCTGATGGGATGATTGATGGGATGGGTTCTGAGTTATTACAGAGACACCTTTCTTAGGTGTCTGACTGATAAATCTTCAGCCATGCTCAGGATTTAACTGTTAACCATTTTGAGGTCAGGAAGGAATTTTCACCCAGGGCAGACTGGAAAAGGCTCGGGGGTGGAGGGATCAACTTCCTCTGTAGCATGGGCCATAACTCAATCACTGGTGGATTCTTTATACCCTAAATCTCTAAGGCTATGTCTACAC
This sequence comes from Podocnemis expansa, assembly GCA_007922195.1. NCBI lineage: Eukaryota > Metazoa > Chordata > Testudines > Podocnemididae > Podocnemis > Podocnemis expansa. The sequence continues at coordinate 29,641,414 of ML681963.1, forward strand.
TTAGAAGGTTAGTTCGAATTAACTTAATGTGAACTAAATAATTTGAACTAATAATGATTAGTTCAAATTAAGTTAATTCGAATTAACATGGCCACACTAGAAACCCTAATTCGAAGTAGCATGTCCATGCACAGCACTTGCTAGTTCGAATTAGGTAGGAGGTGTGATTGTATAGGGAAAATCAAATTGTTGCTAATTTGAACTAACAGTTAGTTCGAATTAACACAGCTACATTGGATTAATTTGAACTAACCTCCAAAGGGATAGCCATGTTAGTCCAGTCCAAAAAAAAACAAACAAAAAAAAAAAACCCAAGGAGTCATGTGGCACTTTAAGACTAACAGATTTATTTTTCACTTGAGCTTTTGTGGGAGAAAATCCCACTTCGTCAGATGCACCTTCGAAGTATCTGATGAAGTGGGATTTTCTCCCACGAAAGCTCATGTGAAAAATAAATCTGTTAGTCTTAAAGTGCCACATGACTCCTTGTTTTGTTTGTTTTTTTTTTTTAATTAATCATCACTTTCAAGTTAAATTTGGTTTTATAACTTCAAAGTTAGCTTTCATCAATTTGAACTAAGGCATTCCTTAGTTTCAATTAATGAAAGCCAGTGTGGCCATGCAGTTATTTAATTTGAATTGATCCTCATTAATTTGAATTAAATTGTAAGTGTAGACATACCCTAAATCATGAATTGAGGACTTTAATAACTTAGTCACAGTTAGGCTGTGTTCAGACGAGAGTTTTATTTTGAAACAACAGCCGTTGTTTCAAAATAAAATTTATTTCCCCACGACCTTCCATTATTTTGAAACATTGGGACCTGTTGTTTCAAAATAACAGCCATTATTTTGAAACAGTAAAACCTTCCTTGAAATCGAAATAGCCGTTGTTTCGAAATGGCTGTTTCGAAACAGGGGCATTCAGACATATTGTTTCAAAACAACCATTGTTTCAAAACAACTGTTTTGAAACAACATGTCCGAATGGCCTTATTTCAAAATAACCATTTTGAAATAACAGCCGTTTCGATAGCCAGCTTTCCCTTAATTCAAATTAACTTATTTCAAAATAAGGACTTTATTTCAAAATAACTCATTTTGAAATAATAGTTTACGTGTGAACATAGCCTTAGAGATTTATTTCAGGAGGATGTGGGTTAGGTTCTCTGCATTGTGCAGGATGTCAGATGATATGATCAATATGGTCCCTTCTAACCTTAGAGTCTATGATTCTATAAGCATATTGATAAATCAGAGGGGGTTCGGAGAAGAACCATGTTAATGATTAAATGACTGAAAAAATGTGCCTTATAATGTCAGAGTTAAGAAGCTCATTTTATCTAACTTAAAAAAAAAAAAAAACAAGATTGAAGGTTGATTTGATTACAATCTATACATATCACCCAGGGAACAAATATTTTATAATGGACTCTTAAACCTATCAGAGAAAGGTATGGAGGAGTTGGAGTTTAGGGACATGGTTGAATATCTAAACAAATACTTTACCTCTTTTTTAATGTGTCAGCTATGAGCCTGGAGATAGTGGTAGGGTGGCTAATAGGACTAAGGATATGGAAATAGAAATTACCACAGTTGAGGTAGAAGACAAACTTGAATAGCTTAATGGGAATAAATGCAGAGAGTAAGAAAGGTAATCTCCAGCCACCAATATTAAAGGAACTAGCACATAAAACTGTGAGCTGATTAGCAAGGATTTTTTAAAGACTCTCTAGACTCAGGGACTGTGCCGTATAACTGGAGAATTGCTAACACAGTTCCTGTTTTTAGGATTGGGGGAAAAAAGTGATCTTGGTAACTGTAGGACTGTTAGTTTGACCTCAGTAGTATACAAAGTCTTAAAAAAGAATATAAAAGAGAAAATAGCTAAAGACATTGAGGTTAATAGTAATGGAGATAAAATAGAACATGACTTTATGATAAGGGTGATCTTCTCAGACTGACCTGATATCCTTTTTCTGAGAAGATAATAGATATTGTAGGAAAAGGGAATGCAGTGGATCTGATTTACCTATATTTCAGTAAGATGTTTCATTAGGCTCCACATGGGGCATGGTTAGTTAAATTAGAAAGGATGGTGATTAATATGAATATTGAAAGGTGGGTAAGAAACTGATTATAGTGGAGACAACAAAGCAGAACCATCATGCCGGTTTTTGCTGCCCGGGGCACATTCAGATCAGAATGTGCCCCTTGCCATCAGCAGCACTTGGAGCTGGTGCTGCAAAAGCTGTCCTTTAATAGAGTGCTGCTCTGCGCTGCCCAGTGCTTTGCCCTGTTGGCCCTGCCATAGTTAGGGCTCTGCTACAAAGGATCATACTGAGAGCTGAACTGTCAATCTGGAGGGAAGTTACTAGTGGAGTTCCTCTGGCATGTGTCCTGGGACCAATCTTATTTAATCTTTTTATTACTGGCACTGGCACAAAAAAGGAAAGTATGCTAATAAAGTTTGTGGATGCCACACAGCTTTGAGGTATTGCTAATACTGAGAAGGACTGGGATATCATACATCAAGATCTGGGTGACCTTGTAAACTGGAGTAATAAAAACGGGGAAATTTAATAGCAGAAAGTGCAAGGTCATGCATTCAAGCTATGTTTACACTTACAATTTACTTCAAATTAATGACGAGTAATTCTAACTAAATTAATGCATGGCTACACTGGCCTTCATTACTTCAAACTAAGGAATTCCTTAGTTCCAAGTAATGAACACTCACTCTGAAGTTATAAGACATTGCTTAACTTCAAAGTAATGGTTAATTCAAACTTATTAGTTCAAATTAACCCAATGGAGCCATGTTAATTCGAACTAACCATTAGTTCGAATTACCACGGTTTGACATTCTTTGTTCCAGGGTACCTTCCTCTTTCTATGTATTGGGTAGGGGCATGGCCCTTCTTGGGAGCCATGTTGCCACACTTCCCATGGTGCCCCGCTCCCAAATCGAACTAGCAAGTCCTGTCTATGGAGCATGACTCAGTCACTGGTGGTTCTCTGTAAAGACTTTAAATCATGTTTATAGGACTTATAGTCATAGGTTAGAGGTTTACTGTAGTAGGAGGCGGGTGAGGTTCTATGGCCTGCATTGCATAGGAGATAACATTGCTCCTTTCTGACCTTAGAATCTGTGAACATGACCCAATGACTGGTAGTTAAAACTAAACATAGTCAGACTGAAAATAAGTATATTGTTAACAGCACAGATAAGGAACCACTGGAAAATTTACCGAGAGTCATTGCAATTTCTCCATCACTAGCACATTTTAAATCAAAATCTGATGTTTTGGTTTATAAAAAGAATCTACTCTAGGAATTAAGTTGGGGAAGTTCTATGGCCTATCTTCTACAGGGCATTAGACTAGATGAAAACAATGGTCCTTCTGACTTTGGAGGCTATGAGCACCTGAAAGCACTGCTGCACAGAAATTTTGTCATGATAGCAGCTGCTGCAACATCATCAATGCTAAAGTCAAGAGGGTTGTGAATGCTCCACTCAAAATCACCTCATGGACATTCACGGATTAACACGCACACATAGAAGTCATAAAATTAAAGGCAACTTTAACCACAGCCTGATGCAGAGCAAGTTCAAGACACTGTTAGTGACAGTAGAGGGCAGTTGATTAAAATAAGTTCCAAAAGAGTAACTGTGTCAGTCTAGTCAGCAAAACAAACAAGGAGTCCTGTGGCACTTGTAAAGACTAAGGGTATGTCCACACATACATCATTATTTCAAAATAAGTCCCTATTTCAAAATAAGTTAATTTGAATTAAGAAAATGTTAATTTAAATTAAGGGAGAGACTGCTTTCGAAACAGCTGTTATCAATGTTCCCTGTAAGCTGTGCTGGCACGCTGCAGCGCAGCCCGCCTCAGCCGCCAGCGCAGGGAAGGCTGCCAGCAGTGCACTGCCGGCAGCCAGAGGCCCTCCATAGAGCTCCTGTGGAGCAGGGAGTTTTTAAAACTCCCGCCCAGAGAAGCTCTAATGGAACATGCCCAGAAAATCTGGGCATGCTCCGTAGAGCTTCTCTGGCCCCAGGAGCTGTGGCTGGGCTGTGCAGCTCCAGCCACAAGGTAAGTTTCTGGGGACCGCTGGGAGTGGGGACAGGGAGGCAGCTGGGGACCCAGAAGTGGGGCGGGGGGGCAGTGGGGAGCAGGCCCGCGGGGGTGGGGTGGGGCGGCCAGGGGTGGGGGGGCTGCTGGGATGCTGGGAGTGGGCCCGCGGGAGCAGGGGGGGGGCACCGGGAGCAGGCCCACGGGGGCAGGGGGGCCCCTGGCACCGGGGGGCGGGGGGGCTGCCAGGAGTAGGGGGCAGCTAGGAGCAGAGGGGGCGGCCGGGAGCGGGAGCAGGGGGGCTGCCAGGAGTAGGGGGCAGCTGGGAGCAGGGGGGCGGCCGGGAGCAGGGGACAGTTGGGAGCAGGGGGCAAGGGGGGCGGCTAGGAGAGGGCCGCGGGGGTGGGGGGGGCCTCTGGGAGTGGGGGGGGGCAGGAGTGGGCCCATAGGGGGGTAGCGCAGCAAGCGGGGGGGGCAGCACAGCAAGCAACATGAGTTGCTCAGCTGCCAGCATCTCTTAGAGAGAACACTGGCTGTTATTTCAAAATGGTTATTTTGAAATAAGGCCGTTTGGACATGTTGTTTCAAAACAGCTGTTTTGAAACCGTGGTGTTGTTTTGAAACAACATGTCCGTACAGCCTTATTTCGAAATAACGATTTTGAAATAACAGCCGTTTCAAAATGAAAGGAGTTTAAGCTGTTTCAAAATGATGGTTCTTATTTCGAAATAAGAAAACTTCATGTGGATTCAGTTTTTTATTTCAAAACAACCAGTGTTGTTTCAAAATAAAAGAATCGTGTGGACATACTGTAACATATTTATTTTTTTCATGAGCTTTCATGGAATAAAATCCCACTTATCAGCTTCATGATTATTTTCCTCCCATTTATCTGTAAGTTCTCCATCTTCAAGTGTCTGATGAAGTGGGATTTTCTCCCATGAAAGTTCATGTAATAAATAAATTGTTAGTCTTTAAAGTGCCACAGGACTCCTTGTTTGTTTTGATTAAAACAGTTAATCTAAACAACAGCAAATGACATTTGGACTTAGCACAATGACATATCTAAACTTATAATTGATCACACTTAGAACTAGACTGCCCCCAGTTCTCCATGACCTTGTTTGCTCTTTTGGTGAGACAATGGGTATGTCCACACCTCTCTTTTATTTCGAAATAACACTGGTTATTTCAAAATAAAAGAGATTAGGTCCATATGACGTATTCTTATTTCAAAATGACGGGCTCCATCATTTCAAAATAAGAGCCGTCATTTAGAAATAGCTTATAGACTCATAGACTCATAGGATGTGTTCACACAGCAGTCTTATTTCGAAACAATAGAGGTTGTTTTGAAATAAGAAAGGCCATGTTCACACGATGCACCGTTGTTTCAAAACAACTTAAACCCCATGTGAGGACGAAACAACGTTGTTTTGAAATGATTGTTTTGAAACAATGCCGTCTGAACATGTTGTTTCGAAACAATAGTGACTCGTTTCGAAATAACTATTGTCTGAACTTGCTATTTCGATTCCTGCTTTTTCCCTTAATTCAAATTAACAAACTGTTAATTCGAATTAACTTATTTCAAAATAAGGTGTTATTTCAATACAACTTGTATTGAAACAACTTGTATCTGAATAACCCCCTGTGTGTGAACATAGCCAGAGACTCTAAGATCAGAAGGGACCAATATGATCATCTAGTCTGACCTCCTGCACAGTGCAGGCCACAAAACCTCACCCACCCACTCCTACAATGAACCTCAAACCCATAACTGAGCTATTAAAGTCCTCAAATCATGATTTAAAGACTAATACAGAGAATCATGCAGCAAGTGAGCCATGCTACAAAGGAAGGCAAAAAAATCCAGTACCCAAGCCAATCTGCCCTGGGGGAAAATTCCTTCCTGACCCCAAATATGGTGATCAGTTAAACCCTGAGCATGAGGGCAAGTCCACAACAGCCATCAAGAAGGTCTTCTCTGTAATAACTCAGAACCCACTCGATCAAATGCCCCTTCCCATGTCACTATCCTACCCATAACCAGTAGTAAAAGACAGACAATAGCCAAGCTACACTGTCCATCACATCATTCCCTCCATAAACTTATCAAGCTCGTTTTCAAAGGCACCTAAGGTTTTTGCCCTCACCACTTCCCTTGGTAGACTATTCCAGAACTTTACTCCTCTGATGGTTAGGAATCTGCATCTAATTTCAAGCTTAAATTTTCTGAAGGACAGTTTGTATCCATGTTTTCTTGTATTCACATTGGCTCTGTATTTAAATAATTCTTCTCCCTCCCTTGTATTTATGCCTCTAATGTATTTATAAAGAGCAATCATGTCTCCTCTCAGCCTTTTTTTGAGAAGACTAAAGAAACTGAGCTCTTTAAGTCGTCTCTCAAAGGGAAGATTTTCCATTCCATGAATCATCCCTGTAGCCCTTCTTTGCACCTGTTCCAGTTTGACTTCATCTTTCTTAAACATGGGTGACCAGAATTGTACACAATACTCCAAGTGAGGTCACACCAGTGCCTTGTATAACGGTACTAACACCTCCCTATCTCTACTGGAAATACCCCTTCTGATGCACCCTAGAACTGCATTAGCTTTTTTCACTGCCACATTGCATTGGCTAATCATTGTCATTCTGTGATCAACCAGTATGCCCAGGTCCTTCTCCTCCCCCATCACTTCCAGCTGATGCACTCCCAACTTATAAGAAAAATTCCTGTTATTTGTCCCTAAGTGCATGACCTTGCACTTCCCATTGTTGAATTTCATCCTATTTCTAATGCTCCACTTTAGAAGGCCATCCAAATCATTCTGTATGCTATCCTGATCCTCCTCCATATTGGCAATACCTCCCAGCTTGGTGTTGTTTGCAAACTTAATTAGCACATTCCCGCTTTTTGTGCCCAAGGTCAGTAATGAAAAGATTGAATAAGATGGGTCCCAGGACTGATCCTTGGGGAATTCCACTAGTAACCTCCTTCCAGCTAGACAGTTCACCTTTCACTAGGACCCTCCGTAGTCTCCCCTGTAATCGGTTCTTTATCCACCCTTCTATTTTCATATTAATCCCCATCTTCCCCAATTTAACTAATAATTCCCTCTGTGGAACTCTATCAAATGCCTTGCTGAAATCTAAGTAAAGTAGGTCCACCACATTCCTTTTGTCCAAAAAATCTGTTATCTTCTCAAAAAAGGAGATCAGGTTGGTCAGGCATGATCTACCTTTTGTAAAGCCGTGGTGTATTTTTTCACAGTTACCATTTTCCTCAATATCCTTAAGTACTTTCTCCTTCAAAATTTTCTCCAAGACCTTGCATACTGCTGAGGTCAAACTAACAGGCCTGTAGTTACCTGGATCACTTTTACTCCCCTTCTTGAAAATAGGGACCACATTAACAATTCTCCAGTCACAAGGTACAACCAGTGTGTTCACCAATACTTTAAAAATCCTTGCTAAAGGGCTGGCAATTTCAAGTGCAAGTTCCTTCAATATTCTTGGATGAAGATTATCTGGGCCCCCTGATTTAGTTCCATTAACCAGCTGAAGCTTGGCTTCCACCTCAGATATGGTAATTTCCACTTCTACATTCTCATTCTCATTAGCTGCCCTACCTCTGTCCCCAATCTCACCATCACCCTCATTAAAGACAGAGGCAAAGTACTTATTTAGATATTCAGCCATGCCTAGATTATCCTTGATCTCTACCCCATCCTCAGTGTATAGTGGTCCAACCTCCTCCTTCTGTGTTTTCTTTCCATTTATATGGCTGAAGAACCTTTTACTATTGGTTTTGATTCCTTTTGCAAGGTCTAACTCTGCTTGGCTTTTGGCCTTCCTCACTTGATCCTACATGCTCTGACCTCTAAAAGGTAGTCCTCCTTTCCTAACCCTCCCAACTTCCATTCCGTGTAGGCCTTGTGTTTCCTCCTAATCGCCTGTCTAAGAAGTACATTCATCCAGCTTGGTTTAGAACCCATACCTGATTTTTTTTTTTCTCTTCTTTGGAATACAGGCCTCAGATAGTTCCTGCAGTTTTGTCTTGAAGCATTTCCAAGCATCCTCAGTGTTCATATTCATGAATTCTTTGGTCCAGTCCACTTCCCTAGCTAATTCCCTTAATTTTTTGAAGTTATCCGTTTTGAAGTCAAAGACTCTGGTCACAGATTTATTTTTGTTTACCCTTCCATTCAGTTTAAATTGGATTAGCTTGTGATCATTAGAACCTAGGTTGTCCCCTACAACTAATTCCTCTGTGAGGTCCTCGCTACTGACTAATACCAAATCTAAGATTGCGTCTCCTCTTGTTGGTTTGGAAACCGCTTGATGGAGAAATTCATCTGCTATCACCTCCAAGAAAATCTGGGCCCTTTTATTGCTGCTAGCCCATATCCTCCAGTCTATATCTGGGAAGTTAAAATCTCCCAAAATCACACAATTCCCAGTAGTGTTTACTTCCTTAAAGGCCTTAAAGAGTTCTCTATCCATGTCCAAATCAGATCCTGGCAGTCTGTAACACACCCCAAGCACTAATCCAGGAGAAACTCTAGTAGCTTTCTTCTCCAAAGTGATTTTGAGCCAGATAGATTCTGTCCTGCTAATTTCATCACTCTGAATTTCTTTGCATTCTCTTCCATCATTGATATACAATGCCACATCACCACCTTTGCCATTACATCTGTCTTTCCTAAAGAGAACATAGCCTTTAATGCCCGTACACCAGGCGTGACTACTATTCCACCATGTTTCTGTTATCCCTATAATACCTGGTTTTAATTCCTCTACCAGTAGTTTCAGTTCCTCTATTTTATTACCTAGGCTTCTCGCATTAAACCTTCTTTAAATTAAAATGGCTGTTACTTCAAAATGGTTATTTCAAAATAATGCCATGTGGACATGTTATTTCCAAATAACCATTATTTCGAAATAACACTTTTGCCCTTCTCCTTCCTAGAGTGCCTTCCTTTTAGCTTATATTGGGTGGGGGCATGGCCCAGGGAGGGGGCCATGTTGCCACACCTCCCATGGTGCCCCTCTCCTAAAGTGAAATAGCAAGTCCTGTGTTTGGACATGCTATTTCGCTTTGAGCTTTTCCCCTTATTTTGAATTAACATTTTCTTAATTCAAATTAGCTTATTTTGAAATAAGGACTTTATTTCAAAATAACTCATTTTGAAATAGCTTATTTCAAAATAGCAATGTATGTGTGGACATAGCCAATGGTGTTTGATCAAAGGTATCATTCCCCCCATTAGCTTCTAATGTTTCTAGGTCTTCTCTGGTCTGGCCAGGTATCTCTCAAATCTGTCCTCTTACTTCTGACTTTCTGGCCTGGTCCTCCTGGTAATTTGGCTTTTCTGTTGCAGGCTGGAGTTTTGAATCACTGCTGCAGTCATTAACCCACAAAGCTTTCCTGAAGCATAACCATGGATGTCTCTGGTCTTCACTGGATGTCATAGGCACTTCCTTGCAGCTCTCATTTTCCTGGCTTCTTTTAGTAGGTACTCTCTTATTATTTTATGATGTCAAGGGGAAAGGATGTGGTTGTTCTTTCCCTAAAATAATTTCTTTAAGCTTTCTTATTCTGCCCAGAGAAGATAATCCCCACACAGTTACAGCCCAAAAACTATCTGCTTGGTTCTCTGAAAGGACTCAGTTATAAATCAAAAAACCTTCTGACTGGTCCCACAGCCTCAGCTAGCAAGACAGTACTGATCCATCTATCCATGGTATTTTATATAAACTCTGTTTCTTTTTCATTTTCTATTGACAGTGACAAAAGACAGTCCTTGCTCCTCCTCATTCCCTCTACAGGACTAGGAGGTAGCTCATCCTCCAAACAATAGATTCTTATATTCTGTATAGTTAGCTTTGGATGAAGCTGAGAAAAGAGTGACGGGTTGTAGTTAAAAGGGTTCAAGTAGTCAGTAATAGAAGATGGAGTCTTTTACCATCCCACAGAGGTGACTTGCTCATATCACATCAAGGATCATAGTAATCCCAAACTCTTATTATCTGAAAACTGTTATATAATCTATGTACAATGAATTTGCGGGTCTCAGTTCCTTTCCAAGTTCTCCAGTTTGCACATCATTATTGGTACCATTTTGGGCAAATCTTGTCAGAGGAGCCAAAGTGTGAATGTGTTCAGTTTACTACTGAGACACAGGCATGTACTGCACTCTGTCTGTTCTGGAGACAAACTGGGGACTCCATTCTCCAAAGCTGCTGCAATCAGACCTTTTATCAACATTAATTTTAATTGGCAAAATAATTTGCAAAATTGATCTTTCTTTGGGCAACTAATTACATATTGGTTTAACAGAATTTTGTCCGAACAAGGCTTCCATATATTCAAACAATTTCCATTTTGACAGAGTGAAAACATTAATTAGTAGCCAGGAGCAATGAGTTGCATTTTTCAGCTTCCAGCCCCCACTGGTGAAAATCTATTCTCTATTCCTGAATACAGATTTTGTCCATGAGCACAATGCAGATTTTGCTCAATATAAATAGAGGCCTTAATTATAATTGTGTGTTAATAGTGCCAACACAGAATGGTTCAGGACACAGCAAAGCTCCTGCCTTCAAAGTATAAATACAATTTAACTTCTGTTTAAATACCTCAGCATGGTGTTAATGACATTAAAACGTCTGAGGAACTGTTTTTGCAATGTGATGTAAAGTGAGTGAAATCTTGATTCTAATGGTCAGCCAAGATCATGTGCTGGACCTGTAGCACTGTTTTGCAATTGTAAGTGTATTTTCTCTGGCGTTCTGGAAAAATTCTACTTACTGTAACTGTGAGACAGTGCATTTTGCCTACCACAAAGTCTGCCTCAGTTTCCATCTGGTTATAATATTCATCTTTGGACTGGACTGTTGTGTAATTTAGCTGTGAATCATTAAGCTTCTACAGTGCCCCATCTCAAAAAAATAGAGAAAATTCAACTACACAAAATAGTTTTATTTCAGTAGAAGGAGACTTATTCCATATAGGCCAAAACCTGAAATGTTTTGCATAGCTAGAACTTCCACAAAATTAAACAGCAATTTACCTGAATAAGGACTGAGTAAAAAGGTAAGGCCTTCAGCATTTTGCCTAATATTTTTCTATAGTATCAAATCGCTAGAGATGAAAGATGTTACACATTTAAGATATTATTAAGATACAAGTTAGGGTCCTTACCCAACAAAACTTTTATCAGAGTCACAGTCACATTGGTATGCAAGCTCATAGAGTGATTTCACACAATGTGCATGGTTCCACCTCCACCCCTGCACCAAGCACCTTTCTAGAGTGGAACGGTAGTTCCTCTGCCAAGGAGACACCAGAGCTGGAAATGTGTAGACTGAATTTTCTCCTAAGACCATCTTGCATTAGGGACAGGAACTGATCCAGAATGCCAAATCCGAACTCCCTGAATTATGGTAAAGCTTGGATCTGGACCCAAACTTGACAGCTTGGGCCTGTCTCACTTTTAGGTACCATAGGTTTCTTAGTTCAGGGCTTCTGTATGGCTTTATCAATGGATATCTGCTAAACCCACTGAAATCCCCACATAAAGGACTGAAGTACCCCTGTCTATAATGTCTCTGCCATTTCTTTGCAAGTTTTGTTGTTGTTTCTTTGTTTTTCCTGTGGCAGTCCCATGAGCACAGATAATGCTCTGTGTATGCAGCTCATTTTAAACAAACATCTGAAAACAGTGTTTTTTCGGGGTATTTTCACTATGTCACTGCTGGTTTCTGTGTATTTTTCCACCCTTGCCACCTTTAAAGAAGGAAATAATGCTACAGCACTTGTCATTTTAAATATTTGATCCAAGTTGAATCTTTTTTGCTTGATGATGGCTTCAAGTGTTTAGAGTATCTGATCAGTATCCCAAGTGCTGAGGAAAATTTAATGACTACAGATGTAATAACAGGATCCTCCTACAAGAAAAGCACAGGAGAGCAGCTAATCTTACAGAGCTTCCATCCAGCAGAAGCCAAGGGTTCATCCCTTAAACCCCACAGAGAATCTATAAGACCCACGCAGAACCTCTGTAAGACAGCTTCCTTACTAACTCTGGAATTCTCTTCCTGACTTTTATTGAAGTTGCCATGCCAGAAACTCCTGAAAGATTATCCCTGTAGAGATTGATTTCAAGGCACAGATTGTGAAGTGATGGAAAATATAATATGTGTGGAAGATAAATAAACTTTTTCCAAGTGCTCTCCAGAGTACTTGGTAGGAGAAAACAGCTGGCCCATTTGTGGCATAGCATGACATTACTCACAGATCCTAACCCCCAAGTAAAGACTGAGGGCTAGATCAGTGGTTCCGAACCTTTTAGAGTATGTGGACACCTTTTTAATGTAAAAAAAAATGTAGTGAACCCTCAAATGATAATAGTTATCAGAGACTGACTGCAGGCAGCAATGATGCAGAAGGGCAGTAGAGGATCTGGCCCCCCACCTTCTCCCAAGTGGTGGGGTCATATCCAGGGTGTGGTTGCTCACAGCAGGCAAATCAAATTCATTTAGAGCAGAGATCTCAAATTCATTTGATGGGGGAGGGGCTTACAATGGAAGGCAGGACACCTGTCATGAGCCATGCGGCTGGATGGGCTTTCTAACCCTTCCCTTTTGCTATACTGGCTCCCTGACTGCCCCCCATCCCTTCCCGTTTCCTTTTTACTTCCCCTATCCCCTGGTGGTGGCAAAAAATCAGTCTCAGTCATGGGCAGCCAGGCTGGACTTATGCCTTCCCCGGACCATAACTGTCAGCCAATCAGAATGCTGGCCTTTGGTTGGCTTAGTTGCAGCCGGCCTTTGATTGGCTTGTTCTGATGTGGGCCCCAGCCACTTTTTTTTTTTCTATTTGTGATTTGTACAATGTGCTGTCAATCAAATTAGCATGCTGACTGACAGACTGACAGTGAACATTTGGGATGAAAGGCACTACAGTGGCTCTTGGGAGCTGGGCTAGCCTGCTGTGACTAAGACTCTGATTGGTTGGCAGACCACACAAGAGTTAAGCCAGGATTGGCTGGAGTGCTTCCTTTGTTCCCCTGTACTGTGACTCAGATCATGCAAGTGAGTCAGAAGCATGGCTAGCCCTCCCTGCTCTGCTAGGATCCTGTCTTTGGAGTTTGCTGCTGCAGACATCTTCCAGGCACAGCGCAGGCAGCAGCTCTGTGGGCCAGATCAGTATCCTGGATGGGCCAGATCCAGTTCCACAGATTGTGAGTTTTACACCACTGATTTAGAGCCCTCTCCAACATAAATCACTGGCTGGCTGGACCAGGACCACGCTGCCTGCACCTCTCTGGCAGTAGCTGGGGCTAGACGTATTCATGGGCCCCTTGCAATAACTCCATGGGCCCCCAGGGGTCTCCAGACAATGGGTTGGGAACCACAGGGCTAGATGATGCTTTTACTTCAAGCCACAAGGAAGAGGAAACATGCAGCTGCACTGTTCTGAGACTAGAGAACAAAGAGTCCTGGAGATTTTTTACTCAGCGAACAGCATGATTTCTGGATGATTTGGGTTAGCAATATAGCATCTGTTATTGCAGTATCTGAGCATCTCACACATTTTTATGCTCACAAATCTTATCCTCACAAAGCTCTTTTGGGGAAGAGAAGTACTGTCATTCAAATTTTACAGATGAGAAACTGAGGCAGAGGGAGACTTAGTTACTTGCACAGGATTACTTGAGATGTTTATGGCAGAGCAAGGATTGTCCTTTTGCTTTTATGACTCTATTTTCTCTGGGTTTTCCTTAATTGCTCTTTCATCATGTCCATTGGGGAATACTTCTTATCCATGTTCCAACTTTCTTTGGGGATTCCATAGATAGTGCCATCCTTAGTGTAGGGTGAGAGGGGAAGCCCCCAGGACAATCAATCAATCAATCAAATCATAGGGCTGGAAGGGACCTCGTGAGATCATCAAGTCCAACCCCCTGGGAATTGAACCCAGGACCTTCTGCATGTTAAGCAGAGGTGCTAGCCACTAGGACCTCGTGCTTTGGGAGGCCCCACAGGGCCGCATTGCTGCCCCCCCCCCCCAGGGACTGGGCGAGCTGGCCAAAAGCGGCAGCCTGGTTCACAGGGCCAGCTCCGCTGTAAGGCTAGAGGAGTGGCTTGCTGCAAAAGCTTCTTAAGGCAGTAGATCAGGAATACAACAAAGGTGAGTCATTAGGATTAACAATGAGGTGCTAATTACAACCTCTATGCCTCCTCTCTGAGTCAGGATCTCTTTGGGCTTCTCTCATTCATATGAAAAGGACTGCGGTCACTGGCAAGCAACTTTTGTGGTTTTTTTATCAATAGACCCAATGAAGAAAAGAAAAAACTGTGAACACTCACTTATTCCACCATTTCTGGGATCTGGGGATTGCAGTTATTTTTGCAGATTAGGACTTGCCTCTTTTTTCAGTGGGCTGAGAATCCCCTTGCTTGGAAAAAAAAAAGTTATAACCTGTAGATTTTAATAAAAACTCCAGAGGGTTGTGGTTCTTTTTTATTTCCTGATATTTAAAAAGGGAAAAACAAACTGTTGTAGTAGCAGCCTGTGTTACAATGTATGTTATTTTTTCTACAATTAGAAAGCCTAAGTAACAGAATAAAATACAACTCAGGGATGGATCTGGTAGAAGGAGAAGTTATAACAAGCTCCTATTCTGAAGGGAGTTGATAGCCCCATTTTTTTCCTGCCTTATGCACACTGCCAGGGGTCAACAGGCTGAGCAAAGAGGGCTAGCACCCCTTCAATCACAATACTGTGGACAATTGTGTGTTCATGGAACCTCATGCAGACTCAGGGAGGAGATGAAATGCGGAAGTGAAAGTGGAACCCAGAGTAGCCGCTTCAGTTCCTGGGATTTGGCAGTGGAAAAGGGAGCGGGACCTGGAGGAACTTGGACAGGCTCAGCAGCAGACAGGATCTTCCAGGGCCTTTCTTTCCATCCTGGTATTGGCTCTCTTCTCCTTCCCTTGTCTCAGCATTTCCATCTCATTTCTCCACCCAGCCCCCCCCCCCCCGCCCATTTGCAAGGAGCTCCCCCCAACACACACCCCAGGCTATTACATGCAATTTTAGAGACTTGACATACTTTCTGATTTGAGACAGGAGTATGGCATGTGGGATCACCCTCTGCATGTTCCATGTAGGTGATCTCAAATTAGATGTGTAGATTTCAGCGATGCAATAGACGCCTCAAGAGAAAGGATGTAAACCATGAGGGATTGCCACTCCCCCAACTGCCCCCCACAGCCATGATCACTGTTCAGTTTTCTGGTGGTGCTGCTTTTTTTCAGTGGAGGGTTGCCGCATGGCAAGAGGGGTCCAGAGCTAGGTCCCAAGGAAAAATCTTTGACAACCACTAGCTTAAGGGAGGCTCAGAAACCAGACCCTGAACTCCTGTTCTGCTGCTTTTGGCTGGCTCGCCTGGTCCCTGGCATGAGACAGCCGGCGCAAGGGCTTGCCCCTCCCCTGGGTCAGCCTGCCCTGTGCCCCCCAGTCCCCGGGGGTGTCAGTGGGGGGCCCCACAGAGGGTGATTCACCCAGGGCCCTGCACCCACCTAGGGACGGCTCTGTCCATAGAGTTCTACCTTTCATTCTCTCTCTTCTCCTTTTACACCTTATTTCTCTACAAACAAATTCAACTGCCATCTCTATGAAGATGACTCCCAGATCTCCTACTCTACTACAGCTCTGTCTCCTGTCCAAACTAAAATCCCAGCCTGTTTCTCTGACGTCTCCTCATGGTTATCTGGCTGCATGGCTAAAACAGAGCTCCTAATCCTCCATAGACAAGCTTTCCCCACTAGATGTCTTCTCAGTCAATGGGGATAATGCCAACATACTTCCAGTCACTCAGGCCCACAACTTTGGTGTGATCTTCAATTCAGAACTTTTTCTAGGTGCTCACATTTAGGCTATGCCTACATTATGTGGATTCTCTCTGAATAACATTATTAAAATGTCTTCTCCCTCTCATCCACACAGCTACAACTCTCATTCCAGCTCTAGTCATCTCATACCTTGATTACTGCAATATCCTTATTTCTTCCTTTGACAAATATAGTCTTTTCCCGCTCAAATCTATTCAGAATGCTGTGACAAAGATAATTTCCCTAGCCTACTGTTCTGATCATTTCACTCATCTCTTTGAATACTCCCATTGGCTTCTACTTCTCTACTGCAGTGAGGCGTCTCATAGACACTGTCCTCCCCCCCACTTTATTTGCTGTCAAGTTCTAAAAAACTCATGATATCAGCCTCCATTGCCCACTGGTTAAATTTTCATGCAGACTCCTTTGTGCTTTCTCCCATGCTGCCCCACACACTTGGGAGGCTAAGCCACCTCTTTCTCTAGTTTTATATCCACTTTCAAAGGTCTGCTTTTTATGCTACCTATGCAAATCCTGACAATGGCTAGGACATGGGTGTACCCAGGGTCATCTCTGACACTGGGCACTCTGGGGCATGTGTCCCGAACCTCAGTGCCAGTGCCCTGGATCTCTGGCCCAATTGAGCCAGAGATATGGGACCCAGCTGCTGGTGGCTGCAGCGGACCCGTCCCCCGCCTGGGATGTGGGGCCAGGCCGCCGGTGGCCTCAGCCGACCCGACCCCCACCTGGGATGTGGGGCCTGGCTGCCAGTGGCTGCGGTGGCCCCATCCCTGGCTGGAGATGCGGGCCCTAGCCATCCATGGTGGCACGGTGGCACCTGGCCCTGGCCCTGGCTGGGGGGGGGGGAGGGCTGCAGGTTGGCGGCGGGGCCTGTGGGCTGGGGGCGGGGCCTGGGCCCATGCCCCGGGTCCCTCCCCCAGCTAGCGATGCCCTTGGGTGTGCCAATACCATTACGCCTCATTTGCCCCAGTGTTGTCTCATTGTTTTTTTGAACTCCACCATCTGTCTGTACCATCTCTTACTTCAGTGTTTCCCAATCAGTGTGCAATGGCACCTGAGTGTGCCGTCAGACTTGAGCAGGTGTGCCACAGAATTTTTTGAAAAACTTCTCAGAGTTCTGGATGTTTCATGAATATTCATGACTTCATTTGAGGACTCTGTGGTGGTGTGCCTCAAAATAATGTAAGGTATCAAGGTGTGCCACAGCAGAGAAAAGGTTGGGAATCGTTGTCTTACTTTATTTGCAATTTGTAAGCTGCTTGAGACAAGGACTATCTATGGGCTCTGTTTGAACAGCACCTAGCACAATCGGGTCCTGGTCTATGACTAGGAACTTGTGTTAAAGTAGTACAGACAAATAATAATAACAGCAGCAACCTGGTCTTTCACAGCCCAGGCAAGTTCTCTAACTACTGGCCATCCTTGCTCAGCATAGGGAGGGCTGCTGCTCTCTCTTTTGTTATGTGACCCAAAATATAACCTCCCACAGAGAACTAAGTGGAAATCCCACACACCTTTTTCCGCTGCTCAGGCATGTAATACAGTGAATAACTGGATCCTGAGAATGAAAATATTTCATCATTTGGCCCATACATGTTTGTGTGTGTGAGGTAGTTATAGCTATAACAGCACAAAGCCTGCCCTGATGAGTTTGTGTGTAGATGTATTTTTTTCCAGTCTTATTTGATGGTAGGATAACATCCCAAGAAGAAAATGTTAGCAAATGCAAACAAACAAAAACATCAGCAAAATAGCCCTCATTTTTTTAACCAAATTCTGTGAAATGCCAAATCCTCTTAATGATTATTGCATTCCGGGACTGAAACAGTAATGTCAGCAAGCCAACACAAATGGAGAGCAAGCTTATACCATTATGTCTGACACTGCAGGAATGCAAAAAACCTTTACATTATATTATGTGCCAGCTTGGGAAATGATAGGTATGATGCTATGGGAGCCAAACTGGCAAGAGACTTCATCTTTGGAAAGCCATTGCTCAAAAGTAAAACGAAACAACCTAGCCGTTCAAATGAAATGGAAGTAACCGAACTTTGCTGTTGTTTGGTTAATAGTGGATGTCCTAGGATGGCAGGACTTGCAGAATCTTTGGTTAGATTGCCCGTGAGAAGTTTTTAGTCTGTCTTGATACAAATCTGAAGTGAACAGTCTTGACTAGATTAGCCAGCTGGCCAGAAACACAGACTTCTTGGTTTGCCTTTGGAAACAAAACTGAACTGCTTCAGTCCCTTATCCTTCAAAGGGAAAATGAAAATGTGACTGTTATAATAAAATGATATGGCTGTCACAAATGAAATAACATCAACCCCTTCAATAAACAGGATTATGGAAAATATTGGAGGGGGCAGGGAAAGGGAATAGGAAAATAAACAATGCCTTTTGCTGCAAAATGTTTTGATGTGTGATCAGCAGTACTATGTCCTCAAAGGATTTCCCTTCAGCACACACACTTCTGCTGTCTATGAATGCTTAAAAACTTGCATGGGACCCAGCTGGCAAGCACAAGAGTCAAGATAGCCCTAGAAAATGTCTGTGTTGATAGGATTTGAGGAAGGGCACTGATAGAGGCCCATTTAAATTGGCTCTACCAGTCTTTCTATGGGAAGCTGAAGTAAGTAAATAAATATCTGTTCAAAAAGCAATCCAAAAGCTCAGATAAAAGCATTTGCAATGAGTATATCAGTGTCCAATCAGCTAAAGCAAAGCTTTGTTACACATACTAGATGCCGTGGTGCTGCTAATTGCCCTCCTCACTGCATTTCTTACTTGTCTCCTCTTCCTCATGCTCCTTTGCTGAAGCATTAATGAAGTCTCTTTGAGTTAGGGCCTGAGTTACTTTAAAGCTAATTTTCATCCTACTTAGGATTTAAATGTTTGGCATTCATACATGCAATTTATAGTATTGAGTGCATTTCACGAGCTATATACATCAAAAGCTATCAACTTTTCTGTTGATATTTATGCATTTATTGTGATTCCATTTGAATTGCCAGTCCCTGATTAGGGCTTTTTTTTTTTAGAAAAATAAAACTGTACAAATATGAAAAGAGAATTTCACACAAAACACAGGGGCTTCTTCAGCTGCTCATGGAAAACCAGATCAGCCACCCACCATGACATTCCCACATCTGACCACTCACTCACACCCACCCTCACCTTTTCCCGAGGCCTCAATTCAAAGTCTATTGGAGTTAATGGGAAGACTCCTATTGATTTCTATTGGCTCTGAGTCAGATTCCAAATGCCTGTGTAAAAGAAAATGAGTTTTGCTGTGTGCCCAGAAGGTTGTGCCTGACCATTCCAGACTAAGAGATTCATAGATCTGGGGACACACAAAATGTACCCAACCACTAGCTGTTACATTATAAACAAGGATGTTATTTTAAGTAAATCCATTAACTGTGGTAATCACAGAGTTATTCAATAATGACGAGGCTGGGGGTGTAGGTAAATGGTTCCCAAAACATTTAGGATTTAATAGTTTAAAACCAAAATGTTAAAACTCAATTAGGCAGATCATAGGCAACCAATGACAATAATGGAGCATTTATGAGATCTTCTAAAGTTTTATTTAATAAGAAGATAATTTCATCCTGCTTTAGCTTTAGCTTCCTAACAGGCTAGTCTCATGTCAATCTCTCTTCAGAACAATACCTTTGATGTGGCAGGAAAATCTAAAGGGTGTGACAGGCTGCTCCCCAGATCCTATCTGGTGTGCCACTGTGAGCCCCCAATTCCCACTCCTGAACCCTGTTAAGTTCTTTCTTAAGCATCATCTCTGGTTCCCGCTCTGGGGAACAGCTCTTCAGAGCCAGTGCTGTGTCCTGAGTCACTTTCCACCCACCCTCTACCACCAGGAGTTAAAGTAGAATTTGGAAGGCCCTGGAACCCTCCTAAATTTCTGGACCCCCTTCCTGCATGTCCAGGGCCCCCTCATGCAGATCTGGCCCCCCCAGTGCAGGTCTGGGACCCCCTTCACCCACCCCATCTACTGCATCCCACACACCTACCCCCACCCCAACTACTGCCCCCATTTTCCTGCCCTCACCCCCAGCTGCTGCTCCCCCCACACCTACCCCCCACCCCAGCTATTTTCCCCCATCAGACTCTTCCCCCATGTCCTCCTCATCCCCCATCCTGACCACTTCTTCCACCCCACCCCCCATATGCTTTCCTCATGGTCTGCCCCAACCCCTGACGCCCCTTTACCAGTGCTGCTGAGGTGGCCAAGGAGCTGGGCTGGGGGCTGGGAAGGAGGGAGGCTGCATGTGACAATGGCTGGCTGGCGAGAGGGAGCTTGGGACCAAGACTGGGTCCAGGCTCTGCACACCTCCAGGCCCAGCAGGTAGGGGAGGGCCACTGCAGGCCCCAGGAAAGGGCAAGATCAGTGGCTGGGCCCACTCCAGCCCACAACCCCTTCCCTGAGCCGGCCCTAGGGGAGCGAACCAGAACATTGTGTTCTGTCATGTTCTTCCTATTTTAGGGGGTCCTGGAATGCAGCATTTCAGCATCTTCCCCTATTTTTAAGGGCCCCTGAATGCTGCCCCTTAAAATGGGAGCTCTGGAATGCCATTCCAGGGCATTCTGGTTAACTTTAACCCCTGCCTACCAGGAGACATGCTGGCATCGTCCAATGTAAATCACAGAGTTTCACTTTCCCCTCCTGGGGTCTCACCAGGATGCCCCTGGCTGTTTGCTCATTCACTTGTATCAAATTTTACTGTTGCCCCAACTGACACTTCATTGTATACATACAAGCTAACTTCACCAAACAGCTCTATGAGAGGAGAAGCTTTTTGTTCTCCAAAAATATCAGGCACAGCACAAGGTTTTTTTAACAGTGAGAATTTTTCTTTAAGGCAATCTGTCTCTTGGCAACCAGTCCATCACAACTGGGTGTTACAGGTGTTGTAGGAGGCTCTGGAATATCTGGAATGACTGCCTCCCTGATCCTGGTTTTCTGGTGGATTCTTTCTTCGACTTCTCTGGCTCTCTCTATAGCTGCCCTGGAGCCAGAGCTTCATGTGTAAGCTTTAACTCCAAAGTATGTTTGCAGGCAGCTTCCTTGGTCTCCCTGGACATCTCAGTCTGCCACCTTATGAATTCTCTCTGGCTATGTTTACATTTAAAGTGTTAAATTGATTTAACTTAAATCAATGCAATTGAATCAAAATAAAAATCATTAAATCAATTTAAGTTAAATCAATTTAACATGTCCCCACTAGAAACCCAAATCAAATGAGGATGTCCAGGGACAGGACTTCCTAGTTCGATTTAGGAGGGGGTGGCCTAGGAGGAAGAAAGTGAAAAAGTGTTAAATCAAAGACCAGTTAAATCAAAATAACATGTCTACATTGTGTTATTTTAGACATAAACATATCAATTTAACCATCATTTCAATATAAAGGCAGGTTTTAATATATCGAAATGACTGTTCCTTACTTCAAAATGAAGGAGCTCCTCATTTCAAAGTAAGGAAAGCTAGTAGGGACATGCACTACTTTAAATTGAAATAACCAGCATTATTTTGATTTAAAGTGTAAGTGTAGACATAATATTCTCTTTCTTGATCTTGTCATTTCATTTCTGCTGGCCATTTAGCAAATTCAGGTTCTCTTTCTCTTTTTCCTGTTCTTTGTCCTTCCTTTTGTACGCTGCTTCTCCAATCTAGCAATCTCTAATTCTAGATTTGCCTCATTGATATACATTTTTTGGGTTTCCCTGTGCTTATTTCCTTCAACTGTGATAAACAAACAGAAAACAACAAACTGTGGCCTCCTGACTGTTCAGTCACTACACATATACCTCACTTAGGATTGCTCAATTAAAGCATCAGGCTGGGGCACAAAACCCTGCTATCACTGAACCACTGTGACAGGCTGCTCCCCAGGTCTGGTCCACTGTGCTGCTGTAACCCCCTAATTCCCACTCCTGAACCCTGATTCATGCCAGTTTGCCAAGTGACCACTCACTCCTGAGTCAGTTCATTCCAGCCTTTTGAATGCAGTTGGTCCAAAGCAGTGAATGTATGCCCTATAGCTACTTGAGAGATGGTCCCCATACCACCATGCGAGCCACTGTATTACAGGGATTGGGACCCATTCCCAATCACCATATGCTCAAGTCCATCCATTTAACAACGAAATGGATCGTGCCCAGCCTTCTTCACTCATACACTCTAAAGACCACAAAGCTGTATATAAAACAGCTAGAATTTGATTGATCAGATCATAATTCTAAGTGAGAATATGGCCAATCAAGGCAGAATTACAAAACAAAATGAGTCAGGAGTGACCACAAGGAAATAAAAGGTAAAACACACATACTAACTTAATACTTCTAGCTAAACTGACCTCATAGTCCAAGTTTATGCTTAAGATTCTCTGCTGTCAGATGTTCATACAGCCAGTCTCTGCCTCAGACCACAGTAGTGCCCAGATCTTGCTTGAAGTTGTTTCAGGATGGAGATTCCCAGGCAAAAAGCCCCCAGTCCTTCCAAGTATCTCTCTTAGTTTCCAAAACCATCTTGACCTCTCCCTTTCTGGGAAGAGGTGACCTCTTTGTCTGCTCTGAGACAGGAAATCAAATAGCATATCTTTTTTACCTCCTCCAGATACCTCCTTGCTTGCTGCTTTGGTTGTTTACATGCTGCTGGGAGAAAGTTCCATCTGTCTCCCACTCCCTCGAGCCATAGGAAACATGTTATACATCTGTACATATGCATGATGCTGCAGGAAACATGATATCATAGTAAAAATGTAAAATAGATTATGAGACTCCATAAAGAAACCTTGCATGGTGTAATTGGCATTAAAATGTACAATCCAGTGCATAAGTGAACAGAAAACTCATATACATCATAACCCAGGGTGCACAGATATACATCCCATGACAAAGAGAGCTTCATTTCCTAAAAGAAGAAAGTGGCAGCCTGCTACCCTCTTGCTTGAGTGTGGATTCAAGTAGCAGGGAAGCTATAAGATCTAAGAACCAAGCTATCCTCTACATTTCATACCTGGATAACAAATGACTGATTCACACCTTCTGTCAAAGATGCAGATGAAGATC
Organism: Podocnemis expansa; assembly: GCA_007922195.1. Taxonomy (NCBI): domain Eukaryota; kingdom Metazoa; phylum Chordata; order Testudines; family Podocnemididae; genus Podocnemis; species Podocnemis expansa. Next base: position 29,664,501 of record ML681963.1, read on the forward strand.
AAGGCTTTCCAAAGTGAATAGTATTTTGGGGTACATCAATATTTATGTGATCAATTGAAAATGCTTTAAAAATAAGAATCTAAACTTACAATGCATGAATAGGATTTTCAGACTTTCAAAGGGTTCTAGATACCACTCTTGAGGTACCTTTCTTGTACCTCTTGAGGCTGAATCCTCAAAAATATTTAGGCATCCAAGTGACTTAGGGGTACAAATCTCACTGCAAATCAGTGAGCTCTTCCACCCTTATGTAACTAAATATGGATTTTGGCTAAATTTAGATTCCTTGTATTTTTTTAATGAAAAAATTAGGTGGGCACTTAATAGGACAAACAGAAATGTATGATCCTTGTGCTCTGAAGGGCTTATGATCTAGTGTAATATATGAGGTATGTTGATACCAAATCCTTAGTAATCAGTGCGGATGCCAGTGGGACACAATATGCCCACTTTGCAAATCAATAATATGCAAGGTTTTCTATAACTATGCTAGTTAAATACAAAGCATAAAGTTAATTACAATATATCATGCCACACCTAGGTTATGTCCATACATACATCATTGTTTCAAAATGAGTTATTTTGAAATAAAGTCCTTATTTCAAAATAAGTTAATTCGAATTAAGAAAATGTTAATTCGAATTAAGGGAAAGCCTGCTTTCGAAACAGCTGTTATTTCAAAATGGTTATTTTGAAATAAGGCCATTTGGACATGTTGTTTTGAAACAGTTGTTTCAAAACAATGGTGTTGTTTCAAAACTACATGTCCAAATGGCGTTATTTCAAAATAACCATTTTGAAATAACAGCCGTTTTGAAATGAATGGGGTTTAAGCTGTTTCGAAATGATGGTTCTTATTTCGAAATGACAGAGCCTGTCATTTTGAAATAAGAAAACATTGTGTGGACATTCAGTTTTTTATTTCAAAACAACCAGTGTTGTTTCGAAATAAAAGACTTGTGTGGACATACCCCTAGAGAACTAAGCAGTCAGTCAGAAGGCTGTATACAAGTATGGCTTCCTTCAGGGACCTCATCAGGAAGTCAGTAGATTCTTTGATCCGAGCAAGAGTACCTCCCACAAAAATCAGGTGCTGACGGAGCATATCCCTTTGTCTAAGTGCTGACTTTTTAATACCTTTCTATACACAAATTTTACTTCATTAACTATTTATTAATTATATATTCTATCACCTACATCAGGTTCTCACCCTTAACCACATTCCAGACTCACCATAATAGTTGGGGTCATCAAAATAATATTTGGTAGTAAGTGGGATGATATACAAAATATGTCCCTTAGCACTGAAAAAAAATGCTCCCAGACACTCAAGGATGACTTGTTATTCTCATCACTGTTTTCTACGTGCAGCTGCAAGCAAACATGTTACATATTTCATCTATGACATGTCGTGATATGGAGAAACTGAGACATCTGCAAGGTTACTGAGAATTTCTGTTGGTCTCTCCCAGCCACAAGATTTCAGGCTGTCGAGGCCCAGAATGTTCAAGCAAGCAGCTTAAGCTATGGTGTGTCCCAAAACAGTGGTAAAGCAACTCAAATTACACCGAGACTCCAACAGAGTGTAAGTAACATAACAGCACTGGTAGAGAGAGAGATTTACAATGATATGTTTATGTGGCTGTCCACCAATCATGTGCACATCTTAGTAGTTAAAATGAGGTTCCATTATTTATGAATAAGAATATAGATGTTATAGGATCCATCAATTTATTGATAAATCAGCAATAACTTGTAGTTCAATAATATCCAGCATGGAAGAAATCTAAACAAATCAGCATGAATTTTTTATCTCCATTGAAATTAGGACATCACTTACAACAACACTAGCACAATTTTTGATTCATCCCTAATGAGTGACACTGAAAGAAAAGTCTCAGAATTTATTTTCCCATACAATCATGGAAACAGGACACTGGTATTTGTCCCATTTCCCATACAGCCATGGAAACAGTGCCCTGTTTCCATGGAAATAGAAAGCACAGTTCAGATACTCATGATGTTATGCACAAAATAACATGATTTTTTTTTCCACGGCAAGAAAAAAAAAGTTATAAAGTCCAGCTAGGACACCAGTAATACGTCTGCTGGTAGAATGTTTTTTTCCTTGACAGCCTTCTGAAAACTGAGAGGATCCTTTATTATCAGAGCAGATTAGCCACCTTGCCCCGGCTCATAAAATTAAGGAGGCAATGATCAGCTCACAACAAAGGTATAACCACAAGAGATGGTTGGTGCCACTGAGCACCACCAGAACAATTAACCCCCCCCAACATTAAAAAAAAAAAAAAAAAGAACCAAACTTCAAAAACTGATAACCATTACTTCTTTTACGAACTCAGTCCCATCTCAAAGATGAAGTGCAGGGTGTGATTAACTATGTAAGTTAACTCAAAATACACCTGACACAGCCCATTGTTTGTCCTGGAAGCTATACAATTTTAAGTCAATGTAGGACCCTCAACAGCTGTGCAGATATTGAGGAAATCAAGTAAAATCAACATTAGCAATAACAGCCCTGCCTCAGACATGAACCTGATCAACACAATTATTGCTTCTGTAGACCAGAAAGACAGTTTACAGCACAGTACATAGCCTTATTCCTTTCTGGGACCTGCACAGGTGGTCAGATCTAATTCTGGGGTGTGGCACAAACATATGAAATCAGACGTATAAGGCTTAACAGCATGGTCTTGCCAAAGCTCCTCTCTCCTGTGTTAGGTTTTAATAATTTTTATGTCTTTTTAGCTATTTCTTCCTTTCAGGTCTCTTCTGTTATTATCTTAGGTAGAGGGCTGTAACTAGAAGTTTTGGTGCCTGGGGCAAGCAACCCCAGATGCACCTGCCCACCAGCCCCGATCTGGGAAGGATCAGGGTCCCCCTGGCCTGCCATCAGCTGGGGATGGATCTGGATACCCCTAGCCTGCCAGTGGTGGTGGAAGCTTCCTGCTGCCTCCGGCAGTATCTGGGGATGGATTTGGATCCCCTGTCTGCCATGCCTGTGGCTTCCGGTGGTGAGCCCCAGCAGCGCCGGATGCTCCAGGTATGGAATTTTAAAGGGTGCAGGGGACAGATCCAGCTCCCCATGGCAGCTGGAGGCAGATCCAGATCCATCTCCAGCGCTGCCAGGAGCCAGATCTGTCCCCTGCGCCCTCTAAAATTCTGCGCCTGGGGCATTGTCCCATTCACCCTGGCCTGCTTAGTTATCTTTCCAGCCAGCAAGTTGGGGCATGAAACTCACACAAGTATCAAAAAGGCATACCAGACCAACCCAGGACTATGATGCTGTAAACAATCAATAAGGCACTAGAGAGCTGCCTATTGAGAAACTCTGACTTAGATGGGAACAATACGTCCCCCAGACTTTCTGGCAAACACCCTGCCTACCTGTAAGGACTCTTCTCTCCACCCCATTCCCCCACCCCACCCTAATTGTAGTCAAAAGGTCTTTATTGTAATTAACTTTCTGTATCAGTCATTATCACCTCTGTTCTCTCCAGATAGGACAATATCTGTGGTTGTAAATAAATCACTAAAGAATTCCAAATGGCTTATGTAGTTGATTTAAAAAAAAAAAAGTATATACATTTAATCACAGTAACATGACCAATTTGTAGTTGAATCCAGTCAACCTTCCTTCTCAGTACCTTGAATAAAACCTCTTTAGTATTGTTTATGTGGCCTGATCCTTTTGGAGGAACCCTTCCAGCTTTACACCTGCTATATTGAAGCATTGACTTAGCCATAGATACCAGCGGGACCTTGCAGTGTCATCCAGATATATATGTAAAATTACATGTTTAGTACTTGAGGAAGTTGTAGTTGGTGGTAATTGAAGCCTTGAATTTTATTTTTGGACAGCATTAATTAAATAAAGAGGTAGATCATGTTTTGCTGATGCTCTGTGGTCCTAAATTTTCATAAGTAAAACTAATATATCAAAACATAAATTTATCAGTCTTGGTTTCCAGAAAAAAACTGACTATATCTTCCAACATTATCCACCTCTGTCCACCAACACAGGTACCAGGAGCCTAGTGCATCCTACCCAATTAATCTTCTTACCATAGGTCCCTTATATCTCATATACATTCAGTATCATTAAATCTCCATAAGCACTGTTAGGGTATTCTCAGATAGGACAAAACATCCACAGCTGAGTACTTGACAGAGACCCGAGGCAAGGCAAGCCAAAAAGTACACATAAAAAAACCAAAACCTATCCAGGCAAAAAAACTCACATCGTCCAAGTAGATCCAAGAACAAGCCACCATAGACCAGTCCTTCCTATAACTTGTAGAACTCTCATTTCCTTGGGGCAATCAACCCCTCAAATCCTGGCTCTGTAGGTGGATTTCACAGTCTTTATGGTTCTTAGCCTCTTCCAGTATGGATGTTATTATCTTATGATAGCCAAGCTGATGCATGGGTCCAAACAGGTATAATTAGGATGCAGAAGAAGATTAGTTCATAAACAAAATCTCTGAACTCCATGACCATAGATGCACCTCCACACAGAAAGAACCAATCAGTCCTACAACAAAAGCAAGGAGTCTTGTGGAACTTAAAGACGAACAGATTTATTTATCGCATGAGTTTTTGTGGGAGAAAATCTCACTTCACCAGATGCTTTGTTTCTCCCATGAAAGCTCATGCGATAAATAAATCTGTTAATCTTTGAGTGCCACAAGACTCCTTGCTTTTTTGCTTTACTAGACTAACATGGCTGCCACTTTGGAAATCAGTCCTACAATGTTATTCACTCCTTCCACTAATTAACACATTCGTTGCTTCTGCACTAGTCTCATGTTTGAGCGATGATAATGATTGCCCTATTAACTCCATCTCTGATTCTACAACACCCAATCACCTAACATAACCATTAAACCCACCAGTCCTCAAAATCATCATAACTTGTTTAATGCTTCACTCAATCCTTTCACTTCATATGTGCCTGCAACTTCAGATGGTCACCCGAAACTTCTTGCTTTCTTCTCCCTCTTTCTCACTGCTACTAGTTTCAGCCCACATTGAAGATTGCTGAGTAAATTTTTAGAAACTACATCCCTTCATTCAGAACTCCCCCCACACACACACAACACACTAGAAAAAAACATCTCTATACCCTACTGAATGCTGGTGGTTGATGATATAGTCTGAACCAGTTGCACTTGTTTAGGGAGTTCAAAACATCAGTCCAGAGTACTCTGATGGTCCTATGAATGTATACGTTTGGGGTAAGGAGAATTACAAGTGTTTATGACCAAAGGATATATATTTCTATTGACATGAGCTGGACCAAATATTCTAAAGATAAGATCACCAGCTATATTTTGTCACTAATTCAATGGGAGCAAAATTAGCCTGTATCACTATTGGATTACTGGGGTAGTTACAAATTAGAATTAGCACGGAGATGAAAGCAGTCTCATCCTAGTACAAAAGGAAATATAGAAGGTAAAGAGACCAAGGTATTTTCAGATTTACTTGATATTTGTGTATGGGTGAGTGGTACTGTAACAGACTAGTGTGATGTAGCTCAGAATTGAAGGGTAGCAACATATCAGTGGCAGCTGTTTTGGATTGGACCAACAGAGGATATTACAAGTATAGACTGATGCACATCAACAGAACTGCATGATGTTACACAACTTTGAACAAAGTCTGCCTTTACTTATTGCCCAGCAACAGTCAGTGATAATTCATCTGTCATTTTCCTGAGCCCAGACAACTTCACATACTAATAAAAATGAGCATTCCAACACACAAGAAGTCTTTTTGCTTTTTTAGGGCTAATTCTGATAAATTTGCTGTGAAACATACAGATAGTAATGCACAGTACAGTATGTTTTCTAGCTCCCAAAGGCCTGGCTAATGGGGAAGCATACTGTGTTTCATTTTGCATCCAACATCCAGCTGTACAGATGCAGACATTTAAAATTAAAAATAACCTTGCAGCTGATTCCTTGCATAATTGCTATCTTGCTTTGTTAACACTGTGGCTGAATTATAACTTGCTGAAGCCCTGGAGATTTGCATGATGGTTTAGATGCCTGAATTTGCATTGACATGCTTTTCAGTCATGTGAGTAACTAAATCCTGTGGCCATGAATGAACCTGGCAGCATTTGCAATGAAAATCAGTAGGAGATATGAGGAGAATGATATATGGATTCTCCATAAATAGATCCAATGATGAAAACCTTGTGTAATTCAAAAAGCTGTTCAGTTTCATTGACTGACTCTGGGAGGCATACCTGCAATAGTTTAAAAAGTAACAATAAAATGAAAGCTAACAAGTAAGTCAAGCCACTACCACTATGCAATGCAACTTCCTGTCAATGTCATGCCAAATGACCAGTTCTTGTCTGAATGCTATTCATACTTGGAAGCTTAGATTTTTTTTCACATATTTGTTAACTGAGGCTATTTTGCTGAAGGATAAAGCTTCTAATTTCTGATTCAGATTTAGCTACAGTAAGAAACCTCCCACCACTGGCAGAAATGTTTATCCAAATTTCAAATGAGCTTCTGAAATTCAAAAAGTTGGAGATAAACCTTATTCAAAAAGCAGTTTTCATTAGTTACATTCCTCTTTACTTCTGAGATACTACTGAAATTACTAGAGCCTGAAGATGGTCATCATTAAGCGATCATTTCTGCAGTTAATATTGGAAGTAGCAAAAAGAAAATCTTCTGTCCGTCTAACTTTGCAGATCTAAGATTTGGCAACATCTCTGGAACTGAGGATGCATTTTTTACCTTAACCAGTCATCTGAATGTATTGAGGTTTGCAATCCTTGCTATAGAGGAACCTAATTACCTATCCTGTCTCATGCTGTGGCCAGGACCAGATGCTCTAATAGAAGGTGCAAGAAACCCCATAAGAGACAACTATTGAGTAACATGATTGAGGGGTAATTTCTGACCCACAAAACTTTTTTGTGTTTGTTTTATCATATGATGCATGAAGGGTCATAGCCTATCTATTTTTGGCTAATGCGAAAGTGGTTATTCTGAACACAACAGGTAACAAAGCATCTCTATCTGTATCTCTGGACTGAGCACAAGTGTCATTCTATGTGAAAAACAGTGTCTTTATCAGAATATAGCTATTTGGGTGTTAGCACTGATTAAAGCAACTGTTTTTGTTTGGTAAGCTTCTGAAATCATCTTAGTTAATGATGGAGAACTAGAACACATGGGTTTCATTAAGATGGTCCAGCCCCTTCTCTTTTAATCACTTTACTCATCCAGTCTGGATCAGGGGAAGAACAGGGAGAATGCAGACATTTGAAAAAATCTTTCTGTCTCTTTCTCAGCAAGTCATCTGCTAAAACCTCATCCATCACCATGTAAGCTGTGAATGGATGGTGGTGTAATACCTCCACGGTTTTGTCTGCTGTGGTGCTATAGTGCCTCATCACTCCTCTGTTTAAGGAAGGGGTATACGTACTTTTGTCAACCTGTCAGCAAACACTTCTCCCTTGATACCCTTAGCTCAGTCCCCTCAGACAATGTCAACCAATAGTAAATGTTTCATATTGAAGGCAGCTTTGGATACAGTGCTAATGTTTATGTATTTATATTTTGTCCCATGATGAACAACCATGGGGGGGGGGCATTGTGTGTGAGAGAGAGAGACAGACAGAAAAGGTGAGAAGTGGTTCTTTTGTCTTCTTTGGCTATGTCTTCAATAGAAAGCTGAGTTTGGACTGCCTTAGTCCAAACAAAGTTCAAACTAACTGCAGGTTAGTTTGGACTAACTGCAGCTTTTTAGTTCTAACTAGCTGCACTTTTTAGTTCAAACTAAAAAGAACAGCTAGTTAAAATTAAAAAGATAGTTTGAACTAGAAAAATTGGTTAGTTTGAACTAACTGCTTAGTTTGAACTTTTTAAGTTCAAAGGCATCTATATCACCTTCCTTAAAGTTTGAACTAAGTGTTAAGTTCTAACTTACCATTCAAACTAACTAGTTCAAACTAAGCTTTGCTTAGTTCAAACTAAAAAAATATTTAGTTCGAACTAGGAGAAGCCTAGCAGAGACCTGTACCAAACTTAGTCCAGACTAATTTGCTAGTATAGACACAGCCTTTGAGTCTTCAGAAAATCCCGGTGCCAGCTCTAACATTAAGCTTCTTTACCATGGCTTTTAAGGATATATATAAGCTGAGTGCCCACCCTCCCCTGTGTTGTGGCTCTTAGCAGGAGGATTATTCCCCTGAATCATTTCAGACATAAAAGTAGCAAGTCCTCTTCTTGTGCTGCTGAAGATCAGTGGGTTAATTCTTTCCAGAAAAATCATTTTTTTCTATGACACCCTTCTGCTGAATATCTTTTTTTTTCTCCTGTTTTTTTCAATGTTCACATTGTTTATGTAATCCACACTGAAAATCAGTCATTGCCATGGCAATTTAGTCCAGGGGTCTGAAACCTGCACTCTGGGGTCACATGCAGCTCTTTGGTTGTCCCCTTGTGGTTTTGGGCATCAGGCTCCCCACTGCCACCGGGGGACTCTGCAGGCAGTTTGTTCTGGGCTCATGTCCTACCACTGGGGGACCCTGTGAGGGGACTCCTAGTCCCAGAACCACCCTAACCCTTAGGGGGATCCTGTGGCCCAATTCCCAGCTCCCCCAAACCAGGAGGCTAAACCCATTGTGGCTCTCAAAACACTTGGTTATTGAAGGAACTTTTAAAAATGGCTCTTCTTGTCTTTCAGGTTGCAGACTCCTGGTTTAGCCTAAAGACATCAAGATTGATAGCTAGTTAAAATGGGAACTGTTTTAGTAATACTGGATCAAATCCTGAGTGCCCATAATTCAGTTTTGAGTTTAACCTCAAGCAAAACTCTGATGGGGCTGCTCTGTTTTTCCTTCTTGCTCACTTAAGCATCAGGGATAATATCCGGATTTGGCCCAATAATAACAGAGAACCAAATCCTTAATAGTGCTGAAAATTTGTCAGTATGAAGAATTTCCCAGACAATTTCAAATCATTAACACATTTGCAAAACTTCTGACTAGTTTGTGGACAATTTCATGAAATAAAATAACACCAGTCTTGATAAATAATTTATTCACTGAAGAATTGCACTACCTCTAAGTGCCTGATCAAAGTAACCTTGAGGTAACTTCAATGGAGCCTTGATCAGCCCTTATGCAAAAGTGTTCTTTTCTTTTAAAGGACAAATAGGAATGACAGATCAGTCCAAAATCCAAGGGCACTGCTACACATAAAGATTAACTGGGGCCAAGGCCTCCACTGGCTGACCAGGCCCTGATCCGTTCCCTACTCCCCACCCCTGCCCCGCAGTCGCCTGGGTCCTTCCCTACCCACCCCTCCACTCCCCATGGTTGCCAGAACCCTTTCTTAACCCCTTGGTCCCATCACTGGTCCCCACTGGCCCAGGCCAACCCCCTTTCCCATGCCCGGCCAGCATGACTGTCCCCAAACTGCCCCCCCCCAGGCCCCCATACCTGGCCACCAGAGGTGAGTGCTGCCATGGGGCTGATGCTCCTGGCCTGATCCTGCTCTCAGCATGCTCAGAGCAGGTTCAGGCAAGGGTGGGAGTTTTAAAACTCCCAGGACCAGCTTGGGGCAGTTCCCTACCCACCAGAAGACTCTGTCTTCTGGCCAAGTTAGAGGCTGTGGCTTCTGGCTGTGTGTGGCCAGCAGCATTCCTTGCATGTGTGAGCAATGGTGCACCCCTGCACAGTTTAGAGGGTGTGCTGCTCAAGGGCTGGCCCTGAGTTTCAGAGGGCTGATGGCCCTGGAGCCCCATGGTAGTGACACCTCTACCAAAATGTAATTCTAAATCCAAGCACTCCTGAACTTTGTGGAAAGCTGTGGATTCAAATCCAAGACTCAAATTCCTGTACTCATGTTGAAATTAAATCCTATTTCTATAAAAGTTTTATCCAGAATATTGAGTCTGAACATGAGTGGAGGTCGATAGCAGAGGATCTGAAATAATGATGTTAATCCAGATTAAAATATTACAGTTTAGGCTCCTCTCTAAGGGTTTGTCCACGCCAAAAAGTTTTTTTTTTCCCCTCCAAAACAAGGAGGCTTATTTTGAAAAACCTTTTTACCTGTCCATGCAGACATTTTGTTATTTCAAAATAAGCACTTTGCTATTTTGGAAAAAAATGAAGCACTATTTTGAAATAACTAAAGCTGCTTTTATTTCAAAAAAGCAATTCTTTCAAAATAGTTATTTTGAAAAAGCCATTCTAAGCAGTAGAACTGGCTTTTTTTCAAAATAATAGCCCTATACTTTTCCCTGCTTCCAAATACAGAGTCTAGTGTGTGTGTAGAACAGACTCACTGGGTTGGAAGGTACCTCATGAGATTATCAAGTCTAACCCCCTGGGGCTTGAACCCAGGACCTTCTGCATAGTAAGCAGCAGTGCTAGCCACTACACTATTTGCTCTCTCTGTGTGAAAGCTTTCTGTTTTGAAATAATAATTCCTACCTTATTTTGAAATGGAGTCCACTAGACTCCATTTCAAAATAATAAATTTGAGATAATGCAATTTTGAAATAATTATTTCAAAACAAATTTGAAATAGTTATTTTGAAATAACTATTTTGCAATATCTTTGGCAGTGTAGACACAGAATAGGAGCAAAACAATGCCACAGAAGGTAGAAGTACTTATAACAAATGCATAGTTTCAATACCTGATTCATAATGTAAGGAAGGATGCCTGCCTTCAAGACACAGAATGTCTATGGATGACCTGTCGTTTGTGGGATGGTTGCATCTCAATTTCACATTCTTCCTGTGGTACCTCTCACAAGATGATATCCTTATAACGTAAGGGAATAACTGTCAGTATATATTTATGTAAAGTAGAGAGCAGACTTTCCATGAAGAATCTCAGCTGAACGTTCATAGCATACACTGAAGCCACTATGTTACCTTGACAGCCAGATGTGGACCAGAGAGTTATGAGGCCCACATGGAAAATGGAAAAAAAAAAAAAAAGGCAAGGAGTCTTGTGGCACTTAAAGACGAACAGATTTATTTATCACGTGAGCTTGAGGTGGGATTTTCTCCCACAAAAACTCATGCAATAAATAAATCTGTTTGTCTTTAAGTGCCACAAGACTCCTTCCTTTTTTCTGCTTTAGTAGACTAACACGGCTGTCCCTTTGAAACATGGAAAATGAAGAGATTAAAAAAGAAGCAGATTCAATAGAGATTTAAAATTAAACTGCTCATATTTTTTTAAATGTGTTAATTAGGTTTCTTATGCAACCATTGGGAAGTTTGAAAGAATGTGATGCAAGCTAGCTAAAGTAGTAACACTTCAAATTAAGTGTCTTTGATAGGCATTTAACTTCTGTATAATAAGACAGTAATTGCATATTAAATAAATACTAGCAGATTATTTAAAAAACACAAATAAGTTATATATGGTTTAGCAAATGGAGTGAAACCTGATTAGATTTTTTTATTATTAGTTGGTGTTTCAAAAACAGTCAAAAAACAACTGAAACAATGTAATTCTTAGCAGTTATTAAGGCAGGTATAAATAAAAACCAGTTGATTGTAGTAACTCCTAATAACATGTTCATTATCTCTCACACAGAGGCACACATCTTAAGTAAAGGTTAAACAGTGGTGTACAGTGAATACAGATTTATAAAACACATTTCTCTTTAGGTCTGTTTATGTTATAATCGGTGATGATATCCATGTGATAAATGTGATTCATTGCAGTTGTCATGCTCTCTAGACCACCTGATCTTCCATCTGCTCACTAGTCTGTCTTCACTGAGATTTTTTCAAACATTCCAAAGATCAAAGAATATTCAGTAAAGTTGCTTGGTAATTTTTTTTTTCTGTGAAAATGTGGACACAAATGACTTCATTGGTCTCAAACTCAAGCTGCTTTCTTTTTCACATATTATTGAAGCTCAGTTTTGATTCAGAATTTGGGTAAGAGTTCAGATAGTCTCTGCTGGTCTGGATAAGTAACAATGTAGTTAAAGTTAAAACAGTCAAACAGCTATTCTGCTGTATTTCTATCACCCATTCTGCCTCACTATCTAACTGAGAGATTAGTTTACTTTAAGAAGTGATTTTCAATACCCACAAGGGAAAAGTTTATTTGGTATACTTGCGGCTGAATTGTTCTTAGGCCACAGACCTCAGCTTTACCTGTTTTGTTCCCCCTCTGCTTAGCACAACACCGCATAATATACTTTTGGTTACTTACCTTTCCCGGAACTGCAAGGATAAAGACTCCCAATGGAAGGAGCAAGCCAACAAAACATTGTCAAATAAAAAGCAGAATCACTACCTATATTTCCCTTCCTTGGAGGGAATCAGACTTTGAAATTGATCGAAACCCTTCTATGCTTCAATTGAAAACAACCTGTGTTCTCCCTGTTCTATCCTCAGAGCATTTGGGCACTATAATGATTTTGGTTTTAAAAGAATTGGATTTTTGATGTTCTTGTGCTACATGAATATGTTGATACAAGTAACTTTGTTTGCCTCTGAGTACGCTGCACTCTATAGTCACCTAGCTATCAAGTCAGTACTACTGGGCAGATGGCTAGGTAAATCAGCTTAGATAAAATTAAAAACAAACAAACAAAAACATAACTGAACCTTTGGCAAAAACTTGAGCTATATTTGTCTCTGAGGTTCAAAAAATTGAGGTGCATTTGGGGAGTCAGCATAGCCTAGAGAGGACAGAGCAGGATTCAGCAGACCTGATTTCCATTTCCAGCTTTGCTACTGGAATTCTGGGTGGGGTCACCACCCCATGCCTCAGTTTCCCTCACCTATGAAATACAGATAATGATACTGATCGCCTTCATAAAGATCTTTGAGATCTACAGATAAAAAAAAAACATTATACAAGAAGTCATTATTTTTCATGCAATTTTACACATGGGGTTTTCTCACTGGGGTATGCCTGGCTGGGACAAGCCAGCGAGGACCAGAAACCTTGTGGCAAAGACCATTCTCATGATGTGTTCAGTCTGATTTACTTTCCAAAGAACTTACAAGAAATATGGACACAAGCAGCCAGACTTCTAGATGTTCACTAGGGCTATAAAAAGTCTGTGGTGGCTTCTTATTGGGTAATAATGATACTGGGGTGAGGAGCTTATCTGTCCTATCCCCTGGAGGAATGTGAGTCAAATGTCTTGCAGATGTGCATTTTTACAATCTTCTAGTGAGTTAACTTTGTCATCCTTCCTATTGCTCCCTGCCAAGAAGTTTGGATCATTCCCTACACTACCCATGTTATGATGGAAGCCCCATTTCATGCTTCATTTCTGGGTGCCCTCACCTTCACTATATTTGGAATTCATATAATATTCTTTGCCCCACCCTCCTCAGTCCCTTTCAAAGGGCTACCTTAGTTCTCATTGCTGGTACCTCATGCTGTGAACTGCCCCATTTTGTTCAGTGGGACTACTAATGCAGTTAGGATGTGGGGAGGGGAGATAATCTAAAGACATTCATACCACTTGACTGTGAGGAAAGATAGCAGAATGACGATGTGCAGTCAGTGCCCTTTGCTTTTGCATATACCTCTAATACTGGATGTATTGTTTTTTCACACTGGAGAAAACCTGAGTCTGTGTGTTTTTACAAGGCAATAAGAAATAAGTAGTGCTGCTTCTCTGAAGGAAAACTCCAGCCTTCTTTACATCCTTTTCAATTTGTGGTGGTACAAACAGTGCTGAAAATGACAGTATATATGTTATGACTGCTTGAATTTTCAAAAGCTTTTGGTTAAATTCCATATAAATTGGTTCCTGCTTAAGTTAGAAGCATGTAAGTATCCTTAATAAGACATGGAAACAGATAAAGAAGTAGTGTAAGAAACAGAAAACAGATACTGTTAGTAAGAAAAATCATGTCCCTTCTAGGAGGGGAGTATTAAGTGGGTCCCACATGGATTAAGACTCAGATCTCTGCTGCCTTTTATCTGTCTAACTGATCCAGACAGCAGGATCAAGTTTAAGTGGTTACATTTGCTGATGCTGATTGGAGAGCAGAATACACACAAGACAGCTGCCAGAGAAATTCAGGAGGCATAGACATGTTTTAGAACTGGGCAGAAGATAGACATACAGGATATAATATTCAAAACAAGATTGATTTGGATCTCATACTGGTTTTATTCTGATCACTCCTCCCCACTGATTTCAGTACATTTACTCCTGATTTCTACCATAGTAATTAAGAACAGATTCAGGCCCAAGTAGTTTAATATAACTACATTTTTGTTCCAGAAGGGGAGGAAAAAGAAAGAAAAAAACAGGACTCAAAATATAACATAGTATCAGGTAGGCTTAAATTTCATGATAATTAAAAACGAGAGTCCTGTGGCGCTTTAAAAACTAACAGATTTCTTTGGGCATAAGCTTTCATGGGCTCCCACGCGCTTTGTATCTGACAACGTGGGTTGGAGCCCACAAAAGTTATGCCCGAAGAAATCTATTAGTCTTTAAGGTGCCACAGGACTCTCGTTGTTTTTCTGTACACAGACTAACACGGCTACCCCTCTTGAAATGATAATTAAAGCATTTCTTAAGTGAAGAATTGAGGGGCCCACCAAGCTGTACTTGGCACAGTGTGGGCGCTATGTCACTTTTCTGTCTTTCCATTTACCCTGATCATAGGGACAGCCAGAGGCTAGTGCAGCGCCAAGTGCAATTTAAAACAGCCTCAGGGCTTGTATAAGTTAACATCAGCCAGTAATGGCCCCCAGTAATGTGTCCTGGATTCTCAGAGTTCCTGGTACTCTAATCATCCCTCCTCCCACACACAAAGAAGCCATACTGTGCTGGGGCTAGGAGAGGTTTTTAGAGCCATCTCAATGACAGGGGCACTGTATGTCAGGGATAAATCTGGCACAATATGGCTACAAGCACTGATATTTCAACCTTGAAACGTACTAAAGCTGGTCAAACCTTGTGTCAGATAAGATGGCTTAAGGGAGTGAGATGATGAAAAGGAGCCTTTCACTTCTGTGTCACTGACTTTAATGTGACCTCGGTAGGGTTTGAGCTTGTCATTACCAGCTGGTAGCTTTTCTGTGTGATATGATGAGATAGAGTCTTCTATCCTATCCCAAGTGACAGCAATCATCTCCAAAGAAACTCCTTATTGACAGTCAGCAAAAAGACCAAAGGAACCTTTGGAATACTTCCCTGGGGACACGGTAGATTCTCCATCATCTGATGTTTTTAATTTCAGACTTGATATCTTTCTAACAAATATGCTATAGCTCAAACAACAGTTAAGGGCTTAATGCAGAAACCACAGGTTGAGTTCCTGGGAGCTGTTTTATTTAGGAGGTCAGACAAGATGACCAGAAAGGTCCTTTTTGTCATTTAATACATTTATATGTTTTACTGCAATGAAGACTGAATTCCTCTCTAATCCCTAAAGGTAGCCAATCCAACTCAGGGTGAGGTCCATTAGTAGATCAGAATGAGGAAACCTGCACTGCTATCTTCTCCATAATCCATGAATGGAAAAAGGGGTTCAGGTTCTGTATTTATTTCCTCCCATTTTGTAAGGTCCCCCATCTTCAAAGCATCTAGTGAAGTCAGATTTTCTCCCATGAAAGCTCATGTAATAAATAAAGTTGTAGTCTTTAAGTGCCACAGGACTCCTTAGGTTTAAGAACTGTCAGTCCATTCATAATCACTAAATTTACTTGCAAAAAATTTCATTAATGGAGTATTTTACAAAATGGAGAGAGAACACTACAGAAAGTCTTTTTTTTTAAAATAATGATAAAAAGGAAATACATGGAAGGCATGACAACAAAAACATGTTGCTGTAGCATGAAGAGTCAGAGGCTGTGTTCACACGGCACTTTTGTTTCGAAACAACCTCGTTGTTTCGAAACAAAAAAAACATGTTCACACGACGCACAGTTGTTTCGAAGCAACTTAAACCTAGTTTCTGGGTGAAACAAGGTTGTTTCGGAACCATTGTTTCGAAACAACAAGTGTGAACATGTTGTTTCGGAACCAAGTGTTCCGAAACAACATTGGATCGTCAGCACCCTGGCCAGAGAACCCTCAGGACCCTGGCCAGGATGCTGAGGGCTGTCCCTCAGCCCCCGGTGGGGGGGGTGATCCCCTGCCGGCTGCTTCAGCCCGCAGCCGGGCTGCAACCCCGACACCACCGGTGGGGTCGGGGGTGCAGCCCGGGCTGCGGGCTGAGCCCGGCTCCCCCGACCCCCCGGTGGGGTCAGGGGTGCAGCTCTGGTGGGGGGCTGAGCCACCCTGCAGCGGCTCACCCCCCGCCAGTGCCTGCAGCCCCCTTTCTGGGGCTGCAGGGTGAGCCAGCAGCGGCTCACCCCCAGGTGGCTGCAGCCCCCTGCAGCACCTAACAAAATAGCATGTTCACATTGTGAACTTGCTATTTCGTTTCCCGCTTTTTAGCCTATTTCGAAATGACTTTTTGCTAATTCGAATTAAGTCTTTTCGATATAAGGCATTATTTCGAAACAAGTTGTTTCGACACAACGTGTTTCGAAATAACCATGTGTGTGTGAACACAGCCAGACAGTTTAGAGGTCTGTGTAAGGACAGGGTAACATACACTCCTTTAAATGTACCAGCACAATGCATGCCACAGGCTGTAATCATAGTGGGAAAATCTGCTTCTCAGAGGTGATTGATCAGCATTAATGGTAACAACATCACAAAAAAGGTTACCAAATATCTAAAGAAACAGGGCAATTTAAAGGCTTAGCTAATAATTCTGCCTATAACATATGCAGCTGCAGCTAATGATAATGCATCAGATTGTAATAAAACAGGTGGAAAATCAAGCATTCAGAATATTGTGCTTTGTAACTGGTGAGGGAGAGTGTCCTTCTGTGCAGGAGGAAACACTTTTGCTCTGCTGAGGAACCTGAGGAAGAAACATTGGGGGTACATCCAGGAAACTTTTAGTGAGCTCTCAGTGGAAGAAACCATGGGAATCACTGTATACATTAATGCACTGATAATGAGTGAAGAGTAGATGCACTGGAAAGTGGGAAAGGAAATGCATCAGTACTTGCTCTAGCATACTATCCTGCCCACATAACCTTTTATTATTAAATAGAAGCATTAGCTCCCAAACAGAACATCATTGGCTTTGAATACTTAGCAGAGCTGACCTATGGCTCCACTGAAGCACCGTAGGTGAATTCCATGCAACTGGATGCATGTCACATTGTGGGGGAGCAAGCAACTCCTGGCTCCCAATGTCCACTTCACTGCTTCCTGCCTATGAGTCACCCTCCATCTCCACTTCACTATCAATCACCTCCTTATCATAGTTTGTTCAGGTATCTGGTTGCTGCATGGGCGCCAACGTGTCCATGGGAGTCTTGGAAGTGAATGTGGGGTCTCCACAGAGGATGGCTTTCAGCTTCTTGTAAAATCAGCATTTAGCTGGTGCTGAGCCTGATTGACAGTTTGCCTCCCTGGCTTTATGATAGGTCAGTTGCAGCTTTTTTACCTTGGCTGTGCACTGCAGGGTGTCCCTATCATACCCTTTCTCCGACATGGCACAAGAAAGCTGTCCATATGTTTCAAAGTTCCTCCTGCTGACACGTGGCTGTTCCTGCACAGAGGACTCTCCCTGGATGCTGATCAGGTCCCATACCTTAGCTGTGGTCCAGACAGGAGACCATTTGCCGCACTGAGCTGGCATTGCTTCCTGCAAACATGCTTACTCTCCATGTTGAAGACACAGGAAATGACAAGAGAAAATAATTCAAAAGATCCTGGGACTCACAAGAGGGAGGGCTAGTAGTATCAGAACATCAGAGTCCAAGAGGAAGACCAGAGTGGTCAGGCTTGGAATTCTGGGACATTTCCAGAGGCCACGTATTATGAAAGAGAATTCCATCAGTGTTCACACACACTTTATAGCGCAAGAGCTGTTCAACAATAGGCACTATAACTCTCACACAGGTGGTATTATTGTTCTGGTACAACAGGGCAGTTGTAACAGAAGAAGGAGCATTCAGGTTTGTATGGTGGGATTATTTTTCTGCAATAAGACAACTTCTGTCACAATAACTCTCTAGTGTGTACAAAACCAAACAGTCAGTTGCAAAGGTGGGAAAATTAAACAATCAGCCTGTGACTATGCACAGGAAAATTTGTGTAGATTTGAATGAACATCATGGTGTTAAAAGTAGGAACAGTAAGTCCTTTTGAGATGATCTAGACAACAGAACTCTCCCTGGTTTCAGTCGGAGGGAACTTTTCGCTCTCTACTCATTGACTCTTTGTGACATCTTGTAGGGCCTGTCAGAAACTAAGCCCCCTGCTGATATTTGAGGCTGACTAAGCAAACTAATTACCATGCCTAATGTCAATATAGCCTGAACGCTTGACAGTAGCTCTCCAAACTAAGGTGGGGGAAAGAGTTCCAAAGGAAGTTTGAGGCCATCCATACTAACTAGATTTGTTGGAGCTTACTTGGAATTTTTCCAAGCACTTGTTTGGCGGAACTGATATTATGATGTGCTATGATTTTTTTATGTGTATATGTGTGTCCCAGTGTGAAGCATCTCCATTCAGAGACTATCCTGGTTCACATGTGGCCAGAGCAAGATATCCATATGGATAATCATCATAATCATTACTATCCCCCCAAGTCCCCAGGCTATGGAGATTGGATTCTGCAGTGGGAGGTCTCTCCATGTTAGGCATTTTATCCATGTGGTTGGCCATCTCCTGCCAGCAGAACTTTAGATAGGACTTTCACAATGTGAAAACTTCATAGATAATATTGTCATATGGTGACATTACAAAATAACTTCTTTTTTGGGTATGGAAGTTGGGGGCAAGTTTGTATTCATTCAGTTTTGTGGCTAAAAGCTGGACCAGAATTTGAGTCCTTTCTCTTAACTCAGCCTGTTGAGAGATCCCAACTGAAGAATGCAGAAAGGAACATTCTCTTTGGCAAGTGAAATATAAAAGTATAATTATGCCTGTTGTAAATGACTCTGAAGAATAACTAGCAAAAGACACAAAAACTAACAGGAACATTTTTTGAAGTACTTCATAATCAGGAAGCCTTCCGAACAATCAGTGGGCTACTGAATGATCAAGATACTAAAGGAACACTCAAGGAACAGCCAGCCATTTCAAGGAAGCTAAATACATTCTTTATATCAATCTTCATTGCAGAGAATGGGAGGGAGACTGCCAAATAAGCTACTTTTGTGTGGTGACAAATATGAGGAACTGCCCCAGATTCAGATGTCAAGAGAGATTGTGGACCAAACTGATAAATTAAACAGTAATAAGTCACCAGAACCGGATCAATTTGTTAGACTTTAAGTGCCACAGGACTCCTTGTTTGTTTTAAAGAACCAGATGGTATTCACTAAAAGTTTTAAAGAAACTTATATGTGAAATTCTACAACTACTAATTGTGTGTGTGTGTGTGTGTGTGTGTGTGTGTGTGTGTGTCATCCTCAACCTCAGGTCCTCTACCAGAGGCCTGGGAGTTTGAGGGTTCTGTGCAGTATCTTAGCTGTTCCTAGCACTGCACTCTTCTGGACAGAGAGCTCTGATGTTGTTCCTGGGATCTGTTGGAGCCATTCTCCCAGCTTAGGAGTCACAGCCCTGAGTGCTCCTACCACCACTGGGACCACTTTGGCCTTTACTTTCCACATCCTCTCTAGTTCCTCTTTCAGGCCCTGGTACTTCTCCAGCTTCTCATACTCCTTCTCCCTGATGTTGCTGTCACTTGGCACTGCTACATCTATCACCACCGCTGTCTTCTGGTCCTTGTCTATTACCATGATGCCTGGTTGATTGGCCAGTACCTGCCTGTCCGTCTGGATCTGGAAGTCCCACAGAATCTTAGCCCTGTTATTCTCCACGACTTTCTGTGGGATCTCCCATCTGGTCTTGGGAGGGTCTAGCCCATACACTGTGCAGATGTTCCTGTACACAATGCCAGCTACTTGGTTGTGCCGTTCAGTGTATGCTGTTCCTGCCTGCATCTTACATCCTGCCACTATGTGTTGGACTGTCTCTGAGGCCCCTCTGCACAGTCTGCACCTTGGGTCCTGTCTAGTGTGGTAGACCCCTGCTTCAATGGATCTGGTGCTCAGTGCCTGTTCTTGTGCTGCTATGATCAGTGCCTCAGTGCTGTCTTTTAGTCCAGCCTTTTCCAGCCACTGGTAGGATTTCCCAATGTCAGCCACCTCAGCTATCTTTTGGATATCTATATTTTAAAATAGCCTGCGAAGGTGATCCTGGCAATCAATGTTCCCTCTAATTTTTCATAGGCTATGTGCACAAAAAAATTTCTTTTGTGCAAATTTTTGGAGCCAGTGTCCAAATTTGTGCATACTCCAGTGAGTGTGGTCAAACTTGTTAGTGCAATGAAATGAGTATGATCAAATAATATCTAAATTTTATTTTGATCTGGTGGTAGAAATGATTTTATAAATTACAAAACCTTATTTGAAACATGTTACTTGAAATCACCTCCTTAAAGTAGCATAAAAATATTAGCACTGTTGAATTTTTTTGTGCACACTTTATTTTCTTGTGTGCATGAGTTTCACAACCTCTGTGCATGCGCACACGCGCATAGCTTAGAGGGAACATAGCTGGCAAATACAAGCCAGCAAGCTTAACTTCAGTGCCAGACAAATTGATGGAAACTATATTAAAGAACAGAGTTATTGGATCCAATGGGCAGCTGTGTTAGTCTAGCTCAGTGAAACAAACAAACAAACAAGGAGTCTTGTGGCACTTGAAGGCTAACAAATATATTTATCTTGTGAGCTTTTGTGGGAGAAAATCACACTTTGTCAGAGAAATAGATAAACATGATAAGTTGGGGAAGAGTGAACACAAATTTTGTAAAGGGAGAGCATGCTTCACCAATCTCTTAGAAATTTTCGGGGTTATAAACAACTATGTGGACAAACTGATCTAGTCAACATAATGTACATGGATTTTCAGAAAGCCATTGGCAAGGTTCCTCCCCAGAGACTCTCATGCAAAGTAAGCAGTCATGTGATAAGAAGAAAGGTGCCCCCATAAATCAGTAAACTGCTGAAAGATAGGAAACTAAGGACAGAAAAAAATGGGTAGTTTTCACTGTGAAAAGAGGTAAATGGCAAGGTCCCTGAAGGATCTGCTCAATATATTTAGAATGATCTGGAAAATGAAATAGTGAATAAAGTGGCAAAGTTTGCAGATGATACAAAAATACTCAAGATAGTTAAGTAGAAAGCTGATAATGAAGAGTTATAAAGGGCTCTCACAAAACTGTGAGATTAGCAATTGCAGATGAAATTCAATATTGAAAAATGCAAAATAATGCATGCTGGGAAGCCTAAACTCAACTATGTATAGAAAATGTTAAATTCTAACTAGCTCTTACTACTCATGAAAAAGAGTTTGAAATCATAGTGAGAACACCTTCTTTGTGTCCAGTAGCGTCAAAAAATCTAACAGAATGCTAGCAACCATTAGGAAATGGAAAGAAAATAAGACAGGTCACACAATGTCATTATATAAATACATGGCATGATTACACTTTGAATACTGTATGCAGTTCTGGTCACCCCATCTTAAAAAAGATATATTAGAATCAGAAAAAAACAGAGAGAAGTGTAACAAAAGTGATTAGTGTTATGGAACAATTTTCAGGTGAGGAGAAATGAAAAACACTAGGGGTATGTCCACACATCTCTTTTATTTCGAAATAACACCGGTTATTTCAAAATAAAAAAGATGAGGTCCACATGACATTTTCTTATTTCGAAATGACAGGCTCTGTCATTTTGAAACAGCTTAAACCCCATTCATTTCAAAACAGCTGTTATTTCAAAATGGTTATTTTGAAATAACACCATTTGGACATGTTGTTTCGAAACAACACCATTGTTTTGAAACAACTATTTTGAAACAACATGTCCAAATGGTGTTATTTCAAAATAACCATTTTGAAATAACAGCCGTTTCGATAGCAGGCTTTCCCTTAATTCTAATTAACATTTTCTTAATTCGAATTAACTTATTTCAAAATAAAGACTTTATTTTGAAATAACTCATTTCGAAATAACTTATTTCGAAATAACGATGTATGTTTGGACATAGCCTAGGACTGTTTATCTTAAAACAGAGATGGCTAAAGGGTGTGGTATACAATAGACTTCTATAAATTCATGAATTGTGTGGAAAAAGTGAATAAAATGCATTATTAACTCCCTTATACCACAAGATGCAGGGGGCACCCCATGAAATTAAAACTTCCCCAAATAATGCACAACCTGTGAAACTCATTGCCTTGGTATGTTGTTAAGGCCAAAATATAACATGTTTCAAAAAATTATTAGCTAAGCTTATGGAAGATAGGCCCCTTAATGGCTATTAAATCATCAGTGGCCCAGAACAGTAAGGGACATAACCTCATGCTTTTGATGTCCCTAATCCTCTGATTGCCAGGAGCTGGGAGTGGATGACAGGTGATAGATTGCCAAATAATTGCCCTTTTCTGTTTATTCCATCTGAAGTATCTGGCACTTGTCACAATGAGAAGACAGAATATTGGGCTAGGTACATTGGTTTGATCCTTTAGAACCATTCTGATATTTTTATCCTCTTATTGTGCTGACCTATTCATTGAAGAAGACAACAGGTGCTGACATTTTAGGATTTTAGATTCTACAAAGGAACTCCCTAACCTCTAAATCAATTTTGATGGTCTTGATAAATTTGATTTCTGCAGATATCCTTCAATTTCATCTGACAAAAAGACAAAAGGAGAACGTAAATAAGTACTGTCTAGGAACACCTATTTAGTTACAAGAGGAAATGGGAACATCAGCCAAACAACCATTTTCCTTGTTCTTACTGTTGGTTGTTCTGTTCAGTTTTAATAAATCATGTCTCAGAATACCTGGTAGTTAAATCCTGAGCCAGCATCCTCTGAATAGATGGATCTCTCTTTTCACAATTTTCTTAAATGACCTATGTTTTTTTCCCTTCCTTTTCCCCCCTCCCCCGCTTTTTTTCTCCTGATCACAGGAATGACTCTTTTATTTTAAGTTAATTTTCATTTCTCATTTGAAAACCTCTCTCTCTCTCTCTCTCTCTCTCTCTCTCTCTCTCTCTCTCTCACACACACACACACACACACACACACACACACACACACACACTTCAGTGTGATAAACTCTTGCATCAACAGTCAAACTGCAAGCTTTTAAGAAAACTTACTCCCTAAACATATTCAAACATACTGGTGCCCCTGCATCCATAGCCTCAGTTCAAACTTAACACAGATGAGAAACTTATGTTTTCCACCAGGTTTTATGTTTAATTTTCCTGTATCATAACTGTCAGATAGTACCTGTGTGTATGGGTATACAAGGGCATGCATATACACACACAGCATTTTCTTTATATGTCAGACAAAGGAAAGTTAAAGGGATGTCCTTTTAGAAAACGTTTAATCTATAGATACAGTTTGTGACCTATCTGAAGGTTAATTTTCCTTGCAAATTCTAAATGAACTGTGAACGAATTTGTGGGTCTTAGTTTCCACAAAATGTGTTCATTCTTTTTTTTTACATTAAATCCATTAACTCATAAAGCACATGCATACGCTAAGCTGAGCGAGAAGAGTTCTTATTTGTGTTGTTCTGATATGTTCTGTTTGGCTTCATACATGTATCTCTGTATGTGTGTTCCCTCAGCATTGCCCTGGCTCAGATCTTTAAGTGGATACTTTGTTAGCCCAGTGATCTATAGCCTGGCTTGGATCCCTAAACAGGGACTGAATTAGCCTTGGTTAATGCTTTCGGTTACCTTTGGCTTAAATTTCTAGTGAGAATGCAGTTAGCTCATTAACCTTAAGCCTAGGCAAAACTGTGTTCAAGAGGTAAACTGAGGCAAAACTCACATTCGAAGAAACCAAAATGACCATGGATCTTTGTAGGAAAGAAGGTGCCATACTAGGCTTTATTACAATGTAGCACAATGGCAAGTGATGTACTTCAACATATCTGCTGGCAGTATGCTATCAGTGCAATGGAAGAGCTTAGCTGACGGCAGGACTCTACATCACCTCCTTCAGCTGCATGAAATCTGGGCTCTGGGGCTCCTAATTTTATACTTGGCTCAGCCCTCTTTGGGGTCTGACTTTACCTAGATAGGTCCACATACCTCTTTCCTGATGCCGCCCATTACTTTGATAGGTCCACATATCTCTGAACATCTCCATCCATCAACCTGTCATGGTTTGGCTGAAACATCACTTTTTACCTCCTTGGTGCTAAGCCAACTGAACACATCACACCTTTAAGGTAATTTTCCACTCTTATTACCAGTGCAGCTTACTTCTGGCCAATTTTTGTGAGGTCAAACTTCCTTAGCTTGACTCTTGTCAGTTTAGCTAGTTATCCAACTCAGGCCTACTGTTTGGTTTGTTTCACTTGGTCTTAGGTCTCATTCCTGACTATTTCTACTTGTCTTTTCTATTTTAACCTTTTACCTTCTTCTACAATGCATAGATTGCCCCAACAGGTATAAGAAGATTAAGGGAAATGCAATTCATCATGCTTGTTCACACTGAGACAAGCTGTTCCCCTGGCTTTAAATCAATCATGAGCTAAGGCAAATTGGCAGTTCTGTTCTATTTGATGTAGGTTTTTATACCAGCCTCATCACCATCATATCTGAGCACCTTTCTGTAGTGCATTAATCAATGTGACTATACATCTGTTCATGTGTTATTTTCTCAACTTCTCACTAGACAGAGAAGCACCTGAAGCTGAATGATTTGGTAAGGGGTTTATTTATTGATTTATTGTTAAATATATACACCTATTGCTATATGCTTGTATTAGAAAAGTCAAGGACAAACAAATATGCCTGATGCTTGCAGTGGAAAGTGGCTTGGTCTGTGATGGCCCTCAGTTCGTAAGGAATTTATTCCATAGTTTCACACTGATCCTCTTTCTCCCACACAGATAAACTTTACCTTATTGTTGAGCGTGCCTTCACACCAGAGGAGTGGTATGTAAATCAGCTTATGCCAGCTATATCCGAGTAAGAGGTTTTCAGATCTGGAGTTCAACAGACAACAATAATTAAAATGTGGAGTAATTTACTAGAATAACATTGAAGAGGCAAGTTAATGTAAATCTGCAACTACATCACTTCAGTCCATTCTAGGAGATATTTAGAAGATAAATAGGGTGAGTGCTTTGATGTGAGATCCTCAAAGGAAACAGGTTGTAGGAGGTAGTGGTTATGATTTAGCAAGCTGGTGGTCTTTTCTGTGGGTAAATTTAAACAAAGCCCATAGTTTTAAGGCAGTAGTACCCAACCTGTGGCCCAGGGGCCAAAAGTGGCCTGCTGTTTCCCTTCTGATGGCTACAGAAAGGAGTTAATGCCTATCCAGATGGAGTGTGTTGCTGTGAGCTACAAGACCAGTACAGGCTCTTTGCTGCAGCTAAGGAGATGGGATATCAGCACTTCCCTCTCCTGGTTGCAGCAGATATCATGGCAAAGTGCTCTGACTAGGTTCCTAGCTCCTGGGTACTTGCTGTTTTCAGAGGGAGTGTAGCACTTATCTCTTGTTAACTTTGGCTGTAGAAGGGAGTCACTGTTTAGCCACCCCGATGGAGCAGACAGGACTACAGGACACATGCACATTCCTTGCTGCAGCCAGGGGGATGACTGCCTCATTGCTGAACTTCTTTCTGTCTGGTGAAATAAGGGGTTTGGGTTGGTGGTGAGGTTGGGGTGAGGCACCGCTGGCAGAGTAACCAGCCTCCACCATGGCAGGGGACAGGACTAAAAATCTGTGCCTTCTGGTTTGGACAGAACTTAGCAGACCATTCACAGAGACTTAGCTGCTAGGCCACATGCTTCAGTGTGTAGTAGCAGTCACTCATGTACACTATTGGTTTGGCTGTGAGTGTATGACATACTGGGTATGTGTGACAGGGCAGGCCCGCCCCGCACTGAAGTGGGCCTATATGCCCAGAAGAGAAGGGAAGCCCCACCCCTCAGGCCCTGCTGGGCATGCTCAAACAGCTGCCCAGGTATAAGAGGCTGCGATTCCCCTCAGTTAGGGGCTGGCCAGCAGAGGGAGCAGATGCAGGCTGGAGGCTCTCGCTCAGACTCTGGTCTGGCTCCTACCTCAATGGGGCAGACGCCGGGGACGCTAGAGATGCGGAATGTAGAAGGCACCGCTGAACAAGGCGTCCTCAGCCATGAGGCTCCTAGGACCCAGACTGAACAAGGCACCTGACCAGGTGGACATCAGGAGTCTAGGTGGGGCACCTCATAGCGACCCCAGGTAGGAAGTAGCCCAGGGCGGGGTAAATCGGGGTGAGCATTGGCCAAGTCCGGGCCTCAGTCGGCACGTTGCGGCTTGGATCCCCGCTGACTGGGTGAGGATTCCTGTACACCCCAGGGCCCTGGGCTGGGGTTCAGAGGAGTGGGAGGGCCTGAACCCCCCTACCTGGGCCTACGTCCCTCAGGGTGCCCAGCTGGGGCTGGGACTCATTGGCTCCAGCCAGTGGGCTGCACTGCCCTGACGGTGAGGGCTGGGACTCATTGACTCTGGCCAGTGGGCCGCACTGCCCTGACGGTGAGGGCTGGGACACATTGACTCTGGCCGGTGGGCCGCACTGCCCTGACGCTAAGGGCTGGGACTCATTGACTCTGGCCAGTGGGCTGCACTGCCCTGCCCACAAAGTACCCCGTGGACAGGGTCAATAATCATAAGGCCATCTGGCCTTAGACTGAGAGCTTCCCTGCTCGGGAGCACGTGGAGCTAGATCACTCTGCGACAGTATGTTTATACTGGAGCCTTAAGTTGACCTAACCTTCCTTAAATCAACCTAAGGAATGATCTGTCCTCATTGGAAATTTATTAAGTTGACTTAAGGGATTCCTACATTTTGATTCTACTGAAATGTTTAAAAAATCTGCCAGGATCCAATCCCATTCTTCTCATTGAATAAAATAGGATTATTTGCCTGAGTGAAGAGTGAGTATAGACTACAGAATGTTTTCAAAGAAAACCACAGGGGGAGGGAGGCTTTTGCAGATTTTTATATCAGATGCACTCATATATATATATATGAGAACTCTGCTTGGTATGTTATTGGTCCTGCATTTAGGATGGAAGAATCTCATATAATACTACAGACTGGGGACCAACTGGCTATGCAAATATTCTGTAGAAAAAGACCTGGGGGTTACAGTGGACAACAAGCTAGATATTAGTCAACAGTGTGCCATTACTGCCAATAAGGCTAAGGGTACACTGTGGTGCATTAGTAGGAGAATTGCCAGCCGATGAAGAAAAATTATTATTCCCCTCTATTTGGCATTTGAGTATTGTGTCCAGTTTTTGGCCCTTCACTATGGGAAGGATTGGAAAAAATTAGACAAGAGTCCAGCAGAAGGCAATAAAGATGGTTACGGGCTAAAGCACATGACTTATGAGGACAGGCTGAGGGAACTTGTCTTATTAAGCTTGCAGAAGAGAAGAGTGAGGGAGATTTGATAACAATCGGTTAACTATCTTAAAGGGTTCAAGGCAGGATGAAACTAGGCTGTCTCAGGAGTGGCAGATGGCAGAACAAGGACCAATGGTCTCAAGTTGCATTGAGGAAAGTCTAGGTTGGATATTAGGAAAAACTTTTTCACTAGGAAGGTAGTGAAACATAAAGGTGGTGGAATCTCCATCTGTGGAGATCTTTAAGGCCCAGACTGATAAAGCTCTGACCAGTATGATTTAAGTTCCAAAGCAGCATCCGTGTTACTCTAGTTCAGTAAAACAAACAAGGAGTCCTGTGGCATTTAAAGGCTAACTAATTTATTTATTGCATGAGTTTTCATGAGAGATGAAGTGGGACTGTCTCCCACAGAAGCTCATGCAATAAATAAATTTGTCAGTCTTTAAGTGCCACAGGACTCCTTGTTTGGCATGATTTAGCTAAGGTTGGTCTTGCTTTGAGCAGGGGATAGGACTAGATAACCTCCTTAAATCCCTTCCAAATCTAATTATATATGATTAGGGACAGAGATTCAGCTGAGGTGAAGTGTAATGAGTTAAACCAGTGGAAGATTTGGACCTAAAATTTAATAAGTATTTTTATTCCACTTAGTCTTGTTCTGAAGAAACTCTCCCACCACCTCAAGGTCTTTAATTTCTCAAGAATTTCCAGCCTCCTCTCTAGTTTTCCCCACCTTCTTTCTCACCTGGAAGATTAATGCTTTTTGAGATCCCCTTTGTACTGCCTTTCCCTATAAGATTCCCATACTAAGAAACAAACCCAAAAACTGTTTGATAGAATAGTCAGTAATTATTCACAACTATAAAAATTAATAACTAACAATCAGCAGAGGACAGCTAGAGAAGAGAATAGAAGAAGGGAGCTGGGGTGAAGCAAGAGAAGAAAAAGTGACAAGGAAAAGGGGCAAGAGTAAGTTCCTTTGGAAAAGGAAGAAAAGATTATTATCCTACCTGAGCATGCTCAGTGCTGTGTGGTATTTAAGTAAGCCAAAAGTAAATCAGTCAGTGCACCTTAGCCAGAATGATTATTTTCTTGCCTCATTGTAACTTCTATTCATAAATATTCACATAAATTGTGTTAAGTTTTGTTTTAGGTTTTGTTTTTTGCAGAGCAGCTGAAGTTCTACATATGAAATAACCATACTGGCTCTTTCTGTTTAATGATAGTACATAATAATCATCAATTCCATGGATCAGATCCTAAAATGGTATTTAGGCATCGAGCTATCAGGCAATTACAGTTTGAGGAGTGGGGCCCATGTGTGCAAAATATGCAAAGTGAAGAGTGAACACCTACCCGTATTATGCATAGGAGCAGTCCTATCAGAATCAATTGAGACTTCATATTAATAAGACAAACATCACTGGTCCCCACATTGGTGGCAGCTCTGTACATTAGTTAAGACTGGAGGTTGTTTTTTGAACAGTCACATTTAGGGATTAGAGACGGGAATTTAGAGTCTGATCTCCTGGTTCTTTTCTCAGTTATGTACTGGTTCTGGACAAGTCATATGGAGTCAGATTTTTTTTTTTTAAAAGCATTCAGGGCCATATTTCAGCTGCTCCTGAACTATTTAAATAAGAGCTGCATTTTCAAAATTACACAAGACCCAGAAACTCCAACTCTGACATTTATGGCCAGTAACTCTTCTACATAACAGGTGCTGTGCAAATTTGAAAAGCAGACTCTCTTACTCTCTGTGCTATGATTACCCCACCAGTGAAGTTAATGTATGACTTACCTATGCTACATGTATATTGTTGAGTAATATTTGTAAAGAGCTTTGAGATCCTGAGATGAAAAACTCTATAGAAATATAAAACATTATTATTATTTTGCTGAACAAGAAGTAAGTAACCTATCTGAACACTGCCAAATCCATTGGAGAGTCTAAATTTCCCTTACACCTCATTATAAAGTCAAATGTATTTAGAGATGCAGGGCTGTGAAATGGACCATATCACATAACTGGAGAACCTACTTCTAAAAGGAACATCATAACCAAAGCATTCCAATTTTTAAAAACATAATCAAAACAATTTCTTTCCTTTACCACAGAATTCCACTCATTTAAGTCTTTTAGGTCTTGTCTTGTGCTCACAGCAGACACTGCGCTATCAGATACTGCTCTGCTGTTCACTTGCTTTAATTTGAAATTAAATGGGGAAAAAAACACTTTGAACATTTTGTCTTGGGTAAAAGGAGAGAAAATGGAAGTATAAACTGAAAGATTTAGGAGCTGTTTCTTAGTTATATGGGATTATATTCTGTTAAAGGAACAAACTTAGATGAGATAGGAAAACAAACAGACAAAAGCCAAATCTAAGTGACCTTGTGATGCTGTCTGGGCCTAGGGGAGTGTTTATGGTAATCTTTCATATGGATTATTGTAAATATGAAATATCAATATGTGATATATCATGTTTGGTATCAATAGAAAGGTTATAATCTGCTAGGAATGATTATATGGTTTATATATAAGTGTTATATCTGTAATAGATATTAGGAATGTATTTGTTTTATTTGTGCTCCAAGTTATTTGATTCAAAGCAATCCCAGACTGGGTATCTGCCAAACTATTGTCATCTTAATGGCCCATTAAGGGGACTCACAGCTGCAGTGGGCCTAGGGAGAAACCTGTTAGAGTCACCTAGACTGACCATGTGACTTAACTCCATTTTGATTTGGCAAGGACTCTCAATGCATGGAAGAGCCAAAGGTGATAAATGGCAGAGGGAACATCTCCATTTTGTCTTCAGCCTTTAGTCTTCAGTCTGTCTGCAACCAACACCGACCCCTGGAACTATTCAGCTGCCCTGCACAAAAGACTAGGAGCCAGCCAGGTGCTGGGTGCATACCAGAGGAATTGGACTAACCTGCAACTACAGATTCTTCAATTTTCTTTCTATGGACTCTAAATCATTTGTATGTATGTGATTCACTTTGACCCTTTAACATCTCTCATATTTTGTTTGTTTTCCTTTTATAGTAAACCTTTAGTCATAATTACTAAAGGATTGGCTAGCAGGGTGGTAATTTCAGTAAGATCCAAGACTATATTGTTCTGGGTGAGGTGGCTGGCCCTTTGGAGTCAGGAGTACCTAATTCTTTAAGAGACTCAGTGGCTAGTTGGGGACCAGAGAAGCTGATGTGCAATAAAGGGGGCTGTTTCTATTTTGTTATGCTTGTTTGATGACTAGAGTGGGGAATCAAAACCATGTTTTGTCTGATGGGGAGACTGATTTAAGTACGACCCGTCAGTAACTTAGGGGTTTGGTCCCTGGTTTAGCAGCTTGCCCTGATTTTGGCACATTTAGCAGGTTATCCTGGGAGGCCCAAGTCACAGACCTGTAAAAGCTTCACTCTCTACCAGCTGTAAAGAATATAAACATTAAGTATATGTGCTTTTGAAGGGAATGTTTCAGGTGAAATGTACACTATAAGGTTACAACTGTTTTTTATAAGGAATTTTTATACAACTAAAAGAAAAATGTACAAAAATGGTGACAGGTTGTTTGTTTTGTTTGTTTTTTTGTTGTTTTGATTTGTTTTGTGGGGTTTTTTGTTTTCTTTTTCCTCTCCTAGTTTGTATCTACTTTAAATGGGATCCTGATATCAGTCTTATTTTTTGAGTTAGTAAACCCAATGATGGCAGAGAGGAGGATGTTAAAGGTTTGGAATGGAAGTGTTAAATAAATAATTCAACTATAATTAAAGCAATATTGTCAAAGTAAACTGAGACCCCAAAACTCCCTCTGTGTGTGTGTGTGTCTACTTGTGCATTTGTTTGAAAATAAATAGGTTTCATAAACTTATTAGAAAAAAACAAGAGAAACTGGGCAATGTAGCTCAGTTCCCCCCCAGCTGACAGTTTGTCCCTCCTCCCTGCACTTCCTTTTAGTGAGCTTCTAAGGAGCCTTATATAACAAGCTCTGCATCTGCTCCTTATTAGCTCACCTGCAGCCTTCACACAGCCTGTGATGATCACTTTAATTAGGGCCTCAAAGGAAGGGGCTGAACCAACCTGGTGGCTCCCAGCACCCTGTCACAACCACTCTAACTTTCTTTGCTGATGTAAGCACCAACAAACTGTGCAAGAGTAGGGAACCAGCCACAGTGGAACTTAGCTCAACTGTGACCTTAACCAGTCTGAACCACATGTGGCCTCCTCCTACAAAGAGACAGTCAGCCATCTCAAATCCAGTAGCAATTTCACTCTGAACAAGGGATTTCTCTGGCCCATTTAAGGCCAGTCAGCACTCTTTATTCTCTATGAAATTAGGAGACCTTTATATTTATATGCTACTTTGAGAGCCTCCGGTGGCAAATGCTATAGAACTGCTAAGCCTTTATTAGCATTGGTATTATTCTTTGTTATCATTACCATTATTAAATATAAAATGAAAACATCAGTGATTGGCAACACTAGGTATTTAGCCACAGTACTTCATGAAGTTAATTTCCTTTCTCTCTCTTAAGCATATGTTATGAATCATGGTCCCACTTTCTAATCATGCTTTGTGCTGAATTAAGGACCACACAGACCAGGGAAGCATGAACAGTCTCAGTGCTCATGTGCTGTGGACCAGTATTAGGACTGAGTAAGAACTAATGCTTCCATGGTTTACTGCACCTTTTAAAAATTTAATATGCCCCCTCTCTTACAACCCTGGCAGTACTTCTTACAGGGGTTGGTTGGAGGGGGGTCAGTATCCCGCCCTTGCACACTGCACCTTGGGTGTTATGTGATGGAGGGCACAATAGCAAAATGCCTTGTGCACCTGGCACACAAAGAGTCAGATTATGGCTGGTGCTCTGTAGCTCTGTCTCTGCACCCCCAGAACTCGCAATCCATGCTTTACAAGATACATGCCAGGCAATGTTCCCTCTAAGCTGCGCTAGCGCGCTGTGGCACAGCCCGCCACAGCCACCAGCGCAGCGAAAGCTGCTGGCAGTGCACTGCCGGCAGCCTCCACAGAACTCCTCTGGGGCTGGGAGTTTTGAAAACTCCCGCCCAAAGAAGCTCCAATGGAGCATGCCCAGAAAATCTGGGCATGCTCTGTAGAGCTCCTCTGGCCCGGGAGTTATGGCTGGGCCCTCTGGCTCCAGTCCAGCTCCAAGGTAAGGGGGGGGTGAGCGGGGGGCTGTCAGGAGGGGGGGCTGAGTGGGAGCAGCGGGGGGAGGGGCAGCGAGCAACCAGAGTTGCTCAGCTGCCCTCTCCCCTTAGAGGGAACATTGCCAGGTAGTCATGATGTAATTCTTTCTACATAACTGTTACGTGCTTTGATCATCAGCAGTCAGTTAAAAAGCTTTCAAAACACATATAAGCGCAATAAAATTGTTTAGATGATAAATATTTATTTGTAAAAGCTGTTTAATTCCATCTTGATGCTTGTCAGGTTTCCTGTAGTTGAATAGTGTACCATTTATTGTAATCTAGGTAATTAGTTGGACAGTCAGATTTCAATTTGGTGGATGATGATATGTTATAGCAGGCCCTTATCAGATTGTAGTTTGGTGCTGATAACTTCCAATTTAAAGAGTTAAATAGTAATCACACCCCAGCAGAACACTTGAGGTATGTGCTCACCATTTCACGTGAAGGGTATTCTTGACACCAGCAAAACCTGCTGGACTAGATGAAAGGGTCATACTCATTTCATAGCTATAGTATCTGATAGATCAGAGACAGAGCTATCGGTGGGCCTGTTTGGACCCTGGTCCACCCTTTTTGAAAACAGGCCACCTGAGCATCCCAGGACTTAGGCAGCTTGCGACCATTTGCCTGAATATCTTGCTTCTGGCCACTTGACCAGATGCCAGATGTTCTGGAATCAATGAGCTGAAAACTGCCTGTACTTTGGTTGTTAGGTAGCAAGTAAAGCTAACTAGTGACTAAAGCATCTGAAGCTTCTTAACATCCTGCTTCTGAACATCCTTCAAATTGTAGTGTTGCTTCTGGTGACATGACTGGAAGCAGGAAGTGGCCCAGACCTAACTTGAAAATCAGGTCTGGCTATGCTCTTGTGTGTGATGCAACACTACAGTTGGACTCCTCCACTTTTGTGCCATACAAGAAAAAGAAGAGAGATGAACAGAGAACCAGCCATCTGACCATTTGCATCATTTAATGCAAGCTGAAATTTCTTTTATAGTCTTTACATATAGTAAGTTACTGTACAGTACATTCAGTCTTCAGAGAGCTCAGAGAACATTTAGTATTTCAAAAGAGATGAGTGTTTAAAATTTATAGCCTAAACCTATGTATTTGCTTTTGTAAATCATCTCAAATGTACTGCAGTTTAAATGAATTGGCTATCCAATTTATAGTAATATCATCAAAGAAACCTCTTGAATCAGAATTCAGGGATTATTTGTATTTATTGTTGTTACATGCATATTGATCAATGGTGATCACTACAGCTGGTTGATTTTTATTTTCAAATTTTGAAATTATAAATTTAAAAACCTTCTAATCAGAAAAGTGATAAGGGGAAAATATTTAAAATTTCAATATTCCTCATCTTTTTTTTAACCAGTAATAGTTATTGCTATAGCGTTTGTAAATTAACTTTTGTTAATCATGTTTATGAAGCTTACTGTGAGAATCCTGTATGTGCTGAAGGATGTAGTAAACACTTTGAGGAACTGGAATTCAAGGGAAATAGCCTGTGGAGTAGCCCTGTTGTGTGCTTATTTATTAGGGAGCCAACAAGGCTATATCCTTTTGACTCACCTATGTACAATGTCCATTACATTGCTTTGCTCCTGATTACTTATGGAGACAAATGATCTGAATGATATGTCAGCATTCCTGCTGATTAAAGATAGGACACATTTAAAAAATGTGATAGTTATCTCTCCATCTTGAGCCAAAGGATAAGAGGAACTGAGAAAGGCTACTATCAAACTAATGTGAATGAGACTACAGTCTTGAGTCTACTACACAACCATTTATCTTAGGCATTCAGGAATCTTAGTTAAACAGCTCTACTGGCTCTAAACGCCCATCTTACTTTGCACAAAATGGTACTTTTTGCTTTACTATTAACTGTTCTTGTGCCATTTGAATTGCTGAGCATATTATCTGAAGGTTACACAGGAAGAAAATGTTTTCAGTTTGTGTGAAATGATCCTTAGTTTTTTTGCTTGGTTACTTAGGATCCTGCATTTGGTCCAGAGAAATAAATACCTAAAATGAATCTTTTGTATAACATTACTTTGTATAGGATGCAGGCATTTAAAAAGATATTATAAAGAAAAAAGTGTTATTATATTTACCAATCAACAAAGACAGCACAAAAAGTAATTGCCGCAAGCTTTAGTGGGAAAAATGTAGGTTAAATATAGAACAAAACTTTACTGCTAGAAACAGTGTTAAACAATAAGTGATCAAGAGAAATTTCTGTTATTGTACCATTTAAGTCATTTATAGTTAGAATGGTTGTCTACTTAACATGGTTAACTTAGGGATAAATATGTACA
This sequence comes from Podocnemis expansa, assembly GCA_007922195.1. Taxonomy (NCBI): domain Eukaryota; kingdom Metazoa; phylum Chordata; order Testudines; family Podocnemididae; genus Podocnemis; species Podocnemis expansa. The sequence goes on from ML681963.1 coordinate 29,699,581, forward strand.
CTTTTGTTGTGAAGAAGATGGAGCTAGTAACAGATGATATGTCTACACTTACAATTTAGTTTGAATTAATCAGGATTAATTCAAACTAAATCAATGCATGACTACATTGGCTTTCATTACTTTGGAATTCCTTAGTCTGAAGCAAATAACACTTACTTTGAAGTTATGAAACCTTATTTAACTTTGAAGTAACAGTTAACTCAAACTTATTAGTTTGAACTAAACCAATGTATCGGTGTTAATTCAAACTAACTGTTAGTTTCAATTAACACAACTTCTTTTTTAAAAGTTCTATGGTTTAAATGATAGAACTTTGTTCCCTTTAGTTTTCTGTACAGCACTTATTGAAGTGCCTCCCTCGAGTGGGGGAATGGCCATGCCCACATATGGTGCAAGCATCCTGCCACATGGCTCCAGGTGTGCTTGCTGGGCAGTGGGGAAAGCATCCCCTCCCCCCGCCATGCTTTCCCCACTGCCTGGCAAGCACACCTGGAAACAAGCAGGGGGATGCTTTCCCCATCACCCGGCAAGAGCTGAGAGAGCTGGGCACGGGTGGGGGGGTCTCTTCTCCTCCATCCAGCTGAGCACAGAGGGCTCCAGCTGGATGGTGGGATGCCTTCTTCTCCACCCAGCCAGCGTGGCTAGGGCTGGAAGGGGGGGATGCCTTCTGCACAGCTCAGAGTGGCCAGGCCACCCACCACCTGGCACTGGCTGCACTATACTGATGGTGGGGAAGGGACCATGTGCAACACTTCCTATTGTGCCCCCTTCCTTAATCAAACTAGCAAGTCGTGTTCATGGACATGCTAGTTCAATTTGGGTTTCTAGTAGGGCCATGTTTCTTCAAATTACTTACTTCATATTAACCACTATTAGTTCCATTTAATTAGTTCGAAATAAGTTGATTCAAGGTAACATTCTCAGTGTAGACATAGCCTAAAGGACTAATTGTACCAAAAAGGCAGTGGCTCATATCGATTGTAGCAGGACTTTGCTATCTTGAACCATGTTGGTATGCAAAATCCTGCCTTGAGAGTCCCAGTGCACAAGTGTACTGAGCAGGCAACAACAGCTCTTCAGCTCCACCTAATTAAAGCTTATGCTATCCATGTTTCTGTCAGGTTTCCTTACACGTCATGGTTTTCTCCATTATTATGTTACTCAAGAATTGAAGCATCTACTGTGTCAATTGAGGGACTGTTTGGCTGCAGTGCAATAGATTTTTCATTGCAAATATTTGTGGATGTTTAGCTGGACAAAAAGCCTAGTTCCATCATCATTGAAGGTAATAGCAAAACTCCCATTGCATTTAATAGATATATAGATTCAATACAGCTGATTCTGTATGAGTTTGTAGCATGAAACATATTGAAGATGATTTTTGAGAATGCTATTTGCAAAATCTCTGGAAATTTGAACTAACTCAGAAATGTGGTGACCAAACCTCAACAATTCATCACTGTGTATACTAGTTACTATGCTCCATCCTGCATATTCCTCGGAATAGCATGAGAGGTTCATAGACTGAATTCACATTACTGAACTTATTGGAAGATTGTTCCTGGTCACTGAAAGCCAGTTGTAATATCAAATCGCCAATTACATGTTCAAACCACTGTGAATACTGTCACTTAATAGCATGCTGAGATATTAAATTCAATCCAAATGGTGAAATATGCATTTGATTTTGATTAGTTTATTATAAATGCATTACTAGTTACTTAAAATTGATTATTGAAGTTTCAGTTTTATGCAGGAAATTTCTGTGTTAATCCAAGCACTTCTCTATTTTTTAATCACACAAAATATTCCCTATGACACTACAACTAGGAAAAAAAAACATTGATCTTGGTCAGTTTTTAAACTCATAAATCAAAAGAAAATATAGATGGACTATCACATGAATCAAAAGCTCAAAAGTTTACTTTACCATACATATGGATGATACAAACAGATTGTTCTCTCATTCAAAAAAGTAGATTATCACTGGCCCCATCCTCTGTTCTTTTCATTAGCTTCCTACTCATCTAGCAGCCTAATGCATCCACTGCCTCCCTGGGTTAAAAGAATTTATTCTTAGCTGGACACCATTAGAGCTATGCTGATTTATGCCAGCTGGGGATCTGGCTCCAAATACCTCAGGATTTTTTTCACTGTATCATTCTGATATTTTATCCAATATGTATCCCCAGGATTATTTAATTTGATTGGGATCTCACGCTGTGTTCTGATTTCCTCTCAAGAACTGAGAGATGAACATGAAGTTCGCTCCCCTGTCTACATATGTACATAGTGTCCACTGCTGTAGTAGCTGAGTGCACTACAAATGTTTAAAAAATATATATCTCATACCACCCTTAAGAGGCTGGGAAGCATTATTACCCTTAAAACAGCTGGTGGACTGAAGAAGAGAGACTAGGGGCTAATTCCTATTAAAGCTAAAGTATAGTGGATTCACCCCCAACCAATTTACCTAAAGTTACAAGGAAGCCCTTGTACAGGTTGGCTCCTAAGTGCAGTCTAATGCTCTAGCCACAAGGTCATCTCTCATTTGGAAGATCTAGAATAGTATAAAACATCATTCAGCAATAATCATCCAAATAATTTAAATATTTTTGCTTTGATTGTTTTCTGCTTCTTTAGTCTTTCCACAGATTTTCTACCAAATGAGTGTACTGGAAGGAGATAGCACAGTTTAAGGAAATACTGTGGACTACTAAGGGAAAGCAAATTCCGATTTCATAATCTCAAGTGTTTGCATAAATCACCTGATTCTAACAGTTGTGTCCATCAACTCAGACACAGAAATAAATTATGTGACCTATGTGTCCAGTTAAAACAGTTTGAATTTTAAATATTTAAAATGAACACCACACTAACATGATATAGGCTGCCAATTCTTAACTACAACAATTAGACAAATAACTCTAAGTGATATATACATTAAAGATAATTACAATCTGTCCACAGGAATTGAGAAAACCAAAAAACAAAATTAGCTGAATAAATTGTTACTTACAAATTATGTCCTCAACTGTAGTATACGGCATATAGAATTCAATAAGCACTGTATGGAAAACTAAAGGAAAGAAAGTTCTATCATTTACATAATAGAACTTTTAAAAAAAGAGGTATGTTTCTGAGAACAGTTGGTATGTATTCTCCTGGGAACTCATGGAAGTGCTGAGTTTTTGGTTTTGAATTTTTTCTAAGTGAAAAGCAACCAGCTAGTAGTAATGGATGGTGTAAAAGTTTAAAATCACCAATTTTACTTGTATAGCCATAAGACATATTCCTCTTGATTTACTCCAGCCTCACAATGGTCAATTCTCACAGGTTTTTTTTTTTTTTTTTTTTTTTTTTAGTGTGTGCCATTTTTAAGATATGTGAAGATCTGAAATGGGGATTTATTTCTTAAACATCTTGATGTTCTTCTAAATTATTAAAAACACTAGTATAATGCTTTGTATTTTGTGTGTTATATAGTATCTGCTCTATTCCTAAAGGAGGCTTCTGTGTTTGTTCATCAATGAATATTCAGCTCTGCTCACTGCACACATACTAAGTTCCAATACATTATAGTAAAGAATCACAGGATATAATCATTTACCAAACTTTGGCTGCCCAACATTTTAAAATTTAAGCCTTTTTAATAGCTTTTGAAATTTATCAAAGTTTAGAAATACCATTGTTAAATAATAACCATCATATTTTTTTCAACCACTAGACTACTCTGTTAAAAGGTATGTTAGAAATTGATAGAGCTGGCTTAGCTATTCATTTCTTATTTAACTTACATTTTGGCAAGACCATCATTTATAAGGATGGATTCTGATTTTCTTTTCAGGTCTTTCTTACTCATAAGAATTTGACAGATAATTTAGAGTCACAGTTAGTTTGAACTAACAAAGTGGACTTAAATGTCCACACTGTACCAAGTTTGAACTAAAGATCGAACTTAGGGCTTAGTTCGACCTAAAGAGAAGGTCTTACTAGTTCGAACTAGATTTTCATTAGTTTGAATTAAGGGATTTTTTAATTCAAACTAATGAAAGCCTAGTGCAGACAGGGACTAAGTTAGTTTGAATTAAGCCTCCTTAATCCAAACTAATTTGCAAGTATAGACATAGTCTTAAAAACTAACAAATTTATTTATTGCATGACCTGTCAAGGGAGAAAATCCCACTTGGTCAGACACTTTGAAAATGGGGGAACTTACAGAATGGGAGGAAATAAATGCAGGGACATGTAAGTCATTGTAACAGATCACACTGTAACAGCAAATCAAAGCAGTTGTGAAGATTCAAACACTGGGGAACAGTCCACATAGAGGAAGATGAGGTCAAATCACATGTCATAATGAGAGAAAAATGCAAAGTCCCAACTAAGTCCTGAAGCAATACAATCAAATTTGGGTACTTTTTGCTGTCTCTGCTTCCCGCACAATCAATTTTTTTCTGTCTTCAAATTTTTTGTAAACCACTGAAGAATATGTCTAATTCACAGATTCATATACTATAGGTCAAAATGAATCACTGCCATTCTCTAGTCTAACTTCCTATATAAAACTGACCACATTTCCCTGAATCAATTCCTGTTTGAATTTGTGGGGAGGGGAAACCTACTCTAAAAATTTCCAGTAATGGAAAATACAAAGTAATTTTTCATAAATTGTTCCAGTGGTTAATTAAGTTCACTATTACAAATGTGTCTGTTGTTTCTAAGCTCAATCTTTCCAACTTCATCTTAAAGCCACAGGATCATGACATGGTTTTTTTCTGCTAGATGGGTTATTTTCAGTTTTCTTTCCCCACCTACAAATAATGATCAACTCGCTCCTTAATCGCCTGATGTATTTGCAGGATCCATTCTTTAGAAAAAGAACACAATCCAGGTATAGGCAAACTAAAGGAACTACACGTGAGACCAAGTTAGCAAGGATTTTTGGAGAAGTGTTTTAATGAAGTTTTGATGGAGAGCCGAAAGTAGTTGAAAGATAAGGAGGGAGATTCCCTTCAAATCATAGGACTTCATGGTATGCAGTATGAAATCAAGAACTGGAAAAGGCAATGAAAGAAGTACGGAGAGCAGACTGCAAGGAACATAGGGTATGAGAAGGAAAGCAGAAAGACAAATTCCAAACTCTTTAATTGTAGCCACATCTATGGGACCCAAACATTTAGGCATAAAGATACCAGAATTGGTAACTGCTTAATTGTTTGAAACATAATTGCAATCATTTGGTAGATGCAAATGTTACTGATGTGCTTAGTTCAATTTTGTGTAACCAAATACTCATATCTCAAAATTGTGATCACAAACATCCTAAATTTCATTACTGATCCTCTCAGCAGTAAAATCTCAAGGACAGAAAGGACAATAACCTTAGACACATTTCCAAAGGACAAGTCTGAGGCTCATTGCCAAGTCATTTGATCTGTGGGAAGCTTTCAGTGATCTGAGTTGGCTGTAGTTGTTCTGTGGGCAGCTGCCTTAATTGCCAGGGCTCTTAGCCTAGCACCATTCACTAGGACCACATGCACTTAGGAGGAGAGGTACAATACTGTCATGAGATTATGAAAAGAATGATTGTAAATTTAAAAGTCTGTAGTAATTGAGATCCAAGGCACAGTAGGCTTAAATCAGAAAGAGAGGGCCCTATAGAATATATCAGTTTTACAGCACTAGTTTATGTAAATAAATGAAAGTGCTCTTTTTAAATTGTGGATATTTTAAATAAACACATGAATGTAATGATGTTAAAGAGAAAGACAGGCCATGTGCCAAGGAAATAAAAAGAGCTTGACCTATTCACTGTACAAAAGCAATGTGGGTTATAATTCCTTTGCTTTTGAATTAAGACATATGGTGTCTCTTGCTAACTCAAACTATACCTGCTGAAGACTTCCTTTATCTTATTACATATTAAAGAGCAATGGTTTTGGACAATCTCTCCTTCTTTTTCCTGCACAGAACAATACAGCATTATAGATCTCCAGATGAAAACTAGAATACAAACCAGTAGTATTCTAGGGCCAGATTCTAACACTTTTATTCCTGTTGACTAGTAATTAATCCTGCAGACAATCCCACTGTAATATGTGACTGAAACGCTGGATGCACTGAAGTGAAGGGGAAAATACCCCAGGCTTCAGCCAGACCAGTATTTCACCCAGTGAACCTATTTGTAGATTAAGTAAAAACTGAATAACTACTTCAGGCTTTGGTGCAAGGTTAACAATAGAGTTCTTATCCACATATTTCTTGTAAAATTGTTTGGGTTTTTTTTGTTCTACTGTTCAGTTCATTTTCCCTTTAAAATGCTCATCTTAAAAGAGAAAACCTTACATTTTTTTTAACTGATGACTATCATCCTCTATGTTCACACACAGGGGGTTATTTCAATACAAGTTGTTTCGAAACAACTTGTATCAAAATAAGGCGTTATTTTGAAATAAGTTAATTTGAATTAATAAAATGTTAATTCGAATTAAAGAAAAAAGCTCAAAGCGAAATAGCAAGTTCAAACAACAGTTATTTCAAAATGAGTCACCGTTGTTTCGAAATAACATGTTCTGACAGGATCGTTTCAAAACAATGTTGTTTCGTCACCAAATGGGGTTTAAGTTGTTTCAAAACAATGGTATGTCGTGTGAACATGGCGTTTCTTATTTCAAAACAACCTCTGTTGTTTCAAAATAAGACTGCTGTGTGAACACACCCATAGAGACAGTTCCAAAGACAGCTGATGAAAACATTGAGAATATATGCATTAAAACTCGCATTGATTTTTAAACTGAGGTGTGGCGTGAGGTTAAGTGACTTTCTAACAGACAGAAAGTGAGTCAGTGGCACAGCCAGGTCTTGCTCCAACCAGCTGTAGAAACTTACTCTCCAGATATTGATTATTTCCATTTGTGATGCTTTCAAGCTTGAACAGTTTTTACCAAAGATATGGCCATGTGTTTTAAGCCACTATAACCTCTCCTCCTTCAGCTATCTATTGAGGAAATAATGGGAAAAGGATTCCTTTTGATTCCTGTAGAGAAATCCTGACATTCTGTCAAAAGCTGGATGCTTTTCAGAGACCTCAGTAGAAGAGGTCCACTTACCCTGTAATTCTCTTCCTCAGAAAATGTTTGCGAAGCCAGATGAAAAGTGGAGAAGAGACGTTGCATTTTGATGAAAATGTTACACACAAGAGATCTTAGATTGTCAAATTGCATCCAGATGAGTTCAATTTCTTGCCAGGGCAATTTTTTTGTTAAGGATAAAATAGTGACAGTTGAACTCTGGTTTTATGTGGCTGTTAACACATGGTAAAATAACATGGCTCACCCTGTCTCCATTATGAAATTGAGCATGGTTTACCGCAGTATAGTTAGGTTTAGAAAATTAGACCATCTAACTTTCAGCCATGTTCTTAGCAAATACCGATGTATCATTAGAACAAAGTAGATCTGGAATGTTGTTTATACAAGGAGGTTTCTCCAAATTTAACTAGCATTTGAGCTGTTCTTGAAGGAAAACAGGCTGTGCCTGTGCAACCGCTGCGAAACAATGAACTCGACTGTTATTTGGGAACATATGAGTGACTAAAACATAGGACTGATAGAAACATAAGGGAGCTTAAACATTTCAGGGTGAGCAGTGTGTCTTAGTGCCTCTGAAGCTTTGATGCACAAGTATGTATCTATTTTACATATTTCAGGAAAGGCCATTGGACCCAAATGCACAACCAGTATTGTAAATAACCTTCATATATGGTCAGACTCTTTGAAAACCAGAAACATTGGAGGGGTGAAAAGGGGGGAAATTGGGAAGATTCATGTTATATTTGTTTTCTTTAGTTTTATCTTTAGCATTGGTAAAATATTCTGGGAGTCAAATCCAGAGTCTTAAATCTTATATTTAACCAAAACACAGAAACAGCATAGGCTGTAACAGTGTTAAAGTATGAGCTTTCAGATTTTCAGAAGGTGGATTATTTCCTATACCTCATTCACCTCATGGTCTGTCTGCTAAAATTGCATACAGTTGTGACACTGGGTTTTATGCTTTGAGACTAGTGATAATAAATGAGATGATTTCATAGTAGACATTTGAATTGCAAAAAAATATTCTTGTTTTGCATGCAAGCAGATTTGGTTTCATCTCAATTTAGAGTCACATGAAACTGACAAGTAAATAGCAGGATTGAGATAGAAAGTATGTATCTGAATTTGGGAGTTCTGCAAATGAAATGTTTCATGGCAACACTGGATTCAGTGTGACTAACAAATGATTTAAAGAAAGATTATTACAGGTCTTATCAAATTCCCACTGAAGGCAACAAACAGGATCTTATCAACTTCTGGAAGAATATGGGGGAGCATTGATGTCTTCCTGCAAAAAGCAATAGGCATTTGCACAGACTGAGAGAACGTAAAAGTGCTAATAGAGATACAACACCATAATTCTGGTGTGAGAAGATGCAGATTCACTGAAATCAAGAAGAGTTGCATTCCCATATACTGTGTGTGAATATAACTCATTGGCTGAACCTAATAATTAAAAGTTGATACTATACAATGCATCAAATTAAAAAAGGTCAGAGGACCATATACAAGGCATGAGCCACAAGAGAATCTGTACAAAATATTGGACCCTTGATACACAGCCTGTCTCTGGGAACATGACCCTTCACACATATAGAAAGTTAAATCATTCAAGGAGATACAAAGTAACAGATTAACTTTATGGATAAGAACCAAAATCACTATCTGAGACAATCCCAGTTTTATTACAAAGCTACAGTAGAAGAACATGGAACCTGTTTTTATACATAAGAAATGTGCCTATCCAATTAAATTATGATTCTGCAATTTAAACTAATATTTTATCAGAACACAGTTTTTAAAAAGATTAGTTCAAATAAATCAGAAAAAAAAAGTTGTAGTAATTCAAAGCAGGAATCTGAAGGAGAAACTACCTTCCCAGAAACCAAGATCAACTTCAGATTTTGTTTCTGTATCACCAAGGTACCTCGTAAACTCATAGGCTATGTCTACATTAGGAAAAGTTAGTTCAAATTTGTTAATTTGAACTAATAATTTCAAGGTTAGTTTGAACTAACCTCCAACTTATTATTTTGAATTAGCAATGTGGAGTAATTTGAACTAATGTTAATTTGAACTAGTCCACTTTGTTAATTTGAACTAACTTCCCTTAGTTTGAAATTATTGGGTATATCCACAGGTATCTTTTAAATTGAAATAACACTGGTTATTTTGATTTAAAAAAGATTAGGTCCACATGAAGTTTTCTTGTTTTGAAATGATGAGCTCTGTCATTATGAAACAAAAGATGTTATTTTGAAATAGCTTAAACCTACTTTAATTTGATCATCTGTTATTTCAAAATAATGCCATTCAGATGTGTTATTTCGAAATAACCATTATTTCAATATAACACTTTTGCCTTTCTCCTTCCCAGGGTGCCTTCCTTTTTGTAAATATTGGGTGAGGGCGTGGCCCAGTGAGGGGGCCATGTTGCCACACCTCCCATGGTGCCCCTCTCCTGATTCGAAATAGCAAATCCTGTATCTGGACTTGCTATTTCGATTTGAGGTTTTTGCTTATTTCAATTTAAATTAATTCAAATTAAGGATTTTATTTCAAATAACTTATTTTGATTTAACTTAAATCAAAATAAGCATGTACGTGTGGACATAGCCATTAAGATCAAACTAAGGGTTAGTCTTGGTCTACATAGCATTAGTTCAAACTAGTGATCAAACTAAGGCCTTACTTCAACCTAACCATTGGGTTTTACTAGTTCAAAATAAGTGTTCATTAGTTCAAACTAAGGAATTCCATAGTTCAAACTAAGAAAGCCTAGAGTAAACAGGTAAAAACATAGTTTGAATTAAGCCTTCTTAATTCGAACTAACTTTCAAGTATAGATAGAGCCATAGTCTCTAATGTCAGAAGGGACCAATATGATCATCTAGTCTCACCTCCGACATAGTGCTGGTCACAGTACCTCACCAAAACATTCTTGTATATAAAGTTAATTCTATGACTGAGTTATTGAAGTTCTCAAACCATGTTTTAAAATCTTTAAGTAACAGAGAATCCATGAGCAAGCGAACCATCCCCATGCTGCAGAAAAAGGTGACTCCCCCAAGTCTTTTCCAGTATGCCCTTGGGAAAAATTCCTTCCTGACCCCAAAAATGATGATCAGTTAAACCCTAAACATGTGGGCAAGATTCACTAGCCAAACATCAAGAAATAATTTTCTTGATTAACTCAGAACCCAGTCCATCAAAAGTCCCATTATAGGTCACAGTCATATCTACCCCTAGTAGTCAAAGATCAGTCAATTGCCAGACTAGCTGTCCAATCATGCCACTTGCTGCATAAATTTATCAAGCTCTGTTTTGAAGCCAGTTAGTTGTTTTACACCAACTGCTCCCTTTTGGAAGACTGTTCCTGAATTTCACTCCTATGATGGCTAGAAACCTGCCTTTAATTTCAAGTCCAAACTTCCTGGTGGCACATTTACACTCATTTGTTTCCTGTGTCCACACTGGACCTGAACTTAAATAATTCCTCTCCCTCCCTGCTATTTATCCCTTTAATGTATTTATAGAGAGCAATCATATCAGCTGTCAACCTTCTTTTAGTTAAGCTAAATAAGCCAAGCTCTTTGAATCTTCTCTCTAACATAGATTTTCCATTACATACCTCATCCTAATAGCCCTTCTCTGCACCTGTTCCAGACTGAATTCACCTTTCTTAATCATGGGGGAGCAGAACTGCACATAATATTCCAGATGAGGTCTCCCCAGCATATTGTATAAGGGTACTAACACCTCCCTATGTCTACTAAAAATACTTTCACAGCCACATCACATTAGTGGCTCATAGTCCTTCTGTGATCAGCCAGTGGGCTCTGTTCCTCCTTCTCCATCACTTCCAGCTGATGCATCCCAGTTTATAGTAAAAGTACTTGGCTCAAATCCCTAATTGCATGAACTTGCACTTTCCATCCTTTTCCTATTACTCCATTTTACAAGATCATCCAGACCTTCCTATATGAGCTCCCAGTCCTTCTCTGTATTGGCAACACCTCACAGATTTGTGTCATCCACAAATTTTATTAGCACATTACACTTTTTGTGCCAAGGTCAGTAATTAAAAGATTAAATAAGATTGGTCCTTGAGGAACTCCACTAGTAACCTCTCCCCAGCCTGACATTTCACCTTTCAGTATGATCTGTTATAGTCCCTCTTTGACCAGTTTCTTATCCACCTTTCAATTTTTGTATTAATCACCATCTTTTCCAATTTAACTAATTATGCTCCATGTGGATCCATTTCAAATACCTTACTGAAATCTAGATAAATTAGTTTCACTGCACTCCCTTCACCTAAAATATCTGTTATCTTCTCAAAAAAAGGAGATTAGGTTCATCTTGCATGGTCTACCTTTTGTAAGCCATGAGGGAGTTTATCTCAATTACCATTAACCTTGGTGTCCTTATCTATTTTCTTTCAAGTTTTTTTTTTCAAGACCTTGCTTGCTACTGAGGTCAAACTAAAAGGCAGTAGCTACCAGGATCACTTTTTTCCCCTCTATGCTAGCAATGTTCAAGTCATACAGTACACCCCCTGAGTTTACAGATTAATTAAAAATCCTTGCTAAAGGTCTCGCAGTTTCATGTGCCAGTTCCTTTAATATTCTTGGATGGAGATTATCTGGGCCCCAATTTAGGCCCATTAAGCAGTTTGAGTTTGGCTTCTACCTTAGCTGTCTCTATATCCCCCCTCCCATTAGCCACCCTACCACTGTCTCCAAGTTCATTGTTAGTCTAATTAAAAATGGAGGCAAGGTATTTGTTTAGATATTCAACCATGCTTAGATTATGCTTAATCCCTACCCCATCCTCAGTGCTTAGAGGTCCCACTTCTTCTTTCTTTGTTTCATTCTTATTTATATGGTTACAATGTTACTGTATGAAAAGCTTGCAGTTACCTAAACCTGCTGTATTGAATTATAGCTGACAGTCCTTAGTAATGAGAAATAACTCATTACACAGTTCCTAATTTCCTGGGATTTGGACAGGGATATATAGAGATTCAACATTCACTTTTTGTCACATATGACTACAAAAATATGCCAGCTAAAGTGATTCATTCAGTCTTCTGAAATTGGAACATTTAATAACCAACTTGAACATCCACCACTAATCAACAGCTTATTTATAAGTGAGAAGGAAACTGCAAGTTAAATCTGTGCCTGGATTCTAGGGGTCACAATACAGGTGTAAAAAACCAAAGATGTTAGAACAATGAGTATTCGGGGTGTAGCAGCACCCTCTGGTATGAAGTGGTTTACATTACATACAGGGTTTACAGTTTTGTTTAATGGCTTCCTGTACCACCACTATAAAAGTTGTTCCAATGCCACTGATAAAAAGCCAGCTACATGCCATTCCTATTCAAGAGTTCTGAAAGCTTCCTGTTCTGGACTGGGATGAAACTGAGCCCTTTCAAATCTTTTTTTTCACCAAAACAAAAAACAGAGAAAAGTCATACCCTCCCACCCCCAAAACTCTGGAATAGCCATTGCTTGGTGTTTAGGACATGCATAAGGGAGCTATGAACCAGAAACCTGGGTTCAAGTCTTTGATGATCGTTAACTAGTCTGGCACCTACTAGCTAAGCATCTTAAACTGTCAGCTGATCTGGGGTCTTGTTCATTCTCTGGGTTTGATCAGAGTATAACATGGTAGGAAGTCTCTTTATATTCCTCTTTACATCTTCATGCTTCCCCATAGGACCGGTCACAGTCTGGCATTAAATGAAACTCTAGATGTCCTAATGTGAGAATCAGAACATGCAAACATACCCAGTGCTATTGGGAAGACACTATCGAAGAGAAGGATACAATTTTTGGCATTAGTTGACTTCAAACAACATGATAAAACTATCCTTTTATGTCTAGACTAGAGATCAGCCCAAACAATCACCTTGGAGTTCTGATTCAAATATCAGCTTTGCAGCTGAGCCCTTTCCCTATAATGTAAAATACCAAATCTGGCCTCATTTCAAAATTATTGAATCTATATCTTCTATCTTGTTTAGTGCCACCTCTTGCATAGGCTGTGCCCTTCAACTCTCCAGCAGCCATGTCCCACTATCAGTCAAAAAAGGGGAAGGCAGGTTTTAATTATTGGGCCCTCAGCGAATATCTGGTTCCAAAGCAGCCCAGATGAAGACAGGAATTAGGCAGTCACCCTCTCTCCTGTTGATGCTGCAAAAGGGGGAGACTGAGCAATGGGAAGAAACCCTCTCCCCCACCATTTAGTTTCCATAGAAGAGTTAAGAGGAGAATGTATCAGATGGGAGCTACTTAATGATCTTCAAAATCTTTTGAATAACATGATTTAAAGAAGCAGGAGAAAAGATAAAAATAAGATAATCAAATAAATAAAATGTTTCCCAGATAATTCAAAAATAATTATAGCCACAAGGTTTTAGCACTGTGAGATGGGACAAGCAGATCATAAAGACAAGTGATGGACATGAAATGCTAAATGAGAAACAGGCAGAGACAAAGACATGCATGTGTAAGTGAAGGAGTCCTTTTCTTTTCCCTTTAATGCTCAGTCAGGGCCAGGGCCTCCATTAACATATCTTTATGGGGTGAGAGGAGCAGGAGATAAAAAAAGACAGACAGAGAAAGAGAGAGAGAATGTCCAGGTCTAAGTTAAGATTGCATCTTTTAATGACAAAAACCTCAGTGTCTAGAAAAATAACCATCTTTCTGAAGTTTGCCCCCTTTTATTAGTAGAGCGTTTTGTGCTGCTGATTGATGATGCTGGATACTGAAGCTCTTTATGTGTCCACAGTGGTACAGTGCATGAAAATGCAGAGCCTGACTCCCTTCCAATGGCTCATCAATTTGTATTAGCCCAGGTGTGACAGGGGAGTTCAGTTTTCATGGTCTATTTATAGTCTTTTGCGACCACTTAAAAGGGTGTCAGGTAATTCCAATGGTACTGTCAAGTTTTGATATGCAGATACCTTTATGTTCACTATCATAGACTTGTGCTATATGATAGGTATCAAAGCCACTGCCATAATATCCTCTAACAAATCCGTGACTGAGGCTTCTTAAAGTCTTTCCCAGAAAATCAGATATATTTAAATAAGGGAATGTGTTTGGAGTGAGATTCCCAAATGTCAGTCTGTCCTGAAAATGTTTCCTGGTTGCAGTGAATTTTCTTAAAGGTACTTGATGTGTATTTCAGTATATTTTCCCTCAAAGTTTCACAGAGCATTGTTCCTTTTGATTACCAATAAAAGTTGAATGTTGCTACTACCACAGTTCAGCAAATCAAGATGTCTTTGAACAGAGGTTTTTAAATTGTTTTTTTTTCTTCCATTCATGGACACCTACAAATTTGAAATGGTGATGCAGAGCATTTTGGCAATCAAAACGTAGTGGATATGTCTACACTCACAATTTGGGTTGACTTAAGGATGCTTAAATCAAACTAAATTACTCCACATCCACACCAAGTTTTCATTAAATTGACTTAAGGTTATCCTAAAGTTGACTTGATAACTACTGGCATTTAGGTCGACTTAATGGCTATGTCGGTTTGCTAAGTTGACCTAAAACCAGTGTGGATGCCCTCGGTCCACTTAATACCCTAAGTCGATCAAGCGTGGAAAGACAAGGGAGCTGTGGCCCCCTTCTCCCTGGGTCCACAGCTTCTCAGCAGAAGGGAGCCCTGGCTGCCTTCTTTCTGGAGACCATGGCATCCTGGGAAGAAAGGAGCCATGAGGTGCTCCCCAGCCAGGGCTCCAGTGAGGAGGGAATCCCCCACTGTGACTGCAGCAGCAAGGGAATCCCCCATCCCCCAGGCTGGGGATCCAGCTGCATGGCTCCCTTGAGCTGGGAAGCCCAATGGCTCCCTTCTCCCTGGAAGCCCCGGCTCCCTGGCAGGAAGGGAGCCACTGCTCTCTGCCAAAAAGGGATCTGCACCATCCTGGGGAGAAGGAAGCCTGTGCTCCCTTCTCACCTGGACTTGTGGGGGTTCCAGCAAGAAGGAAGCCTCTGCTTGCTACTCACCAGGACTCGTGGGGCTCCTGACAAGAAGGGATCTGCTGCTCCCTTCTCACCCAGACCCCCAGCTTCCCAGCAAAATGGAACTGTGGCTCTTTTCTCGCTGGGACCCACAGCTTCCCAGCAGTCTCTTCTGCCAAGAAGCCATGGCTCCTGGTGAGAAGGGAGCCCCTAAGGCCCCTTTCAGCAGAAAATCGTGGCTCTCTGCTATGCCTACACCTGAAAAGTTAAGTTCACTTTTTATGTCAACAAGGTTGACTTTAAGTCAACCTTGTTAAGTTGATTTAACTTTTCAAGTGTAGGCATACCCAATCTGTGTACCTTCATAAATCTTTTCTGTGGCAATGACAACTATTCACAAACACCTTAGACATAGTCTGTGGACCCCTACTGGTCTGTGAAGCAAATGGTGAGAACTACTGTCTCAGAAAAACTTTCTTCCTTTCCTCCACAACTATATTGCCAGATCAGAGTGCCTCCATTGATGCCAGGGTAGTCTCTTCTAGGTTTAGGTCTCATATCTCATCAGCAAGGTCTCCACATGCCTAAATCCAGGTGCGAACCCTGTCATCTGAATGTAGTAAAGTAAATCACAACCAGAGCCCCTATTCCCCATCAGGAATGATTCACATGATTCTTCAGTCCCCTGGAATATTCTGGGTGTCTCACAATATCTTGATAAAATTCTGTACTATATGTCTCTAGGACTTCTGTCATGAAGAGATTAAAAAAGAAGCTATTGCAGCACCCACCCAAAAATACAAGCTCAGCTGTTGAAATACTGAAATCTAATATTAGGTTTCTAATGCAATGTTTAGACTTCAAAATAAATAGGTGGATTTTCAAATGATGAACATCTCCACTTTCTATTTGGTTAAGACTAGCAGAAAAGTGCTTTTTCTTCATTGTTAGTTGTTTTATACATAAAGTCAAAAGCATTCTTTTTGGGTTGAATATTTTTCAAAATACAAACTTTCTGACCAACTGTTGATTTTACATATCCATAGGTCTCTGTGTCTATAGATGTAAGATAATAAAAATATAAATGAAGCACAGTATATATAAAGAATGACTATTGGAGTTACAAGGAACATTGCTTTTAACCCCTTTGGTTGGGAATAGTAAATCAACACAGTTATATAAAGGAAAGACAGCATCTCTTATCAAACGTTGCCTGAGCAATAGCAGATAAATTACAGTAGTAGATAATTGAAATTGTTGTAGAACAGTTGTCTGACATTTATTTACACTCTCTAATCTTGTATGTTTTCCCTTTGTGGTTTGTAAAGTTTTGTGATAAAGCTAGCCCTTTCTCACCAGACTTTCACTACTCTTGGCAGACTTCAGAACTTTGGATAAGCTTCAGAAAAACACCCAAATTAAACCTTCAAATCACCTGGTTTTTTTGTTTGTTTTTGTTTGTTTGTTTATTTGTTTGTTTGCCCCCCTCCCCTTTGCCTTTGACTCTAATTGTACTATCTAGGTAGCTAGATATAGTTCAGGCATTTGCTATGCAAGATCCCTGTGGAAACCAAGGGGACTGCTATGACTAAACCTTTGTGGGTCTGCCTACACTTACAATTTAATTTGAATTAATGAGAATTAATTCAAATTAAATTAATGCATGGCTACTCTGGCTTTCATTAATTCAAACTAAGGAATTCCTTAGTTTGAATTAATGAAAGCTTACTTCAAATGTATAAAACCTCACTCAACTTTGAACCAAGGGTTAATTTGAACTTAGTTCAAATTAACCCAGTGTATCCATGTTAATTCAAACTAACCATTAATTCAGATTAATGCTTTGTGACCTTCTTCCTCCCAGGGTGCCTTCCTCTTTCTATATATTGGGTGGGGGCATGGCCTTTCTTGGGGACCATCAAGCCACACCTCCCATGGTGCCCCTCTCCTATTTTGAACTAGCAAGTTCTGTCCACGGAAATGCTAGTTTGAATTTGGTTTCTAATGGGGCCATGTTATTTTGAATTCACTTAGTTCAAACTAATCATGATTAGTTCAAATTAATTAGTTCAAATTAAGTTAATCTGAACTAACCTTCTAAGTGTGGACATACCCTGTCTGAAACCAGGGGTGGCAATATTTTGGCCCATCAGAGATGGAAGTGAGCTCTTTTTAGTCATGACTCTAGCACTGAGGGGTCCAAGCATTGAGGGGTCTAGCAGTGAGGTGCCTCAGTACTTCAGACAAACTTAATCTATAGCTAAATGCCCTTAATTATGAGAGCTTTTGTAGCAGGGGCAAGTTTTTTGAACCACCTCTCTCTTTCTACTATCATAATTTCAATCTTGCCTGCATTCTTCTTTAGGCAGCTACTCTCCATTTGGGTGCTGATCTAAATTAGGCCATGACAAAGCTGGTATTTTGTTTTGTTTTTGTTTTTTGTTTGTTTTAAAGCAATGGAGATGGAGATCTGAATGTTAGCTACATACTGCTAGCACTTCAGCCAATATTGTCTGATCAGCTCTTCCAACACCCTTATATAGATGCTGAATAGTGTTGAGGAAGAATGATCTAAAAATGGGGCACTTCAGGTGAGGACCTTGAAGCCATAAGCTAACTATAAGAGCCCTCTGGAAACAACTTGAGGTGAAGAATATGGACTATTTTGGAGTGTTTTGTTTACCTTGTTTACCTTGGGGCTTCCAAGCTTTATGTGCCAACCAAGATGAAAAAAAGGTGGAATATCATACCACATCAGAAGTTTTTCTCCTACTGCCCCAAGAGACAATCATCTTTATTAAAGTATAAAACATATTCCTCAACCAGTTATGGATAAAATAATTAACAAAAAGAAAAATCCTTCTGTGGACAGAAGAAACAGGCAAATCTGTCACATTATTTGCTATGAACAGTTTGTTCATTTAATACTTATTGGAAGTAGGTAAATTGCACTGAAAATATCACATTGGCTACTTATGTTTCCAATAATTTTAGTCATACCAATAATATTCTAGCATAAAGAAAAGAAAAGAAAAAAGAAAAGAAAAGTGTGTCAGGTCACTATCCATTAAAGACACAAATAACTTGTGCAGCACCTCTGTACATCTTTCTTAAATTCCATTCATGCCAGTGCAAGTGTGTGGACTCAGCCTTTAAGTCAACTTAGGCATTAAATCAATTTTATTCAGTTGACCTAACAAAATGTGGCCACCTAAGGTGACTTAAGGAACTCTATCTAATAACATGTGCCTGCTTAAGTCACCTTAATAAAGTCAACATAAGCAATACATGTTTTCATTAAAACGCTTTCTTAAGTCAACTTAAACAACATTATTAAGTCGACTTAAGGGAAGTGTGGACTCACTAAGTCAACTTAATAAAGTTGACTTAGAGTAGACTTTATTAAGTTGATTTAATAGAGCCCACTAGTGTAGACATACCCAAAGAGTGAGAGTTATTAAGTCAACTTAAGGAAGCCCTGGAGTTGTCTTAATAAATGCAAAATATGGTCAGGGCTCTACTGAAGTTGACTTAAGCCTCCTTAAGTCAATTTAAGCCCCTAGTATAGAAATAGTCACAGTGAGTCTTTAAGGAGTCCCAGGAGAGCCAGCGGAAACAGAGTACAGGTTTTTTAATTGGAAGAGCACCCCTTCCTGTTTCTTGTTTGGTGGGAAAAGAGCTCTTGGAGAGATCAGGAGGAAGTCAGGGAGCCAGGCATGGCAAAGCCCATGACATCCATGTCTAAAAAAATATAAAATCTATGACTATCTGTGCATGAGTAGAATAGGAAAGGTTTAGCCAGACACATTCAGTTTATTTCTTTTAGTTCATTTTTAGATTCCTCTGTGACAAGCACATGTACTTACACCATTATCCAAGTCAGATGATTAACCAGGTTACATCCCAGAAAAGAAACTCTGTGTTTTCCTAGCCGTTCCTCTTAATTAAAGAAAACTTATCCTTTGAAGAACAAGATCAGATTCTGTGCCCTAAAGGGAAGAGGTTCTGTCAGCACATGACTCAAACTGTACAGTCTACTAAAGGGAATTCAGTTCCATTTACAGCTGATATCAGCTGTGGTTCATTCACTCTCCAGAAGTAGGAATAAAAGCGATTGGGTACCTCGCAGGCAAGATGTGCTTTTTGGGGTTCTCAGAAGAGGTTTTCCATTTGGGTGGTGGCAGCAATACCACTCCGACGCCAGGAGATTGCTAGCTTCAGGGAGTTTTAAGACAAGGTGTTAGGTCCAAAAGTTTTATAGTTGTTTGTTGGCCCTCACTTTCTGTACTCAAAGTTCCAAAGTGGGGAAACAGTCTTGTCACTACTTATCAACTCCCATTTACTCCTGTTATTGATGTCCATCTCCAATTGCTAGATCATGTCATCCTCCACTGCCCACTTGTTACATTTTAAAAGAATCTACTTTGGGATTTCTCCAATGTTTGGGAACTGCTTCCTGCAAAAACCACAAAGCTGCCTTAATTGCCACCTTCAAATGCTAACACAAACACTTTATTTGTTGTGGTGCCACCATAAACCTTGACAAAAGTTAGGCTGCTAGTGGGTATGTCTACACTGTGTATTTAAGTCGACTTAAGGGCCCTTAAGTCAACTTAAACAAAGCCCTGTCTACATTGCAGAGCAATAAAGTCGACTTTAGCATCAGGTAAAGTCAACTTTATAACTTCCACTTATAAAGTCGACTTTACAGTTAAGTCGACTTTATTAAGTCAACCTAAGGCAATGTGGAGAGGAAGTTGCCTTAAGTCAACTTAATTGGCCTCCCAGCCACAGAAAACATGGGGGTGGGGACTGGCTAGATGGTACAACACAGCTGGGAGCGTTCCCAGCTGTGTGGACCACAGCCAAACTCCGCATTTTCCCCAACTGAGCCAGCATCTCCCCTGTTCTGAGCCTGAGTGGGAATCACAGCCCAACCCTGGCATTTTCCCCTTCTCAGCCTGACCCCAGCATCTCAGCCAGACCCCAGCATCTCCCCTCATCGCAGCTAGACCTCAGCATCTCAGCTGGACCCAGCATATCCCTGCACTGCAGCCCTACCCCAGCATCTCAGCCTGACCTGGCGCCCCGCAGCATCGCAGCCTGACTCCAGCATCTCCCCCATTCTTAGCCCAACCCTGCATGTCTCCCCTGTTCTTAGCCCACCTCTCATGTCTGCCCCATTCTTAGCCCGACCCTGTCTGTCTCCCCCGTTCTTAGCCCAACCCCACGTCTCCCCCATTCTCAGCCTGACCCTGCCTCTCTCCCCCATTCTCTGCTCAAACCCCTGTGTCTCCCCCGTTGCCCTTCTCAGCCCAGTCCTTGGTGTCTTCCCCTTCTCTGCCCAAACCTTTGTGTCTCCCCCTTGTCCTTCTCTGCCCGAGCTTATGTGTCTCCCCCTTGCCCTTTTCAGCCTGACCCTGCCTGTCTCTTCCCCTCTCAGACCAACCCTGTGTATCTCCCCTTCTCAAAGGACCCCTCTGATAGTGTTGCAAAACAAACAAGGAGTCCAGAGGCACTGTTTAAGACCAACAAATCTATTTATTGGATGAGCTTTCATGGGAGAAAAATTCCACTTCATCAGTCAGTTTGAAGATGGGTGAATTTACAGAATGGCAGGAAATAAATTCAGGGGACTGTAAGATGTAGGATCAGGTCACAGTCTAACAGCAAATCAAAGCAGCTGTTAAGATTCAAACACTGGGAAATAGCACATGGAAAGAAAGAAAGAAAGAAAGAAAGTTGCTATTTCTTTCAGATTAGATTGTGTGAAAGCAGGAATAAATCCTGACCACTGTTCCCTCTAAGGTGCGCGGCAGCATGGCCACGCGCTTAAAAAAATCCTGCTGCGCAGGATTTTCCTGCCCCCGCGCATGGGGCAGTTCAGGGCGGCAGCGTGGCCGAGGGGAGACGTGCCGGAGTGCTGTGTCCGGGCGCGAGCCTCAGCCCAGCCCCTTGGCCGGAGGAAGGAAGGGTCTGCGGGCTTGGGTCAGCCCTGCCACTCCTCCCTCCCCTCCCTGTCCCTCCCTTCCCCTGAACCTGTGGAGGCTCTGCCTCTTCCAGCCGGGGCCTGGCCGTTCGCGTGGCCAGCCCCAGCCTGGGATCCTCCATATCGGCCAGCACCGTGGCCTCCTGCCCCCTGCCCGGCTTTTTGGCCAGTGAAGAGGGCTGGGAGGGGGAGGGGGTTGTTCAGGCAGCTGGTATGGAAAGCGTGGGGGCAGGGAGGGTATGTGGGGAGGGGGGAGAAGGGGTCAGGATGGTGGGCTGGGGAGGGCTTGGGGGAGCTGAAAGAGGTGGCATGAAGATGGGGAGCTAGGGGGTGGGGTTTAGGAGGGCTGGAATGGGGGCAGGGAGCTTAGGGAGTCGGAATTGGGGCAATTCTTCAGCTTTCTAAACAAGAGGTATGGCAAAGAGTGCCATTCATACCCTGAAGTTTGAAACTCCTCAAGTGGGAAACGGGGAGTGCATGGTGCCAAAATGCCCCTTCTATAACTAGATAAAGCTGTGGAGGTGAAAAATCGAAAAATCAGTTGTATATTTCCTGAAAGCTAGTGTCGATGTTACTTAAGTGGAGTGACTGAACAGTGAGAGTGTTTGAGCATGCTAACCCTGTGCCTTCAAAGAACCTGGAACATGTTTTCTCCAGAATCCTGTAAATCACAACAATTCATTACAAAACAAACAAGGAGTCCTGTGGTACTTAAAGACTAACAAATATATTGATTGCATGAGCTTTCATGGGAGAAAACCCCATTTCATCAGATGCTTTGAAGAACAATTCACAGAAATCTTAGAGATGTAATGGAGATATCAGATAAGTACTTGTTTTAAATATAGTAACAGCCAAAAGACTGGGAATCAAAGGAGCCATGAGATTATTCTCTTCACTATGCACCCTAGTCTGTCCATCAGAAGAAACCATAATGCATTGAAGTGATGTGGTATTTTGGTAGAGATTTTCTCTTAAGTTGAAATGTAGCCCCAAAATGATGGGCAGGTAAAGATACGAGGGACTGAAAATAGGCTTTTAAGAAATACTGTAGCCTTATCTTAAAGCAGCTAGAAGCCCCTTGTTTTGATTTCAGCTGTGTTTAGCATCCTTCTTGTAGCAGCATTTTCCCGAAAAGAGATGCCTGGAATCTTTTTTTGATTTTTAAAATTTCAATAGAATTTACCCCTCTGGGACCATCAAGACATCTTAAATGCTGCCAATTTCCAAAGGGGTAGCCATGTTAGTTCATTCCAGGAAAACAAAACAAAACAAGGAGTCTCCCACGAAAGCTCATGCAAAAAATAAATCTTAGTCTTTAAGTACCACACGACTCCTTGTGTATCTTAAATGCTGTCAGTGATAATTAGCTGGCTTCCCTGTGAACTGTAACTCTGAATGTAGAACACAGGAGATGAGGGTATTAGGCAGAATTGTGACACCTAGGATCCGGATTGAATATAACTTTGGTCTTGGGTTGTTTGAAAGCCATGGATTAGTTTCTTTTGATTGTATAGCAATTTGGGTAAATTTTAAATAAATTGGGTGATTTTAGTAATAAAAAACAACTTTAAATAGTTTATATTAATTTTTCATTGGTCTAGATTTTTCAATAATTTTTGTTGCACGAGTTTGCACACAAATTTTATTCAGAAAAAGTTTCGCACATGGGTTGAAAATTTTGCACACAAGCCGCCAAACCTTAGAGGGAACATTGATTTCCTGACTATGGATTTTTTCCCCCATTATAACGGGTAATTTGACTTCACCTTCCTCTATGTGCTGCTTCCCAGTGTTTGAGTCTAACAACTGCTGCATCCTGCCCCTACGCTGGCAGTTGCCCTGTGGCACCCAGTCCAGAGCTAGAGTAGTCTGGGCAACACAGGGAGGGTGTGGAGTGCTGTGCCGGCACATCACTGGGCTACGTCAGGCTCTCTGACCTCCCTGAGCTACCTTTTGGCACACACAGTATGGAGGGTGGTGTGGTCACTCACTTCCCAGAGTAAAGGAGTGGCTGGAAGAGAGGGGCACCTCTGCTGTGGTGCACTGTGGGCCAGGTATCCACAATGCACCACTCCTAGGGTGACCTAGCAGCTGCCAGTGTGGATGTGGGCAGTCTCCTGGCATTTTGAGTGTGGATGTGGTAAGCCGGCTTAATAAGGTCTACTTTAAGCAGACTTTATTAAGCTGGCTTAACTGAGCCCTATAGTGTAGACATAGCCAGTGTGAAAAGACCACTGCTAATCATGCTGTTCAGTACTAGCTCATTGTTTTCTTGCATAATTCTATCAGATGTTATCCTTTTATCTCTTCTCTCTTATGTAAACTCCGTGGGGTAGAAGCCATAGTTTTTGTTCTGTGTTTATACAGTACCTTGCACAGGGGGGGCACTGTCTATGACTAGGCTTTCTATGTATCACATTAATAAATTTATTAAATAACTATAAATAATAACAGCTTAGGACAGGAAGTAAGGAGTATTGCATTCAGTTAATACTTCGGCTGGAATTTTAAGAAGGCAGAGCATTTATTACCCAAACTAGAATTTTATCAAGATACTGGGGTTGCAAAATTCCTGTTCTTTTGTCTTGGGATCATTAATGAGCTCAGATTGTCAGAGTCATAGTACTAGGTTCCAGCTAAATAACTGTTCTCTCTAAAGCAATGGAAAAGTTAAAGTGGATTATTTTAATTGGATGCATACTACATAAAGAACAGAATCATTTTCAATTATCTTTCACAAATTGGTAGGAAAATTCAAATTAAAGGAAGAGAGCTTTGAGGAAGTCAAAGATCTTTGATCGCCTAAGAAAACCTTTTAAAGTGCCACCCAGTGAAAATGACTGGTCATATGAACCAAACCCCAAGAGACAGTTGCATCTTTTCATATAGTGACCCCAGCATTGCAGACATGCTGATGGTCCACCTGCAAGAATAAGGTCAGAAGCTTGGAAGTGCCTGTCAGAGGGATTTAAATTTACAATTAGTCGATTGTTTTCCCTGATGGTCTTTGTATCCTACAATTAAAACCAAAGGGCCTGGAAGCTCTGCTTAGGGGTGGTTAGTCTCTTACACTTCACCACTGTGACACTAACCAATCAGAAAAATGGAAGAAAAAAACCCAGTGACTAAAATGTGTTGGGCTGCCTCTTCTATGTAACCTGAGTCTGTGACCATTTAATATTTAGCATTCTAGGTGAAGCAAAAACTTGAAAGCACAGAATGTGGCTTGTCTCTTTTAGCTGTGCTCCACCTGTCTTGTGATTAAACACTTGTGGGTAGATGTGCAAAAATCTGGGAAAAAGCTGAGCATGATTTTGTCCCAATAGATACTTATGGATGATGATGATGATGATGATGATGTAATTGCTGAATGCTGACTGTGTTCTGCATTACACAAGCATAACTGAAGACACATCCCCAGGTGATCACAGTCTAATTAGATACTAATAATATACATGAGACTCAATTAATATGCTCCATGGCACATTGATGAGGGATGGAGATAGTTCAAATGGGGAAGCATTGTTTTGCAGAAGTGTGTTTTAAAAATGCTTAGCTGGCCCATGTGTATTCTTGCTGCTGGACTAAGTAGCTAAAGAGATTCCCTTGGGGGGAAAAAAAAAACACAGCACAGAGCTTTGAAATATATAATTCAAGAATCCTAAGCACTGACTGTAAGGACCTGAGGCAATCTCATGATGGGCTGCCTTAGTGCAAGCTAAGCTTTGGAAACATTATTTCTGATGGAAAACTATATTCCCTCATTTTCATCTTCCCCTCTCATTCTAACAAGGAAATCATCCCCTGCACTTTTGTGATGGTAAATGTAATATATTGTGGTACTCACTCTTCAAAATTAGTTGTGCATAATAACCAGAGGACCCCCCAGTGTAAGCAGTCTCTCACTCAGGGTCTGCATGCTCATAGTCTATAGAAGTCATTTTGTTATGTATCTAACATAGTTCTGATTGAAACTCACTCTGGATTCCTGATGCACAAAAGCTGCAATATACTCACAAGGAACAAAAGGGTAGCCGTGTTAGTCTAGTTCAGCAAAACAAATGAGGAGTCATGTGGCACTTTTAGGGTATGTCCACACATAAGTTTTAAATCAAAATAACACTGTTTTTATTTTATTTTATTTTATTTTATTTTATTTTATTTAAAAACCTTTAAGTCCACACAACCTTTTCTTATTTCAAAATGACGACCTCTGTCATTCTGAAATAAGGGAAGTTATAGTGACTCAATAAAACCTAATTTTATATTGAAACAAAGCATAGATTGAAACTGCTAAGTCAAAATAACCCTGTTGGGATGTGTAATTTCAATTTCACAGTTGTTTTGATCTAACACGTTTGCCCTTCTCCTTCCTATGGAGCCTTTCTCTTTTCATGTATTGGGTGGGGGCATGGCCCTTTTAGGGGCCCATCTTGCCACACCTCCCATAGTGCTCCTCTCCTAAATCTAACTAGCAAGTTGTGTCCCCTGACATGCTAGTTTGATTTGAGCTTTTTGGTGTGGACCTGTTAAACTGATTTAACTTAAATCAATTTAATGATTTTTATACCGATTCAATTAGAATGCTTTAAGTTAAATCACTTTACCTGACTATTTGTAGACATAGCCTTAAAGACTAAGGCTAGGTCTACACCTGAAAGCTTAGTTTGGACTTTCATAGTCCAAACTAAGTCGTTTGAAGTTAGTTTAAACTAAGCACAGTTTTTTAGTTCAAATTAACTTTTTAGTTTGAACTAAAAAAGCACAGCTAGTTCAAACAAAAAGTTAGTTTGAACTAAAAGCCATACTTAGATCAAGTTAACCGCTATTTCAACCTTATTTAGTTCAAACTAGCATGTCTCTATTGGGCTAGTTCAAACTAAAAATGCAAATTAGTTCAAACTAAGCAGTTAGTTTGCGCTAACCAGCCAAATTAACTAGTTCAAACTAAGCAAAACTTAATTTGAACTAAAAAAATTTTTAGTTTGAACTAGGCAAAGCCTAGTGTAGACAGGGTTCAAATTAGTTTCGGACTAAGCTTGCTTAGTCCAAAACTAATTTGCTAATGTAGACGTAGCCTATCAAATTTATTTATCGCTTGAGCTTTCATGGGAGAAAATCCAGGAAGACAGCCTTGGCTGACTGACTGGACAAGACAGCACAATGGTAAAAGGAAACAACTTGTTCTGTTTCACATAACCAAGAAACTGATCTAGCTCAGCAGATGCTGAATGAGGCCATGCAACTATTACTGAAGATGGGAACAGGACAATTTGCTTGAGTTATAGTTTGTCCGTTGCACTGTACATTTTTGTGTAGCTTTGTAGTTTTAGATTTAATATACAATGCTTGTAATGGCCTGGCTTCACTCCCGCATATATGCGATTTGAAGCACTAGCAGCTGTCTTAAATTCAGAGGGCTTGGGGCTTTGGTTGTGATGAATGATCTCCAACCACAGAGATTTAGTCCATTAGGCCACGAGAAGGAGAGGCGGCACTAAACTTAAATCTGCACTTTTGAACGTGTGTTTAATTTTGTGTAGAGATCAGGATAGATTTTCAAAGGCACACATTGAAGTCCTCTCATTTAAAGTTGTTGCCATGTTGGTCAGAGGTGTAACCAAACCTGATTTTCAGGTCTGGCTTGTGAGTCACCCAGGTGGACATGGACTGCTACCTGCTTCCAGTCATCTGACCGGAAGCAGGCACTTTAGAAGCTGCAGATGCTCCAGTTTCCAGGTTGCTTTACTTTTTACTTAACAACTAGAATGTCAGGAAGCTTTCAGCCTGTTGCTTCCTGAATAGCTGGCTTCTGGTCATGTGGCTGGGAGGAGGACATTCAGGAAAATAGCTGCAATGTGACAGACTCCTGAGATGTTCCAGTTGCTGTAGCAAGCAGAGAAACTGTGGTTGGGTAGGCCTGCTTTCAAAGAGGGTGAGCCTTTGCCTTAAACCAAGGGTATGGCTGCAGAGTCATTTCATGGGCATTTCCCAAGTCTCATTACTGAGGTAGCTATGTGTACCCATAATCCAGCCTCACCGTCAGAGGAGGGACAGTGGCCGCCTTTTTTATTTCATCAGCCCTCCCTTGACTCCTTTCCTCACCAGGTAATTATCTCTTAGAAGTGCAGAGAACATCTGCATATCCCCTCTCCTTGAAAACAGAACTACCTTGGTTTAACTGGTTGCATAAATCCAATGGCCATAGATGGTGATGGTGGTGGAATGTGGGAGCTGGATTTACTGCAAAGACAAGACCTGCAAACACACTTTAATTCATAACAGGTGACCTAATAAAATGTAGAGTCAAGTCTCCACAGGATAAAGCCAAGGCTAATGCATTAGCTTCTGTGTCACTTAGTTCCTGTATTCATATTAATATTTCGAGAAAGTGATTTAACTTAATATTTTCCTGCACACTTCACTGACAATATTTGTGTACTTAGAGTGCAAACTTAGAGCAAGGATCAGACTACAAAATAACAGGTACAAAGTGCAAATGCCTAGATGCTGAAATTAAAAATGAATGACATCAGCACAATTTCCAGAGGGGACAGTATTAGCTAGCTTTAGGCCCCAAATTCTGTGCTGTCTTTCACAAAAGCCTAATATGACTAGAAATGTTTTCATGATTTCTATAAATACCAGCAAAATCAATTTTCTTCCCTCCAAACCTAACCTTCTTCTTGTATTGTTGTGATCCCCAAAGACAAGAGAAGTAAAAAACAAACTACAAAGTTGACTAAAATTTGACAAACATGCTTTTTTTCATTTCATTTAGTTTGATACCATTGATGGAAGCAACCAAAAGCATATTAATCTTCTGAAGTTTTTCTACAGTTGAATAATAATCTAATGTACTATCAGGAGCCTCATTTAAGATGTTTCATTACCATGGAACCAAATTAAAGCATTGCTAGACAATGCTACACCAGCTAATTGCACTGCAAATAGTAACGGGGGAAACTGTGAAGAGATGCTATATTATGACCCCAAACAGATGGCAGGGAGTTGGTGGAGATTTAGGGTATGTCTGTGCTGGAGACTCTGTTAAGTCGACCTAAAAAGGTTGACTTTAAGTCAACTTAAAGTCAACCTTGTTAAGTTGACCTAGAGAGTCCACACTGAAAACTCCCATTAACTGCCTGCATCCACACTGGCAGGTGCCAGGTCAATGGAGGAGTGGTGCATTGTGGGTAGCTGTCCCACATTGCACTGGAGAAGTTCCCCCCTGGAGGCCAGTTAGGTTAACATTGGCTTAAATCGATTTAATAAATCCAACTTAAGCATTTGATTTGATTTGATTTGATTTGATTAAGTCGACCTTAAGAAGTGGCATTATTAAGTTGAATTAAGGAAGCGCTTAAGTCGACTTAATAGAAGCCCAATGTCGCTGCAGGAGTCTGTAGGTCAATTTAACCTTCCTTAAGTTGACTGAAGGCTCCAGTGTCAATGTACTCTTAGGTCTAGCCCCACTTTCCAATGTTTCTGGTAGCATAGCTGTGCCAATGCATTGCTGTACCAGGCACTATCTTGTATGGCTTATTGTCTCTCTGTAGCAGGAGGGAGATCAGGGAGTGAATCATAATCTTCCTTCCTACAGGACTTGTGAGAGCACCGCCATTAAGCTCATGCACATTTATCAGGATTAATTTGAAGTTTCTGAATATTGCCCAGTGCTTTTATTTAATTTATTTTATTTATTTTATTTACTTATTTTATTTATTTTATTTATTTATTTTATTTATTTATTAAATAAAAGGTTCTCCCTTCTGAATATGATGCTATATGGCCTACATTTTAAAAGGGTTTCTAATCAGCTTTTTTTGCTCTTACAGTTTTGCAGCTGCAAATTATTACAGGAACAATATTATGCCTTCAATTATTTGTAGGCACCACTGGCATGATTTGGATATTTATGTACCTGACAACATCTGCACTTCTGAAACACAGATGTTTAAATGACATGTTTCAGCTGCAATTATTTCTGTCTGAAAACTGGACCGTTCAGGAAACTAATGGCTTCTAAGCCAAACTCAGGTGATAAGCAACTTGTAGTCAGTCTGCCTTTTTGAAATTCTTTACCTTGGTGGCAGCTGGGGGGGGACGGACTTGAAACTACTCAATAGCTGTACATTTATTTATATGGCTATCAAGACTTTCTAGAGTTATCCTAATTAATGACAACACATCTTAGAAAGAATATTAACCTTGTGCTCCAAGACAGTGGTTCCCAATCTTTTTCAGGCTAGGGACCCCTTTTTAACAAAACACAACAAAACCAAAAAACACACGCCACAACTTTGCACCCCCCCCCAGCTGATTATGTAATCTGGCCTGCACAGGCAAACTCTGGCCCCCGCCACTCTGCTGCAGTGCCACTGGGACAGCCAGCAAGTGGTGCCGCCACCATCATGGCCCACACTACCGGAGAGCTCAGCCGTGGAAGCTATGACCCCCCGCCCTTGCCCTTCCAGGGAGCTGCCATGGCCCCATCCCCCTGCTGGGACCTGGCCACGGGCAGGGAGAGGCAGCCCTGGCGGGGAGCATTGGGGCTGCAGCTGGATTCTGGCCTTGCTAGGGAGAGGCTCTGTGGGTCCCCTGCAACATGTCTGCGAACCCCCGGGGTCCCCAGACCCCAAGTTGGGAACCACTTCTCCAGGGCATTAGCCAATTTCTTACCACTAAAGAGCAGGAGTAGCTGGACCCTGAGTCTAATTCTGTCTGGCAGTTCCTAGGTTACTATGCTGAGGGTGGAATTTTCAAAAGGACTCAATACTGGACTGTCCTGTAGATAAGATACTCGTCTATTGACTTCAGGAGGGAAAAGATTAGGTCACTACTGAGAACCTCTAAAAATCTCACCTTAAAATTAAAAGTATTAGGTCCCCCACAATAGCTGTCTCCTTTTTCTGTATAATCGTGATGGTGAAAATGTTTTGTTATTGCTATTTATAAACAAATCTCAAAAACAACAAAAACACATTAGGATTCCAAATATTTTGTAATCTGTTATCCCTTTATTTCTCAAGTCAGGAAGAATAATCAGAGTCTGTTCTTGCCACTGTATTGGTACTTGCTGTATTTTAAATGCCAATGAAAAAACAAATCAAAACAAGGTAATTAAAAAGGAGAAGAAATGAAAGATGGAATATACCTGCTTAACAGAATTTATAGTTTAAATCTCTTAGCTGTACCAATCACTAAGAACATTAATTTGCCTTTTAAAGGATTAATACGTTTAATTAAGTTTATGAAGTAATTCCTTAAAGGCTAAGTCTGTACCTGACAGAGTAATGATTTGTTTTTTAAAACTAAATCTGTATATAACTTGCTTTTGGGGCTTTGACACACAACACAGTCTTCTGAATTAGTTTCAAAATTATAAGTGTTTCACCCCATTACATTTTCTATGTCTTTTGTGCTCAGCTCAGGAGATAAAAAGAAAAGCCTGAAGTCTCAATGGTATACACTATAATTTGACCAGAATCCTCTGTAACTCCTGAAAGGGAAAACAGACAAGGAGTCTGGTGGCACTTCTAAAGATTAACAAATTTATTTATTGCATGAGCTTTCATGGGTGAGAGACAGAGAGAGGTATCCTGGAGCACAGTTTCAAATACATAGCACTCTGTGATGCTGCGAGAGTGCTGTAGTATTTTGATTTATGGTACGTATGGCCCACTTGAAGTAAATTTAAGCCAAATCTGGCATGTGAAAGCAAATGAGTTAGATACCCTGCTCTAATACATAGAGACAGCATAATGGAGACACTGTTTCTGATACTGAAAAGATTTTTTTTCTGTCCAAAATGTCTGACTAATAAATATAATTTAAAATACTATATGATTATTACCCTTTTAATGAATGTCCCTATTTGTTACATTACTTGTAGTTTCCTGAGTTTTATTCCCAGACTCTGAGCATGCAGTGACAGAGGAGGTATTTCCAACCAGGACACAAATTTGTCTAAAAATGCTGTTTCAAAAAAGTGAAGAGTTTCAAGAAAGATTTTGTTTGTTTATTTGTT
This sequence comes from Podocnemis expansa, assembly GCA_007922195.1. Classification (NCBI taxonomy): domain Eukaryota; kingdom Metazoa; phylum Chordata; order Testudines; family Podocnemididae; genus Podocnemis; species Podocnemis expansa. The sequence goes on from ML681963.1 coordinate 29,730,685, forward strand.
TGTTTTCAACATTAAAATAATCAAATAGAAAAATTCAAGACACTCTCAAATATTTCAAAATTTCACAAAAAATCATTTTGAGACAAAGTAATTTGTGGTGGGTGACTAAGTTTTGTCACCCTGCTAAGTGGTGTTCTATGGTTGGATAAGTATACCCATATCATGCAAAGGTGAGACCAGCTCAGCTGACCCACATCATATATTTGTGATGGTGCTTGGGGTAGGCTTAGATATATTGCATGACTGGTTAGCTGGTTCTTTATGGTTTGGCTGAATTTCATTATTCCCTCTACTCCAACTTTGGATTTTAGGCTTGTGCTCATCTCACTTAGTGTTGCAGTTTGCAGGTCTTTGAGCATATTCTAATACAGGGATACTGGAGAAGCCTTACACATTTGGGGCCTTAACATCTGCCTCTTGAGTTCTCCATAGGGCTACTAGATCTCATCTTCCTTCTCATTCCCTGACTCTTTGATGATAGAAAACAGGGATTTAGGGCTTATATTTTTGTCACTGAGTACTGCAGCTCTTTACCTGGACTTTTAGTTACATAGAGGTTCTGGGGAGACCACATCCATCCTGCTTTCAGTCACATCACTGGAAGCAGGAACTGGTCCAGGCCCATCTGGGTGATTCACAGGACCATCCTGAAAATTAGGGATTTGAAGTAGAATGTCTCCCCCTACTCATCCCTATATGTACTATTCCAGAGCCAAAGAAAGACAGATAGGCAAATAATACCAGGCACTGAAACAAATACTAAGCCCAGCCCACAGCCTATCTTACAAATCCTTGACACAGTGTATGTAACACAGTAGTTGGGGAAGAATTAGACCTGGAAGTCTCAGAACATCAAAAGTTGAGGTTAAGGTTGCTTGTTAGAGCTGTTATTTAGGAAATGGGAATGACTGTACGTTCGACAGCATCTCTCGCAACAGTGCCTGCCTTAAGCCAGTGCCATCTGGCCTTTATTAAACATGAACATCACATTGAGGAGTAACAGAACAACAAAACCTAGTTTAATGCAAATAGAGAGGGATTTTTTGATCCCCAAACTTAAAACATTTTGTAACGTTTCTTTCCTCCTATGCAACTTTGATTTTCTGTATGGATTTGAGCCTATCTTTTCTCACAACAGTAAGAGAGTTGTCTCTCTGATGCTTTACAGTGTGACATTGCACCACCATGTAACATTTCTCATACCAGTTCTTTAATATTTTCACTTGTGTTCTGTTAATCCTATGCAAGATTGTAGGACACATGATGACCTCATCCAAATTGGCACAGTTGTGGAGAAACTATGGTTGGTGGGTCTTGATTTCTGCAGTTAATTTAATTATAGATATAATCTATTACTTGAAATTAAAGCAAATTGCATAAAAATGGGGAAATATTTTTTAAACCTTTTCTGAAACCTTTGGCTAGGGTTCTGGGTTTTTTTCACCTTCCTCTATAGCAGGGGTCTCAAACTCAAATCACCACAAGGACTGCATGAGGACTAGCACATTAGCCCAAGGGCCGCACCACTGAAACCTTTTCATACAACAATATTGCAAATACTGGTAACAATAGTGTCGTTGCAGGCTGCAGGAAATAGCTTTAGGGGCCAGATGTGGCCCACAGGCTGAGTGTTTGAGACCCCTCCTCCATAGCATGGGACATGGCTCACCTGTTGGTTAATTCTCTGTATCTTAAAGTCCTTAAATCATGATTTGATAACTCAGTCATAGATTAGAGCTTATTTCTGGAGGGGGTGGGTAAGGTTCTGAGGTCTGCATTGTTCTGGAGGTCAGACTAGATGGTCATACTAGTCCCTTCCAACCTTAGAGTCCACAGGTCTGAAAATGTTTCTTCTTTTTTGAAATTTCAAAAATTCCAAATTTCAACCAGCTCTGCAGTTGTACAAAAAAGGAGAAAACTTTAAATAAATGTCAAAATTCTATTTAGTTTTAAAATATTTTTTTTGTTCTGAACTTGTTCTCTACCTATTTTACATAACATAACATTTCCATTGCAATCCACAGAACTAATCATCCTTCCCCAATATTATAGGGCGCTAACATAGTGAGCTAGTATATATGCAACCAGCTACTGTACAAAATTAATATTGGGGTCAAAAATCATGACTCAGATGCTCAGAAACATAAGATTGACTTAAAAAGCAGATGTGTGTGTGTGTTTCTTTAAGGGAAAAAAAGGGGAACTTTTATTTGCTTTCTAGTATTGTTCTCATTGTTCACTGTAATGTGCTGAATGTGCTGCAAGGGAGATTTAGGTCAGATGTTAGGAAATATCAACTAATGTTAAGAATAGTTCAGAACTAGAATTGGGTTTCAAGGGCAGTGTGGACTCCCCATCACTGCCAGGTAAGAAAAGGCTGGATAAACATTTTTGGGGGATGATCTAAGTTTACTTGGTCCTGCCTCAATGCAGAGGGCTACACATGATATATTCTTAAGCTCCCTTTCAGCCTAAATTTCTGTGGTTCTATTTCACTATTTCAGGTGCATTTGGGTCACATTTTCAAGCTTTTTCCTCCTGCTTGAGGGCAAGAAACTCACTTTATAAAAAATTGAAAGCTAAGATTTCTAATATAATCCTGTGATTCCACATAGTGACACTTGAAGGGATCCACAATATTGTGGAATATTATCATATTAAATTACAAGTCTTGCGTCAGCAGTGTAAGATTGTGAATAGGAGAATACACATTACATGTAATCAGAAAAATTTCCTCTATCATGCTCTACTAGTGAAATAAAGACGCATGGCAATTGGTGCAACTTCACTTACTTCATTGTAGATCTTCAGAGATGAATTGGCTTGACTATTTTAAGACACCTACTGTTGCCTTCTTTCAGTTTCAAATATATATACTGTATGCATGTATGTTACAGTACAGTCCGAATCAATGAATCCTGAAATCCTTGATATATAGCCAATGATAGGCCATATTTAAGATAGAAAGAGAGGTTAAATCAGGATATTATTCAGAATGTCTGACCTAAATAATTCAATAATCCCAGATATTGCCATTTTCCACTAAGGTGGAAACTTAGAGACAGTTTTTGTTTTACTTCCAAACCTCCATCAATAAACACAGTAATATAATCCCCTTTACTTCTTAATAATTGCCAGGGTAAATTAACAGACTGTTAATGTTTTGATTTATGAATTGGAGGCCTGCTCTCTACGCTGGACTTCAAGAAGATTGAGCTGTCTCCCATGCTCCCTGAAAGGAAGTAAATGACTGTTTATTCATTCCCTTGATTAGAAGGCTGCCCTGAAGCCAGATGCAATAGGCTCCATAATAAATGTGAGACTCCCTGTGCTTTGTTTTGCTTTCTGGATTTAGTGCTAAACATTTAAAGGAACTGGAAATTGATTTTGTGTAGGGAGCAGTGCCAGATAAAATAGGCAATGGAGCAACCTTGTTCACAGAAACGATCTTTGTTATCACGAGAGGACAGACAGCTGTATGAGCTTTTAGGTTGTTGTTACCAAGTTGTTGGGAGGATTTTTCAAAAGTGCCATCAGCTAGTGAAGTCTCATTTGAGGTCTCTCTTTATTTTAGCCTTATATAGATCAAAATCATCAGTACTTAAGTGACCTTATACAATTATAAGTGCATCCATGTTTCTGTATATTGACAAATTAAATATTAACTGCCCACTAACATTTGCCTTCAGCGTATTTACCATTGGTTAAAGGAATACAAGACAAGGGAACAGGGAACTTAATAATAGTACATGATGGATTTTGTTTTCCAGTGTAAGAGTTGTCCTTTACACATTTCATATTCTCCCAGTTTAGCTCCTCCGTTTCCTTTTGCTGTGGGATGCTTGCATAACTTCTTCAGCTGGTAGAACAAGAGAGTGGTTTCAACTACAGCTGATAAATTGGCTAATAATGTGGGTAATAAATGCAGCAGTCACTTCCCTATTCAGAGCAATTTACATGTCATATTTAAAGAGACTCTTCACCTGTATTCCTCAACTCAGAAGCACAATTTGTAGTATTTGATAATGGAGCTTTTACTCCAAAGTAGCCAAAGTTGAAAGATCAATAGGCAACAGTCCAGCATTCTTTTTTCCTTGCTAGCAGTCTAAAGGTTTTCAAATTATATAATTTGCAATACTTGCACCTAAACTGAGGAACTGACTTTTTAAAAAATGGGCTGGACCCCTCTACCAAAATTTCTCTGTGACACATCTGCATCATCTGTATAGCAGACTCAGCTACAAGAAATAAATTAGTATTGTAGTCTTAGTGGTAATGTGACTTTAAGATCTGGCCTCAAGTACTGTATGACAGATAAACCTGGAGGCCAGGCAGGGAAGTAAGAGATATTGTAGGAGGAGGGTAGGGAGAGTGAAAGCTTATGTGTGAATACTTTTATTTCAGGGAAAACAGAAATGGAACCCATTAGTCCCAAATTTTTGATAGTGAGCACATGTGCACTTTGCACATTTCCAGTTTGTGTGCCCGGTTCCCAGAAACACGTGCAGGTCAGGATTGTGTGCATGCATACCTACATGTATGCACAAATCCCAAATTTCATTACTTTTATTAAATATATATGTATTATTGTAGGGCCTAAAAGTCTGAGTAAGGGACATGCTGTACTCATGCACACTGGGCATTGTATAAGTACTAGTGAAAAAAACCTGGGCCTAAACTGTAAATCGCTTCTGTTTTATTATTCCTTTGAACAGGACAAACCCTATACTCCTTAATCCATACTTTACTCAACTGCAAGTTTTATCTATGCCACTGGAGAATAAATAATGATTATGGATCTCTAGTTTGGACAAGTCTTCTTACACCCATTCTTTTTTGCTACCTGTGTGTGCTTCACTCCAGCTTTCACATTTTTTCTCCCTTTATTTCTTCAAAAGGGCTTTTGTTCTCTTTCTTCCGGGTGCCTTTTATCCCACTCAGTAAGAATGTTTCTGTACAGCCGAAGTACAGATCTCAATTACTTGCTTATGCTTGGGAGGAAAATATCTTTTTACTTGAAAAAAAACATTTTTTTCTTTTTTTTAACTTGAAAGAGGTTTGTTAGTGCTGGGAATGTGAAGTTTAACATTAGATTTTAAAAGATCTTGAACTGATTATTTCAAACATGAAAGGAAAACACCCCTAACATTTGTGTTGCTAATAGTGACCCTTTCAGAAAAGATCTGTAAAAGAATTCAAGGTTTAAATTTTGTATGTGTTTTATATAAGATTTGTCACTCTTCTTGTGCTTGTGAAGATACCTTTCCAAATCTGACCTAATCCAGTACTGTCCATCTGTTTCTGCAGGCATCCTAAAACAGCCTTCAGAGAGGTGTAAAGTACCTCATTTCATCTTAATAGTGTATTAACTGCAGTACCTGACAGCTTTTTTTCAAGTCTAAGGCAGTCTGGAAACACAAAAAGAAGCCTTAGGATTTTTAGACAAAAAATGACACACTAAGAAACATGGATTTTTGTGAAGAATGGATGCTGCTGGACTGATGTTGAAAATGGTTTAACTGCTAGCAAAGATGGGGGCACCCTTGAGTTTTGACCATGCATTCCTTAACTGCTGGAATGGTTTCATCCCAGCTCCACTAGCAGATAAACTTTTTACAGTGTCAGTTTTGGAAGACTCTATGCTGACAAACATTTTTAGAGATGGGTCAGCCCTAGCATAACAGTCAAAAAGACTATTTACCTTAAAGTTTTGTACTGCCATTCATAATTGTTCATTTTGAGCACCTTTTCCCCAAGAATAGTTATAATATTAACTTTGCCAGTGCTCATCATGGAAACTTGAATGCATGACCTATTAAATCCCTAAACCAGGGCTTCTTAACCTATTGCTCGTGACCTAAAAATGGGTCGCCGTACTGTTTAGGGTGGGTCGCCATGATCCTCTTTAATAAATTGAAAAAGGAAATATATTATTAATTCAAAACTTAACCATGGGTCATGATGCTGACTCCCAAACTAATCTGTGTCCGGCCAAAAAAGATTAAGAACCCTTGCTCTGAACACTACACTAATTGTTCTTCTATGTAGAGTCATTTCAGGAAGTTAAGGATACTCAGCAAAAAATGGACGAAAGTTAATTTTGCATATTAAAATATATCTGACTTCTTGGTTCTTCTAGACAATGTTCTTAACTAAGAATGGATTTATCTCAGAATAACTTATGTAAGTTTTCCCACATACCCACAGTTTTAAATTTGAAATCACGCTGATTGCCAGGCTGGCTTTTCATGATTTGAAAAGAGAGGTGATTTGTTCTGTATTGGTTTTTGGTATTAAAATGGCAGATGTCATAGATTCTAACCCAGTTTTCTTTTTAAAAAGAGAAAATCTGTTTGTTGTCAGAATGTTTTCTTATTTAAATCAAAAGGTGTCTAGCTGGAAACATTTGCTACCGAAGAGTGGATCCAAGACAAAGGCTATGTTTACACTAGTAAATTAGTCCAGATAAGAAGACTTAATCCGGACTAATTTGTTCCCTGTCTACACTAGGCTTTCCCTAGTTTGAACTAAAAAAAATTGTTTAGTTTGAGTGGTAAGTTCGAACTAACTGCTTAGTTCAAACTTATTTTGAACTTTAGTTCGAACTAGCATGATTAATTAACCATGGTTCAAACTAACTTTTGGTTCAAAATGGCTGTGCTTTTTTAGTTCAGACTAAAAAAACAGTTAGTTTGAACTAACTTCAAACTCCTCAGTTTGGACTAAGCAAGTCGGAACTAAGCAGTTAGATGTAGACATAGACAAACAGACTGAGACAAATTCATTTGAACACTTTGAAAATGCAGTTCAGATGTCTGAGATGATTGCTTTTCTGAAGTATGCAATTAAATTTCTTTAATAAAGACATGACAATTACATGATAATTTGCATATCAGTCTTGTTCCAGTTCTTAGTGCAAAAGCCTACAACCAGTACTACTTTCATATGATTTAGTCCATGTAGCTCTCAAAATATGTCTCTTCTAAACATGTCATTTCCTTCATGAATTGCAAGTACTTTTGTTGAATCATTCATTTCTGACAGTATAGATTTATATGGTCTACTGTATTTTGTATACCTGTGTGACTCTAAGAAATATTAATAATAAACATTTGACATATCTTTGAAGATGAAGTAGTGCTTCTGAAATAGTTTAGCTGTAGGGATTAAATTGACTGGATGGGGCAAGTTTGAAAATTTGGGTTGGGGGTGGGGGCAATAAGTGTTCATAGAAGTACCCATATAAAATTGGGTCATCTGGTCACCCAACTGGAGACTAACTGAAGTCCTCTGCTTAAGAACATAGCCTGCACAAGTAAAGGCAGATACAGTGAGATTTCCCAGCAATATCCCTCTATCCTGTTCAAGAGGAACCACTTAGATCTGAGAGGCATAGTTCAGTCTCTGTACTAATGACCATTCAGTGGCTACTCTGCCAAGAAGACCAATCAGTATGACAGTAGTTTTACGATTTGAACATTTGTCCACTGACAGCTACGCAGATGGTATCAGCTTTCAGTCACTATCCACTTGTGCTACATCATTTGAACTCACACCACCTCCATCTCATCAGTTTTTCTGGACTTCTCAGCAGGGAGGTTAAAATCTTCGATAACCCATGGGGACTAAACTGTTTTCTCACCCTTTGTTCCCTTTGAAAATGCAGGGCAGAGTGGAGTTATATTGCTGGGGTGGCATGAGGGAAACCTGTACAGCCTCTGCCCATTGAAAAATTTTAGGCCACTGATCTGATATCAAAAGAAATATATAATAATTGGCATTAAATAGCAAAGGATTTAAAAAAATCTATGTCTTAATATCTAACCTTCAGAACCAGCCACCCACAAAATTATTTGCAAATATTCTTCAAGCCCCACAGTGAGATATCTTTGTTACCTGTTCAGACATCTCTGATAAATCACTTATGCTTCTTGCTGATTCTTCAAAAGGAACTAGAAACTCTCTTTGTTTCAGTGTTTAAACAGCTGTTGGTAACAAGATAAATGAGTTGATATGTAAGTTACTAAGTGTTCCAAGGAATGGGGAATGGGAAATGGGATACATAGCCTTTGACCCATAGGAAGCTGCTTCAAATCCAACCTCAGATAGTAGTGACTGAAAGTCATTATCATCTGATGACCATTTGACGCATGTAAACTAAGTTGTGGGTTTCAGTACAGCTTCTAGTGTACAACTTGCAACAGAAGAATCAGCTGTCTTGCCAGCACACTCAGCAAAGGACACACTCTGAGAGAATTGTAGAGATGGAAAACACACTCCCTAACGGCATTTTTCCAGGCCAACTTTCAGGCACATAGAAATATCCCTGAATTCTGTGACCAATAAAAAGGAAGCTTGTTCTGATGTTTTGTTGGTAAAGTTGCTATTTTTTTTCCCATTCTTAGAGTTGTCAATATAAAATCTTTCCCAGCACTAACTTCAATAATAAATAATAATAATAATAATAATAATAATAAAAACAGGTGAGTTACTGTATTCATAGACTTTATATTATACTTGACAGCAAGAAAAATTCTTTAATACCACTGTAGTGCCTAGAAGTCCTAACCAATATCAGTACCCCATTTTGCTAGCATGGTATAAACACAGAACAAGAGACTGTCCCTGCCCTAATGTGGTTATAATAGAAACAGACAGTAGTTTAGAGGGAAAACTGAGGCAGAGAATGATGCAGTGTTTTGCTTCAGGTCAGTGAAAGAGGAAGGAAAAGAACCTGCTCTATTGAGCTACAAGCCAGCACTCACCTGCCCCACTTTCTGCATATTCTTATTAGGAAAGTCTCTAGTTTAAGAACTTATTTCTATGTAGGCACTAATGGGCAGGTTTTGTCCTAAGTTTTTTTCTTCCCTCTGGAGAACTCATGATTTGTGCAATTAAGTTAAGTCAACTTGATGTCCTTTAGTAAGAAAACTAAAGTGGAGGCAGCCTTGGCTTACACAAGGAAAAGCTGAATTTGAAATGCTTGTGACCCATTTATTTTAATACTCTGGTATATAGGTCTCTGAAGGACTATTATGGTTAACTGTTATTACAGATTGTGTTTTACTGTTGCTGAAGGTTATTTTAAAGTTTTTTTTTTTATTTTTGCTTTTCGACATGAACATGTTTTTGAAGTATGTTGTTTTACTGATGTGTGAGTGTCATAACAGCTGAGAATTTTACAGTACATTGCACCCATAAACAATATTTCTTATCCAACTTCATTGCAGGTTAAGGTTATGGGCCTGGGAACTAGGCTAAAAGTTAACCAGAAGCAATGTCTGTTACCTGACCCTGTTTTTATAACTTACAGTTAATATATTATTCTGTGAATGTCTACAGGCCTTTACTTACTACACAGAAGCCTGTAGAGCTCCAAAATATCCAATCCATCCTAAATCTGGTTTAAATAGAGTTAATTCTTCCACTGCTCCTGTAAAGGCAAGACAGCCACAATTTGTTTACCAAAAAACACAGTGCTGCCAAACACTTTTCACAAACATTTCAGAATATTCTAAGGAGAGTATTGTTTTGATTGTGTTTGTACCCATTAACTTTTCACAGTCACAAACACTTACTCAAATGGGTGTAACTCAAAAGTAAAATTGGAGCCACTCACTGAGATTCACTTAATCATGAAATCAATTCTGTCTCATGACAAACAAGAACATTACTTAAAATGGAAGTGGTTTATAAAGGCTAGGTCATCAAGTCAAAGAACTGCAACACTACCATTTGTCCCCTTGATTAGTCCTATAGCTCATCTATTGAATCACAAATATAAAATGTTGGGGCTGGCTCAAGGGGTTGTGGCACTCTGTGCCAACTTTTGCTTTTGTGCCCTCCTCGCTGATTCTGCACCAGATGGGTGCTTGCAGAGGCACGTGGGGCAGGGCCAGGCTGGCGGTCATGTGGCAGGGGGTGAAGTCACATGACCCTGTGGTGGAGGGCCTGGCCCAACCTGGCCATGCTGTCCCAGAGAGAGCCCGGAGCTGCAAGTTGAGCCCCTGGCTCTATGGCAACCAATTCCCAGGCCAAGCTTTCAATTTATGGTGCTGGCACCCCTAAGCTTCAGCACCCCAAGCCAATGCCACACTGGGCGGCCCTTAAGCCAGCACTGTAAAATGTTCTTTAATTTCCTGCCTGTCTGCCCATCAGTCTTATGTACTTTTAAGGTACTTATCATTGGGCTGCATGTCCACATTTCTTAATCAAGTAACACTCTTTGGCTTTTCAATTACTTTTATTTGTATCTAAGAGCCACAATGAACAGTTAAAACAGGATAAAATTCATTCACAGAAAATCTTCTTTCTATGAACTAGAGGTGCAAATCCAACTGCTACATTAAAAGAAATAACAACCAGACATATCCTTTATCATCTGTGATAATGATCAGCAAAAGCTACTGGATGATTTTTTTTACTGTTACTTTTCTATTCCTTTCTCTTACCCCCAAATGATTACAGGCAACCCTGCCAAGTTAAATCTTAACTTTGATTCTATCTTTTTATGGACAGGGCCCAGTGTTTTATTTGTCTATTAAATCTCTGAGACATACTATATTATTTACATATAATATCCAGAGATAGATCTAAGTTGCATGAAAAAGAGTAGCCCAAGATTTCTGAGATGATGAAAACACCCTTGTGACTGATAGCTTTATAGCCTGAATATGAAAAGTATTGTGATGTTCATAGGCTCATAACTAATAATACTAGGCACTGACATAGCAAATTTCATCCTGGAGTCTGAAAGCCCCACTTACTACCTGCCATCAGATGCTATTAGTTTCATTTTACACTCAGATAAACTGAAGTACAGAACAGCCACAATTACTGACTTGCTTTGAGTTGTATGGTGAATCACGTTTGAGCTGAAGACGCGAAGCCCTGACACCCACTGCTGTGTTCTAGCCACTGGATCAGACTCCCAAACCTTTGTTTCAAGACATAGTGCAAAATCCTGAGAAGTGCTGAGTGTACACATCTCCCAGTGAAGTCAATTCATATCTGACTTTATGTCTCTTAGGATTTGCCCAATATATTGCCCTTTGCATGTTTGGAACATTTCCATATTCTCTGGATGTTCTTTGTACAAGATGATTGTTTATCTCTTTATGTTAGTACAGCTGTTTTCCCCTTAGGAGGCACCTTCTAATTTATACATGGCTCTTCTAGCAGGATACGTAGTAGCTGTTTAAAAAGGCAAGATCTGAAGGACATAGCAAAAGAAAGAAAGTGACAGTAGTACATATCCCAGTATCAGATATAGCTCCAGGGTATCAGCTGTTTACTGCTATGGAGGAGAGAGATGAACAATCACTGCTTCCTCTGAATAGGCACTCGGTATTCCAAAGCACTGGTGACAGAAGGAATGCAGGAGGCGAGCCAGCCAGGGGAAAGGCTGTAAGAATCTTTACATAATAGCAGGGGGATATCAGGAGGAGGACAGGGTGCAAAACTGGTTAACTGCTCAATAAAAGGAAGGGAAAAAAAACAACAACAAAAAAGATAATACTGTAGTTATAATCTTTGGGGCAATCCAGTCCCATTGTAAGAGGGTGGCTCTGAACTGAAGTCAATGATAATGCCAGTACTTAATTTAAGTCTTTACATCTTTTTTATTCTTCCATCCTGTTTGCTCAACCCATAAAATGGACATTTTACTGAAGAGACACAAATACAATATTAGTTTTAAAAACTCCTCCCTAGGAAAGTGCTTTGACTATGATTAATAGGTAGACAGACTGACACTTTAGAAAAAAGGAAAAAGCTCAGATTTTGAAGGGTAAAAAGTTCATGATCCTGCTGAATTCCAAGTTCCCTGGTTTCTATTATGCTTTTATTATTATAATTTTTGCGTGACTGTAGCTAGACCTCTCGTAACCTTACCATTTTGAAAGTGGAAGGAAAAGTTGCTTGCTGCAGTCAGACAGGAAACCCTCCCCCATTCCTTCGAACCCAGCAATGCCTCATAAAAATATCAGATCACAGATTAAAACAGAATGACTTGAAAGTTCCAAAATAACCAGTCTCCCTCAGCATGTCTGCTCTTAAAATGGCTTTTAGCTTACTGAAGATGGTAAACCAAGGAGACAGATAATAATATTTCTATTTTTATGTTCTCACGCTCTCTTTTTGATGTAACAATGGAAAAGTGAATTTTAAATTTTTACTAAAGATAACAAAAACATGGCTAGTGGACCTTTGTAGCCAACTTTACTACTTTGTAATAATTTCTATTTATGAATGTTAAAAAAGGATAGAAAGAAAAAAAATGAAACTTCAAGCATTAATCCTTTATTTTAGCTTTGTTGGTGACATTTTCATTTTTTTTTCCGACTTGTCTTCTGATTTGAGTTTCCTCACAGACTCCGGTCTTTCTTCTTCAACCAAGTCCTCACTCACACTCCAATTTGGCATGGTACCAAAGGAAATCCATTGAAGTAATCCTTAAGCACCGTGCTCAGTTTAAAAAAAAAAAAATCTTAGGAGTAAGAGGTGAAAATGGAAGAAAGGTTCTGATCATGAACATGGCCTTCACCCTCCCTGACTCCTCCCATCTCCTCCTGCTAATAAAATGTCCAGAGAAAATGCTGTAATGGATTGTTATGTGTATTGAGACCCTCTTCACGAACAATTTGCTTTCACTGAACATCACATGATAGATATGAGAAACAATGTCCATGTGAAGAAGAAGAAGAAGAAGAAGAAGAAGAAGAAGACAAATGATCAAGCTCAAAGTTTTAACTGATAAAGTAAAGTAAAGCAGGGTGAATAATTGACACTGGAAAATCTATTAATTGAATTTAATCTTTCTTCTTCTTTGCAAGTTGTCCATAAACTGTCTGACATTTTATACATTGTTCACTGTTCCTAGCAGCTCCATTAATGGCTTTTATGTATTTCCCTGTGGAGAATTCTTTCAGTAGTTGTTTTTTCACAGGTCAGTATGCAAGAGTGTGCCTTGCCACCAAAGTTACAAGACAATGGCTATGGTTATGTCTGCACTTAGATTGTTAAATTGATTTAACTTTAATTATTTTTATTTTGATTCAGTTAGATTGATTTAATTGAATTATGTTACATTAATTTAACATGGCCACACTAGAAACCCAAATCGAACTAGCATGTCCATGGACAGGACTTGACAATTCAATTTAGGAGAAGGGCACCATGGGAGGTGTGCCAGGATGGCCCCCAAGAAGAGCCACACCCCCACTCAATATCCAGAAAGAGGAAGACACCCTGGGAAGGAGAAGGGCCAACCGTGTTAAATCGAAATAACAGTTATTTCAATTTAATGTGGCTACACTGGGCTATTTCAAAATAATAAGATCAAAATAACCCTTGTTTCAATTTTAAGGTAGGTTTTACCATTTCAGTATAACCTTTCCTTATTATGAACTGAGGGAGGTCCTTAGTTTGACCTAAGGAAAGCTACTGTGGCCATCCAATACTTTAAATCAATTTCAGCATCATTAATTCAATTTCAAGTGTAAGTGTGGACATAGCTTATGTCTACACTAGGGGCTTAAGTTGACTTAAAGCCCCTTAAGTTGACTTAAGAAAAGCCCAGGCTACATTTGGAATTAATTAAGTTGACTTAAGCATTTGCTTAAGTTGACTTAATCATTCTCACTTGTTAAGTCAACTTAATTTTTAAATTTACTTTATTAAATTGACTTAAGCCAGTGTAGCCTGGCATTAGGCTTAAGTCAACTTAATTGTCCTCCTGGCCATCTGAAACATTCCTGGCAACCAGGAAGTCCCTGCCCTGGCCAATCCCAGGGCAGGATAAAGCCCTCCCCACCCTGTTCCACAACCAGAGCTAGCCAGGACTCCAGTGGTGTGACAGGCATGCTCAAGGACAAAGTCAGGCATACCAGGAAGTGGGCCCCAGCCTAGACTCACCAGGAGATCTTCAATCCTGATGAAGCAGGATTTTCTCCCATGGAAGCTTATGCAATAAATAAATTTGTTAGTTTCTAAGTGACACAGGACTCCTTGTTTGTTTTTCTGAACTAAACTAACATGGCTGCCCCTTTGGATCTCTTTACTATCGTATGTTGCCAAGACCCAAGGGGGTAGCCTTGTTAGTCTAGTTTAGGAAAACAAACAAACAAACAAGGAGTCCCATGGCACTTAAAGACTAACAACAAGTGCCATAAGACTCCTTGTTTGTTTCACTATAGCAATGAAGGTAAGAATGAGTCTGAAATCTTGGGAGAGCATACATGTATTGTATGCAGCATATCCTAAGAATTCATTTTTTTTGGAAGACTGAAAAATTTCAGAACTGTTTTTATATACAGTTTTAGTACAATAGGAACCAGTCTATTGAGTTCAGTGGGGTTCAGATTAGGATTTAATGTATTGCCAGACACATTAGATAAGACAGTAAGGCTCCAATTCAGTAGAGTACTTAAAGATGTGTGAGTTCAGTGAAACTACTTACAAGCTGATGATGTATCTTGCTGAATCAGAGATTAGTGGAACAGATCACATAATCATAATGTTTTCATCTTTTTAAAATGACATCATTCTCTCAGTTTTCTTTAAGAGAAAATTAGACAAATTCCAAAAGAGAAATTAAAGCAGGTAGAGAAAAAGAAAAGACGTAGGGAAATGTGGAAGTAGAGTTGGTCAAGTCTGGGCTGGACTATAAGTTCTGAGAAGTCTATATGGACCTTCAAGGGTGAGTGAGTTGATTTTGTTCTACTCATACTTCTGAGTTATGTAGTTCCTTTTGCATGTAAATCTATTCTGTCAAACTGAACCAGCCTGCAAGAGGGATTCCTTTATCATTATTGTTCTAGAGAAAACCAGTCCCTCCTAGCTTTGGCCAACAACAATCCCTAAAAAATCATTCAAAATACTGAAGAACAGCTCCTACTTTTATGGAATCAATATTATTTATCCCCAAATCTCATCCACAAGACCCATCCATGGATCAGCTACTTCATTTTTTTGTTGGGGTTTGTTTTTCTAATTCAAGTTCATCTGTTTTTTAGAACATTCTACAGCATGACTAGGAAGCTGGGGCTCATGCCTGACATATCTACACAATCCTCTGTCTTCTCTAGCACTGATTAGCTAGGTAGATGCACAAGTCTGGCCCAACTCCATTTTCCATTGGTAGTATGGAAGCCCCTGCCTTTTCTCTGCTGGAAAAGAGGGATGCTCTCTTCATTAACATGCATATGTTTCTGGCTCTGCCAATGACTAATTGTTTGACATTGGTAAGCTAGTTAGGCATTAATCCTCATTGTTGCAACCATGAATAAACAGATTTGGTAAAAGTGTGGCTGAAGGGAACGTATCCCTTCCTTCCCAGGCCATATTACTTCTGTGTTCATCCAGCCCACACCCATACCATCTGCCTTTGCAATAGTGCAGAAGGAACCCTATTGAAACTGGGCTTCATGTAATGGGGAAATGTATACCCTTGGGATTGGGTTCATGCATTTTGACAGTCTTCCTTCTCTACCCAGCAAGCAACCACCAATCCCATGATGTGTAAGAACACTCCACAACCAAAGAACAGCATGCAGGTTTTGGCCTTCAGTCTTTGTCTCAGTTTCACCATCTCTAAAATGGGTATAACCTAAAAGGGTTGTTGTGAGCTTAAACAAAAGCAATGGCTCTTGATAGGGCTCATTGAGATTTTCCCTGGGAAACCTCTAAGGTTGTAAAACTTCATCATTTTTGTATTATTCTCACTAATAGTCACAATTTTGTTTTCCTATAGTTGTAAGCTTTTAGAGGGAGTTGGTATATATTTTTTTCTTTTTCCCTGCTACAGGTTGGCACCAAACAAAGGAGCAAAAAAAACCCACTCTGTACTTTCCTCACCTCCAGTCATTTTCCTAGAGAAGCCAACATCAAGGGTTGCTATAATGAATCCCCCCTCCTTCCCTCCCAAGGAGAATTCAAGATTTACTCAATAAGAGGGGAGATATGTCCTTGGTGTATCATAGAACCTGATTATTTATCTTTTGTAAATCAAATAATCCTGTTTCTAACCTTGAACTCTCCTGGAACTTGACCCAGCTGGTCTTGCAAAAATAGGCCAGTCAATCACACTCTTCATCTCATCACATGAGGGTAGGAGGGGCAGGAATAGTGAGAGAATAGAAAATACTTCTGTCACTAATTCCCTTCCACCCACAGGCAAAACTTCTTCACCCAATTAACTAACACCAGGTGCACACTTGAATGCATTAGAGGTATGCTGTGAACTCACAAGCTCTGCTTCTAGCTTGGAAGACAGACTTACAACCTGCCTTTGATTAGCCTATTTCACTGGGACTGCAAAAAGTAAGTGAAAGGTTCTTTTAACTCTGAAAATTGGAAAAGGATCATAGGTTTTTTTTCTATGTAAATAACTGCCCTACGCAAGCAAAATACAGAGTGCTATGTACATTAAGAGAACCATTCTTTATATTGACCAATTTATCAAGATAGACAAGTAGCAGTAGTTCACAACAATCAGCATGCATTACAGTGCTTGAGCAGCATTTTGTGATAATGCTATGTAGGAATGTATTATTAATCCCTTCTGAAGACCCACTTCTACCAGGACATCTATAAATAACTGTATCAGCATGGCTATAGGAGAATTTGGGATTGTCTGATAACCTTATGGGTTTCTTTCCCTTTCTGCTAACCTCCCCTCCCTTCCTATTTCTTCTGCCAGTTTTGGTTAGTGAGACTGAAATGTTTAAATCAAGCTCACAAAATTTGGACTCTTAAATCAGTGTTTAGGCATCTAAATAAAAGCACCTGGGCTTTCAGAAGTTCCAAGCCCTAGCAACTCTAACTGTAGTTAAATGGAGCTGAAAGTTCTCAGCATCTCTGAAAATCTGTCTCTAGGTGTCTAATACTGGCCAGACAAGAAAACCAAGGCAACCAGAATTAATAGTTTGGCCAGATTTTGTTGCTTCTTTCTCAATGTTCCCTGAACAAGGGTGATCAGAGACAAAGCTTTCACTATGTTCCTAGGCTGGGAGATTTGCTCCGTGTTGCAATGTATATATACCACTAATGTCAAGGAATGGCTTCTTGAGCAATAGCAATTATCTTAGTAGTCGGCCCAATGGAACATGTTCTAGCTCTCGCTACAGCCACTTTGCATGAGCTCACTGGATTTATCTGACATGAGGAAATCCACCCATGATGTAGAGCTAATAGCCAGTTCTGTGCGGACTCATAAGAATTTGGAGGGAACAATTGGAGAACTGGACATGCTCTGATGAGCCCTGGCTACCATAATTGTCCAATACTGTGACCATTGAACCAAATGTAATTTTGAATACGTCCAAAGCTGTGCTAAGATGTCCACTGAGGTTGGATCGATGGCTTGCAACTCAGAAAGCTGTAAAAGTGGGTTTAGATTAACATTCTGCCTTCAGTAGGCTATCCCAGCTGCTAAAAGGACAGTTCCAAGAATCTAAGCAGAAGTTCTTCATGCTGGACTTCAGATCTATATCCCTCTTAGCTAGTGTAATTGCAGATTATAGCCCATAATCCTTCAAGCAGCTCAATAACGTACTCAGTTGTACTGGTTGGAATTCAACCAGAGAAGACATTGAAACTGCTTCCATCATACATGGAACCATCCTTATATAAACTGAGAAGTCAAGTCCAAACCTGAATGATTTTACCTGAAAAGGGGAGCAAAAAATTCCTTAGAGTAAAATATTCGGTTCAGTATCCAAATGAATAAAGTGCAGATTCACTGAAGTATTTGTTTACCAGCCAGAACAAGTCCACCAATTAAAACTTTGCAGATGCTGTAGTAGACTCAATTTTTTTTTCCTCCTGAGCAGCTGCAGTCCAAGACCTGTGGGGATTTTTATGGTGCCAAATTGGTCAGACTCAGGCTGAGATTTATGCCTGTAGTCTTCTAGTTATCATCCTTCCTGAGAAAGCCCTGTGTGTAAGCATAACTTTTCCCTCTAACTCATCCAACTCTGCCAACTGCAGAACTTGTCTTCACCACAGCTCCTATCATTCTTCCAAATCTCTTTACATTTCTGATTACATTTATATTTCCATTTGAACCAACACACCTGAGAGTCAGTCCTCAAATCCTACCTTGTCCTTACAAAGACAGCTTTCTCACTGGCACAGTCCACAAGCTGAGAGTCTTGTCTTTATAAGGATTTAGTGTGCCCTAGGGCAGTGGTTCCCAAGCAGTGTGCCGCGGGAACATCCAAAGTACACCATGAGCATGCCTGAGACCTGGAGTTAAAGTTCCCTCCCTGCTCGGCCCAGCCACCTGGGCTGTGCAGGGCTGGGAATAGGCAGGGGTTAAAGTAAGGGGGAAGGCACTGGAACACAGTTCTGGGGCCCCCTATTTTTAGGCAGGCAACATTTTGGCCACCTAAAAATAGAGGAAGGCACTAGAATGGGGAGTTCTGGGGTCCCCCTAAAAATAGCAGGAGCAGCCCAAATGCCCCATTCAGGTGGATCCACCTTAAACCTGGCTCTACCTTAAGCCCAGCCAGCAGAGAGCTAGGGGAGGGTGAGTGTGTGTGAATCTCCCCTGGCAGGGTGGAGTAGCTTGTGTCAGCCAGCCTGAAAACATCCCAGGGGAGGGCTTTGGGGGAGGGCTGCTAGGGGTTGTGTGGGGCAGGTGTGTGTGTGTAGCAGAGGTGGGTGGGAGTGGTTGTGTAACAGAGGGTGTGTAGCTGGGGTTGTTGGGTGGCTGTTTGGTTGGGGATGTGTAGCTGGGGGCCGGAGGCCTAGTTCCAGTCCCTGCAGTGACAGGAGGGTCCATCACAGGTGGCAAGAGGTTGGGGAAGAGGAGGATGGGACCCACTGGGGTGGCAGGAGCAGCAGTGGGGTGAGGATTTGCCCTGGGTGGCAGAGAGCCACTGTGGAGAAGGGGGAAGTGGGTGCTGTGCCATGCTCCCTTGCCCCACTTTCCCACTCCCCCCTGACCCCCACAAAGCCACTTGTGTTCTACTTTCCTTTCTCCTCTCATGCCACTCTTGTGCTGTTCCCCATATGGCTGCCCTTGTCTTCTTTTGCCACCCCTGCCCTATTTTGCTCCCCACACTCACTCCTGCCATTGCACATGATTCCTGACCTCCCGTTTTGCCACCCTTGCTCTGCTACCCCTACTACCCCACATAGCTGCATTTCTGAAACTGTGCTGTGGTTCATGAATATTCATAAGTAATTTAAGTTAATTTGAATATTCATGAGTTTTTAATGGTGGTGTGCCTCAAAAAGTTTGAAGGTATCAAGGTGTGCCACAGCAGAGAAAAGGTTGGGAACCACTGCCCTAGGGAATGATTACCTGCAGCTGGGCTTTTCTTGGTCTTACAAAACAGAAATGGGATGAAATGTGGTGCTCTTCCTATTTTCAGTGGCCAGTTTGGAGAATCATTCTTCAGTATAAAGGGTGATGGCTAGACAAGGAAAGTGAACATTCTGATTCACTTTACATGATGCTACTAGGCCTACTAGAATAAACTTTGGAATGGAAAATGTGGCCTATGGGAGCTAAGAGCTCGGCTTTTTTAGCCTATTCAAAAGAAGGTGGAGGGGGGATATGTTGCTCTCTATAAATATATCAGAGGGATAAATACCAGGGAGGGAGAGGAATTATTTAAATTCAGCACCAATGTGGACATAAGAACAAGTGGATATAAACTAAGCATCAGAAAGTTTAGACTTAAAATTTGATGGAGGTTTCTAACTGTCAGAGAAGTAAAGTTCTGGAATAGTTTTCCAAGGGGAGCAGTGAAGGCAAAAATCCTGACTGGCTTCAGAAGCCAGTTTGATTAATTTGTGAAGGTGATGGTATGGAAGGGACAGGCACAGTGTGGCAATTGTGTCGTCTTTACTACTGGGGGTAGATATGCAAATGACCTGTAGTGGAATGTTTGAAGGGCATTCTGAATTATTATACACAATTCTTTTTTGCGAGCCTGAATAGCAAGTCTTGCTAACATGTGCAGGGTGTTTTACACCCCCTTGCATTTAGTTTCATTCCTTTCTGTAAGTTCACCCATCTTCGAAGCATCTGAGGAAGTGGGATCTTCTCCCATGAAAGCTCATGCAAAAAATAAATCCGTTAGTCTTAAAGTGCCACACAACTGCTTGTTGTTTTTTTTTTTTTAGGGTTTAACTAATCACCATATGTGGATTTGGGAAATAATTTCCCCCCAGGGCAGATTGGTTCTGGGGTCCTTTTTTGTCTTTCTCTGTAGCATGGGGCATGGGTCACTTGCTGGGGGATTCTTTATACCTTAAAAACTTTAAACCACAATTGAGGACTTTAAGAACTTAGCCATAGGTTAGAGGTTTATTATTGAAGTGGGTGGGTGAGTTTCTGTGACCTGTCTTGTACAGAAGATATAGACTGTAAGATCATAATGATCTCTTCTGACCTTATAGTCCCTGAGTCTATGATTTCAGTCATCAAAAAGTGAATGAAACAAGGAGCAGCAGCATTAAAGATCTCCACAGTTATGTTGTTGGTGGACACCTAACATAAGTAATGGTCTTCTGATCGACTGGCCCTCTATAATGATGTTTTGGCAATAAAATACTTTACAGTGAATATTTCCAGAGAAGTAGCCATGTTAGTCTGTGCACAGCAAAAACAAGAGTCCTGTGGCACCTTAAAGACTAACAAATGCTTTTGGGCATAAGCTTTTGTGGGGTCCAACCCACTTCATCAGATGCATCAGTGAATACCAATTGCTGTGTTTTGGACTAGATGCTCAATTGGCGTACTGACATAGTTCCATTGACTTTGATAGACCTTGATCAATTTATACCAACTGAGATTCTGGCCATTAGGGAAGTGGGCACCAGCCTTTTCACATCTTATCTCCCACTTCATCAATACCCAACACACAGTTTTTGGTGTATTATTCTTAATCCAGAGTTTCTGATTCCACTCTCACCTAACCAGTTATTTTAAAAGCTAAGTACTTTTCACAAAGTATTTGCATTAAGGCACAATTGACTCTTATTTGTTATGTGTGTTTAGTTATCAGTGTCTTTTAAGCATCCGACAAAATGAGATTTTCTCCCACAATAGCTCATGCAACAAGTAAATCTGTTAGTTCTTAAGTGCAAGAGGACTCCTTGTTTCTTATATCACATGATGTTTACAGCGTAGATAAATCAGACTTAAAAGGGCTCAAATCTGAGAATGTTTATCCCAAATGTGGGGAGCCAGTACAAGGTGTGAGTGAGGGAAGAATCCTTTCTCACTTCTGCAGGTTCCAATTTGCAGGGTATAAGGTACTTTTGTGAGATGTGAAGACCCCTCAGTTCCCACTGAAGTCAGTGAGAATTAACAGCATGCAAAAACTCAATTACTGGAGTGAAGATTGAGCTGCATATGATAGCAAAACACGAAAGGCCAGACTCACGTTGAGTGAAGGAACTACATTACAGCCACTCACATATGTGTGATCTTAATTTGGCCCTGAAGGTTTTATAGTTTAACTTTGTGTTTTTAATTGCTTTTATTATAATAATGCAGAATGGTTATTATATAAGGCATAAGAGAACTTAGATGTGCGCTCCTGTCAGACTTTGCCCATTGTAAGGACTGGCATGCTGTTGTGCCTTCCCCCAAGAGGAGCATGGGAGGCAACAGGAAACAGAAACAAGGACAGGATTAAAGGTCATAAAGGTCTGAATGAGTTTCCGTTTGAGTCAATGGCAATGCTACCATTATTTTCAATGACAGTAAAATCAGGTCCTAACCTTCCCCCTTCTTTCATATGTGTGCCTGTGTTGTTTACTGTATAAAATGAGAAGAAAAACATAGCATCTTAAAATTTCCCTTTAATTATATTTCCTTTGGTAAAAGACAGGCTTCTAATGTCATCACCAAGGAAAAGAAAAAGAACTAAATGAGTTGAACATAGGGATATGGAGCCATTTTCCTACAACTATAATCTGATGCCAAGGCTGAACATTTCTTTTGCAATCCCACCCAAGATAGCACAATACATATTTGTGTAATGTTTCACAAAATAAACAGATTCTCTGGTTTCATTATGGTCATACACATGGATAAATGGTGGGGGGAAGGAGATGCATGCAAATTAAGATACATGACAAAGGGGAGAATTTAATGCTGATGAGGCAGATATATTATATAAGAAGGCTGGAGCTTCAGTTGAGAAGGTTCTTGCAGCTATTGGTGTGAGATGACACAAAAGAGACACTGCTAAGTGAGCAGGGTGAACAGAAGGGGAAATAAAAAGGGCTAAGGTCAGTGAAGTGGTCTGGGTTAAATCTGAGAAGGATTACTGAGCTGGCACCTGAAATGAATGAGGAAGTCAATTACAAGGTTAGTGGTGATGTTGTCAATGCAGTGATGCATTCATTCCTATTTTGCAGGTGTAGTTCACTGAAATGTTAGACTGACTTTGAATGGTTTGGCTTATTTAGACTTACAGCTGGATGGGAACTGATTCACCAATCCTGTCAAAATTATCAAGATTTGGACATTTTAGTCTATTCTAAATCAGGACAAAATGTGTAAATCTGAAAAATTTACTTAAACTGAAAATTAACTCTAAAAAAAAGTTTCAGTCAAAACTGTTTGTTTGATTTCAATCATTTTTAATTTAAAAAGCTAACATAAAGCACAAAATGTGATTAGCTTAAGTTATGACATGACAATTCATTTCTTGACCTGGAAAACTGGATTTGTTTCATTTATTTTAGAATGGCACACTTCTAGACAACTTTAAAATTCTTTTCAAAGTTTGTGGAATCAAGAAATTAGTTGAAACTGACCCTTTGCCATGAATGTTTGAGTTTCAACAAATCAACATTTTCTGATGAAAAAATATTGTACTGAAAAATTCCTGACTAGTTCTCTATGTTGACCTTTTACTTCCTTGTGGAAAAAACCTATAATCACACAAAAGACACTCACAGAACAGCCATGAACAAGCTGGGGAAACAACATTTGTCCTCTTTGTACCCTCACCACTCAATCTTCAAAATGACCAGAGTTCTAGAACATTTCTGGAGCTAACCCAAATGTCTTGTGTCTTCAGGCTGGAGCTGGGGATCCTGTAGGAATAGGAGAAAATGAACAAACAAAGGGAACATGTTCTTTCTTAGAAGAGTTAATTTGAGATTTCAGGAAGACACAAGGTGTGTTTACTGATTTTTATTAAATGAAAACTGATTTTCCCATCTCTACTTGGAAGCCTTATCAAATCTCTGCCATTTGCCCAACAGCTGTTCTAGTTCATAAACAAATGAATTTTCAGTGAGGATGTCAGCCTCAGCAAAAGTACAACAAACAAACAATTTAAAGACAAAGCTTGATTAGCTCAAAAAACATCTGCAGATTTTAGCTAGAAACCCAAGAAAACCTTCAGCTTTTGTAAGTCTCAGACAATTGCTTACACCCAGTGATTGCCTACTGTTTAGCAACAAAAGGAAAGTGTTATGATTGCAGATACTTTTCATGCAAAGTCCTGAACTTAAGATGCATTGAATAAATGGACAAAATGATAGTGTAAAACCCATCAGGATATATGCTGATTCATACCCTATTATCATTGATCAGTCCAGGTGCATTAGAGTGGTAATATTGTTGATATTCTTCCTCAGAAACACATTTTTTTTTCCGCATGCGGTTTAGTTTTATTTTGCTTGCAGATTTAATTTATCAAAGCACTTCCAAACACAAATTATTTCAGTTTAGAAGTTTAGGCTTAGGAACAGAAACAGTAACAGTTTGGGTGGCAGGAGTAAAACCTCAGAGGACCTAAATTCTATTTCCAGATTTGCTACTAATACACAATGTGAGTTTAGTTAAATTACTTCATTATGTTTCTGTTTCCCTGCCTACTTATGTTAAACAAACTATGTTAAACAACATAGTTTAACATACATCAACAACATAAACAGCCAACGTTCAACAAAAATGGAGTCTTGTGGCACTTTTAAAAGGTAACAGACTCCTTGGCTATGTCTACACTACAGGGCTCAGTTAAATCAAATTGAAAAGGTCTACTTAAAGTCGACTTTATTAAGTTGACTTAGTGAGGCCCAATTTGTTTATGGTGACTTTATAAAGTCAACTTAAGCCAGGGGACCCATTGAAAGTCAACTTAATAAAGTCAACTTTAATTGGGTCCCCTGGCTTAAGTCAACTTTATAAAGTTGACTTAGAAGGCACTATTACACTTTGATGGACACATCACATTAAGTTGACTTAATAAAGTTGACTTAATCCTTAAAGTTGACTTTAAGGGCAGGAGTTTTTAAGTCGATTTAAGCAAATGCATTTGATTGTTTTTCTGGACTAGACTAACATGGCCACCCCTTTAGAATTTGCCTATGTTGTATGTTTAGATTGTAAGATATGCAAAACGGGCACTGTCTCAGACTGCGTGTGTACAGGACCTAGCACAATGGACATTGAAACACAATTAGAACTTCTAGGTGCTACCATATAACAAAGAATAAAAAGAATAAGAATCCCCTGCAAACAGTTGCTTCAATCTTGAAACAAATTTACTTCAGCTGTGCTTGCAGTCCTTTTGTCTCTCAGAATAAAATTCACTTCTCTGCACAGTGCCACAACTGGCCTATGCACTATGCAGACTCTTAAAATAAGGTTTATTTCATTCACTCAGATGTATAGGGAATAGAATTCAGTTATCCTGACTCATTCTCCTGCTTTGCTACCACTGGACCACCCAAACTTATTGTAAGCTCTCCTATATGCTTTAGATGATCCTGAGTACCCTCAGAAACGTACAGAATAATTCCCTGCCTTTGGAAACTTCAAAAAAAAATACAGCCAGATTGAACCTGAGTCTAAATGTTGGGCAATATTCAGCTAAATCAGTGGCTATCAAACACAGGTTTAGGACCCAATGCTATGTCACTGACCTCAGGTACAGGGTTGTGGCACTCCTGCTGACACCACCAAAGGCTGGAATGTATTGCTGAAAGATATAACTGTGGCGTGGCCATAAATGATTTTTGTCAACTAAGCACTGAGAAAAAAAATTTGAAAGCCACTGAACTAGATGAACAATTATGTCAGACAACAGTCAGCTGTACCTAATATTGAAAGACTTTAAAAAAATACAAAGAATAAAGCACCCTTGGTAGCAGCTCCACAATTTAAATTGAAAAACAAAATAGCAAAGCCTTCTAAGTTCACCTGTACTCCTGAGTCTGGGTTTTCATTTCTACTACTGGAGTTGTATGTTCACCCTGTGCTGTAATTAAACCCTAACAAACTCTGTGTGGGCAACAAAAATTAAAAACTAAAATTTAAGCTGTCTTGGTCTCTTTGAATGGAAATTCTTTCCAGTGAATAAACAATTAATTAAGGAAATATGTACAGTTGATCATCACAATTTAAACACACAGCATTGCTTTATAGTATTAAGGAAAAAAAATGACCTTGTATGAATACATTCAGATACAAGTTTTTTAATGTGACAAATGGGAGTGGTTCAAATTAGCGGAAATCCAATAGGAGACACTAAGGAAAAAATGAAGTTATTAATAGTGTGAGGTGTAACTACATCACATGCTACACCCATAACTACATAAATCCCTTTAGTTGGAAGGTAGAGCTAGAACACTGATCCTTCAGTGCAAAAGCCAAAGAGAGAAGTAATTACTCTTAATCTACTGTAGCATCAGCAGCAGTGCTAGAGAAGGTGACAGCTCATACTGTAGAGCTTTGGGTTAGTTTAGGGGTGCAGATGCTCTTGCCATGAATAACAGGTTCTTTATTCTGGCAGCTACTTAGAGTTAATTAAGATGATACTGGTAAGAATTAAAAAAACAAAACAAAACAGTGATTGTATGAGTTTTATTTAGATCTAATGCTGGATTGTGCATACCTCTTGCCTTCTGGTTGGGGCATGGTAGAAGAACAATCCTCAGTGTTGATGTAACTTACAATGCTATAGAGATGAGCTAGAGGACAAATGGGGGGAAAGGAAGGTAGAGATCACAACAAAAAAGTTATAAAAAAGGAGTCCTGTGGCACTTTTAAAGACCTACAAATATATGTATTGTATAAGCTTTTGTTGGCACAATCCTACATCATCAGATCCAT
Organism: Podocnemis expansa; assembly: GCA_007922195.1. Classification (NCBI taxonomy): domain Eukaryota; kingdom Metazoa; phylum Chordata; order Testudines; family Podocnemididae; genus Podocnemis; species Podocnemis expansa. The sequence goes on from ML681963.1 coordinate 29,756,780, forward strand.
GCCATGAAAAATGGTAGGGGTGTGTGTGTGTATGTGTACACACACACACAGAGATGGGTGGGTTACAAGGTCAAGTCAAACAATCCCAGAAAGATTTGAGCTTCCAGTTACTCAGTTACTCCTAAAGTCTCAGTTGTGAACATTAATGCATCAGTTTTATTCCTTCTTTTTAACATGTCAAGTTTTATACTCCCTTTTTCATTCAGGTCTCAGCTCCTTATCCATATATCTCTTTCCAGATACTGATAACTGAGATTCCAGTTGGCAGTGTAAGCTATTTGCATCAATAATACTTTAATATACTATCCAGGGTTTCCAATGTGTTAATGCAGTATGTTAATACACTGGGGTCTTTTTCAGGTTTCCAATAGGGAAGCTCTCTGTAGCTCTACAGATTGTGTCTTGTTTGTTAAGAGCCAATAAAAAGGGACACAAATGTAGTTGAAGTAAAAAGCCATTCAGAATTGGAATGAAGACTGTTTCTGCAGTGTTCAACTAGTTCTCCTTGAACAAGATGTAAATTTATGAAGTGTTCCTAGATTCCCTGAGAGTCATCAGTTACTAATCTGTCAGATTAACACTGAGCTTGTTGTGGCCTGGAAGTTCCAAATGCTTGGTACAGCCTCCTTTGGGAGCACTAGCCTCTTAGGAAGTCTGATCAAAACATTTCACATGTTCTAAAAATGAGGAGATGGAAAAAAGCCTGTCAATCTCACAAAAGGTGTGAGATGACTTGTACAACCCCCCCAAACTATCAAATGCTATGGTTTTATATTTATAGTTGTAAAGCTGTGAATAGAAATGCAAAGCTAATAGGACCTGAACGAAGATCAGAAACATTATCTGAAGGGGCTATGAGTTTGGGTAAAGAAGAAAAAAGAGAAATCATGAAAAAGATTTAATAGGTGCACCAAATAATTCTATTTTTCCCTTTTCTTTTCCTTAAAAAAAAAAAAAAAAAAAAAAAAGAGAGAGAGAGGTATTTTTATGATACCTTGGAAAACAAACGTTGTTCCAGTACTTTTCTATCCAGGTAACATTTTATATCATCCTTAGGCACATGTTTTCTCAACTTGCTGCAAATTTTTTGGAAAAAAAGGAAACAAATTGCAATTCTGGGTGTTAAATTAGCCCCAGCAAGTCACTTGCTACAGTCCCACATGTCCATTAAAATCTCCAATACAGTCTATTAAATTGCCCCTTGGTCAGGCTATAAAACTTTATGAAACCTAGCCTATCTATTTGATGTCTGAGCAAAGGGAAAGAAGGTTTCACAACTGCCTGGAGTAGTTCTCTCTAGAGCAACGTCCCTTTGTCACAGAATCCTAGAAATTTGACTTAGAGAGCTTTCTCTCTCCAGATAGTGGAATATTGAGTCATGCAGTAAATACCCAAGTGTTTTGTCATGTGTGCTTAGAAATTAATCAAGCAATGAGATTTCCATCATGTGTCTTGGGGAAACTTTTACACAGGCTAAAGCCCGATCTATATTTAAAATTTAGATTGACCTAGCTATGTTGCTCGGGGGGGTGGGCGGTCATATCCCTGAGCACTGTAGTTAAAACAGCCTAATTCCCGCAGTAAACACAAGTAGGTCCATTGAAAATATCTTCTGTCAACCATACTGGACCTTGAGGATGTAGATTACCTACAATGGTGGGGGGTGGAATAACTTAAGTCACTGTAGGCAACATCTGTATTATGGAACTACAGCACTGCAGTGCTTGTAAAATAGGCATTGCCTATTAGGCCATAATTTGGATATTTAACGTAGGATAAAGAAATTGGGTGCCAAACTGACACTGAAATAGGCTCCTTTGAAAATTCTAGCCCCTGTCTCCAACAGGCAATTTTACAGAAAAATTACTGTTGATGCTAAAACTAGTTCACGTGACCCAATGTTAGCTCTTATAAGAGACCTAGGGGTATGTCTACACTTGCAAGTTAGTTTGAATTAAGATGGCTTAATTAGAACTAATTTAGTCCTTGTCTACACTAGGCTTTCATTAGTTCAAATTAAGGAATTCCTGCCGGATAGTTGGAACTAAGCCCTTACTTTGATTGTTAGTTTGAACTAAGGACAATGTAGACAAGGATTAACTATTACTTCAAACTTAAGGCAGTTATTAAGGGCAGTTAGTTCGAATTAGTCCACATTGTTAATTCGAACTAAACTGGAACTTATTTGTTCATATTAAGAAATTGGAACTAAATTTTCCTAACGTAGACATAGCCTAGGAGTTTTACTGCTATGTCAGTTAAAACTTCTAAACATAGGTGCAAATGATTTGGTCATAAAAACTGGTCTGGCCATAGGCATCTTATTCACACTAGGGTTCTTATTGGTGCTAACACTGGTGTAGTGACTATTGTATTGTTTAACACAGTAGTTGCCAATGTGTGACTCGAGGGCCAAAACTGCTAACTGCAGTAGGGAGCCACTGCCTAAGGCCCAGGCACAGCGTGTTTCTGTTGGGCTAAAGACTGGTGCAGGCTTCTTGGTTCAGCCAAGGGGATGGGAAATCAGTGTTCCTCTCTCCCAGGATTTAGCAGTGAGCATGGCAAACCGCTCTGCTGAGGGTTCATAGCTGTTAGGGTCCCTGCTGGCCAGAGGAAGGGCAGCACTGACCTCTTATCTCCATAACTGCAAAGTAAGCCACTGCCTGGGAACCCATGGGACGTGCACCGGGTTACTTGATGCGTGCAGTTCCCTTGCTGGGGCCAGGGAGACAGAAGATCAGTGAGGAGGCAGCATCCTTGCTGAACTATTTGTCTGGCTGCATTAGGGGGCAGCTTGCTGGCAGAGACTGATGGCCCTTCAAGGCAGGGCTCGATCAGGGGGCTCTGGCATCCTAAGCTGGCTTTTGCTTTGGTACCTTCCCCACTGGCGGAGGCAACGGAGAACTCAGCCTCCACTTTGGGGTGGCTTGCCTTGCCTCCAGTGCAGGGAACAGCTGGCCCATGTGTGGGGAGGGCCAGCCCAGAGGCTGGGCTCTGCTCTCTCACCCTTCTCCTGGGATGGCTGTTCCACCTTGCGTGTGGAAAGTGCCAGTCCAAAGGCAGGACAAGAGAGCAGAGTCTGCCCCATAAGCTGGCCCGCTCTGTCCCCGGGGGCAGAGTGGCTAGCTCGGGGAGGGGCGGGACTGCAGGGTCCAGGTTCGGGGCTGGCCCGCCTGACCCCCAGCACAAAGCCAGTGTGCCCTTAAGCTTGTGGAGCTCTGAGCCAGAGCCTCAGTGGCTTATGGTAAGAGCCGGCCCTGCTTCAGGATTTGATATCTGTGGTTGTCAAGCCAAAAAGTTTGGGTACCACTGGTATAACAGGTCCCATTCTTAGACCTCCTCTCCCCCCACCTCATTGTTCATCTTAAATGATCTTTTTCTTTATTCCATTCTGTTTATCCTACTTATTTCTTCCTGGAGCAACTTAAACTATTTTGTGCCAGTATAGTTAGGTATTTACACATTACGATCCCCTAGCACACATATATCTCTCCTTTAAATCTTAAAAGGATTGTGCTATATAGCAGTGGTTTTCAAACTTTTTCACAGACCCCAGTTGGGGGGAAAAAATCATTTATGCCAGCAACTCAACAATTACATCTTTGAGCAATGCATTCCAGCCTTTCGGTGATGACAACAGGGTGCACTGTGACCCAGTACCGGGCTGTGACCCGTAGTTTGAAAACCACTGCTGTAGAGAGCCAAGCAACAATTTTATTTACATGCCCAACTCACATTAAAAGTCAATAGGATTTAGGCACCTAAGTCTGTGCCTTTGAAAATCTCTTCCTTCATCAATCACATTTGACAATTATACATCCACCCTTTCCTGCTACAGTGTTAAAGAAACCCAAAAGACATGAGCTGTCTTTCAAGACTGTTTCTGTAGACAAGCAAAGCCAAATTCATATCGATCAAAGTGACATGTTTGCAGAGCAAATAAACTGAAACATCTATATAATTTATGGCTTGTTATGTTTGGTGATAAACAGATGCTTTAATTTAGTTTGAGTATGGGGCCTTTAAAACCCTCTGCCTGAGTTTTATCACTTAAAATAAACAGGGCTTTGGAAAAAGAATAGATAAGTTGATGTATTGATCCTGGATACAGATAAGAGGCTGAGGCTCAGGTATTTACCTTGTTGCTATGTGAGGCCCCTCAAATAAAATATGCTTGCCTGCTTATAGAATAAGTACCAGTAGAAAGCCAGATGGTAGATGATGCACTCTGATGTTCGAACAAAACGAGAGCTCACAGCAATTCAACTATGCACAGATATCAGAAAGAGAAGAAGCTGAATGTTGTAAGAAACCTATGTCTGAATTAGAAATCTTATTGAGGATAACCTTCTACTGATGTCCTTGGAATTTTCCAGCCACGTTACTGGGAGATTTACATTGGATCCTGGGCTGCTGGGATATAAGTGGTCTGTACCGTAACAGTAAAAACTAATAATACCATTGGGTATAATAATACTATTGCATCCTCTGGGAACTGAAAATACTCAGCACTTCACCAGTATGAACAGATCTATTGCACTTTTCTACTGATGCTTTCAAGCTGAAGTTATAACCACCATTTTCCTCTGAGCGATAGGCACCTATTTTTCTCTTATTTTATTGGGAAACTGAGGCACAAAATGGTTAAGAAAATTTCCTGAGATTTCTTGATGAGTCAGTGAAGCAGCTGGCCATATAATCTAGGAGTCCTGGTTAGAGCTTTAACAATGAGCGTCTTGTGGCACCTTATAGACTAACAGATTTCTTTGGGCATAAGCTTTTGTGGGCTCCAACTCACTTCATCAGGTGCACTTCATTAGAGCTTTGTTAACCTTTAGTAATTTCCATATAGCCTCTTGAGAAATACTTGCTTATCTCCATTCTTGACTCAGATGCCTTTTATCACATTGGCTCAGAGACATTTTTCAGTCATGCAGGCTTCCAGAATTTTATAATTTAAAATTTGTATTTATTGGATCATGCACAGTGGCCTATGGCTATGACACCATAGTAATAAGCTAAATTAAGCCTTGTGTAGTGAACCCTGGAGTACCAAATGTTTACATTGTCACCCAGTAGCCAATCATGTCAAAATTCACTTTTCTATTGAGGAATAACCATGCCCTAAATCAAAATAACTAACCAATGATGCAGTAGAAATGGTTAAAAATCCCCGATGGGTTTTGTACACAGATGTCTGAATTGCAATGTTTTCATCCAGCTCTGAATGTTTTGAGTTGTTCAGATCCTGTATTTTGATACTATTTCCATGTCTAATTGTGTACAACACCCAGTGGAGCATTTTGGGAACTGTGGTAACTGTCATATAACTGTGCAACTGAACTTCAAGGATTCAAGAGAAGTGACAGTTAACAAAATCTTAAGTATATTAACTGCAGGATCCCAGAGGTCTGGGACACAACTCAATCATTCAACCATTAAGCATTTAGGTAATTATATTAGCAGCTTACTAGATATTGATTACAAAGGTAAATGTCTCTTAATTAATTGTGATGACTCAGGAAAAAGACCTGGGAAGAGTGGTCAATGTTGAGAACTCAGTGAAAACCTCTGCCCAATGGGCATCAGTGAGCAAGATCAAAGAGAAAAGTTATAGGATGTACTTTGGGGATAGAAAATCAGTACAGAGAATATTTTAGTCCCATTATATAAATTTATGGTATGGCCTTACCTAAAATATTGTGCTCAGTTCTGGTCATCTCATTTAAAACAGATAACAAAAAATAAAAGGGGTTCAGAGGAGTTCAAAGAAAATTGTTAGTGAACTATGGGCAAAATTAGGAAGAGACATTAAAAGGAATGATGAAAAGACCTGGAAGAGAAAGAGGAAAAAAAAAAAAGAGAGGCTTAGAGAAGATGAGTTAGATGATCCTATTAACCCTTTCTAAAAAGGCAAAAGCAAAGGAACTCACAACAAAACTGAAGGGCAAAACATTTTTAAAATGAGAAAAAGAATTACTTTAGCACACTGCATAATTAACCTATGGAACTCATTCCCATATGAGACCATGGTGCCCCAGAGCTTTGTGGGATCAAAATAACTAAACATTATTTTAAATGTGATAAACATTCATGCTTCGAGACATAAACCAAATGCCAAACCTATCTTTAGCATAGTTTTGCAGCTACTGATGACAGACTCAAACCTGGTGAAAAATTATCTTATTTACATTGAAGTCAACAGATCCATGACAATTTTTATCAGCTGAAGATCTGACCCTAGGAAGGGAAAAGTTGTTGTTGTATGGCAGAGATCTGGCCCAAAATCTTTAACATAATTTGGTAATAATTCAACTGACAGTGACCTCTCAGCAGAGCCCATTTTTAAAAGGAGATTATTATGGCTCAGGTGTGGGATTTAGAAGATTGAGCCAGCCTGATTCCACAAAGGCCAATGAAAGGAAGTAGTCTTGTTCTTAGGAGCTGTCTATTTAGCTTATTTTTAAGTTGACATTTCTCCCCTCTCTGAAACAGTGGGCAAAACAAACCCAGAGAGTGTATCCAAAGGCTCTTTTATGACACGAGTCACTAAGTGGTGAAAAACGTGTATCTGTTGCCTGGAGAAAAATATTGAAACTTGTCTGGATATCATGGCCATTTTGCCTTGACAAGAATGTTATGTGGTTCAGGGGAGTATTGACTGTTGGGGTTTTATCCCTCCACCCTTTTCAATATAATGTACTGGACACTGGAAAAAAAATACAGACAGCACATTTGACAAAGAAGATATTTTAATAGGGCTGAAGAGTTATGCTAGTTATCTCAAAAAAAGAATGTTATCTCTTAGCAAATACCAGTTTAAATTTAAATTTAAGTTTAAAACACCATGTTTAAATTTAAACTGAAATAGTATCCTCTCCCACTGTGGAGCGCCTTAGGAGGGCAGGAAAAAAGTGAAGAACCTTCACATTGCCTGAATCCCTGTGATTGTTCACTGGGAAGGCAGTGACTATTGGAGGCAGAATGTTGTTTAGAAGAATGTTTGTTAAACAGAGTGCAACTTGTGTTACGCAATCAAAACATTCAAAGAAGTGGTTTATAAATGGAGGTCATATCCCAGTGAAAATGTACCAGAAGTTAGGATGGTCTACAGTTTACAATCAGTTCTAAAGTGCCAATCAATGTAGATTAAAGTCAACTGGCTTGGTCGGATAATGTAATGATAAATAATATGACATGCTTTTGCCTAAGAGTAATGGAACGGATTTTACACACTCTGCAACTAGTGGAGTCATGGATGCTAGTGCAAATTGTATGTAAATTACTTCAAATCAGAGCAGTAGCATTGTGTACCCAATCTGCACTTACATTGTTCTGATGTAAGCTACAAATAAGTTGCCAAAGAACAGGAGGCCCATAGGTTTATAATCTGCATTATGCACCGAGTGAAAAATCAGTTGTTGACTTTACTGCATAATTCAAAATGGACATCTGTTCATACCAAAATTACATTATTCAGCAAGAGCAGCCATCCATACTATTGCATAACTATAATGACTATTCAGCTAGTAAGGTAACATTGATTGAATCATTGAAATAGAGATTTAATACCTGAGTATTGACAAAGGGTCCCGGACTACAGATCTTTCCTCTTCCTTTGAAGATTTTATGCTTCTTTAAAATAAGTGATAAATAGACCTGTTCAGGAATTTTCCAACTGAATGACCATCCGATAGACAATGAAGTTTCTTCAAAATTTCAATTTTGCTGAAAATTTTCTATTTTACACTGGGAATATCAAAATGAAATATTTCAATTAAAGTCATCTTAACTGAAATTTGAATATATTTCATTTTGTTGACCTAACCGGAAATGTTTTGTGCCACATCAGTTCAACACAGCATTAAACTTTATTTCCCTGTTACCTCATGGAATTTGTAGCTTGAGATTTCATGTTTTCTAATGGGCTACTTTCCCAGAATGACTGTTTTCCATGGTACAATGAGGACTGCTCTCTGACCAAGCTGTGTGATGTTTCATGGGAGTCATGGGAGTGCATAATAGGAGATGTAATTCAGCTATGCAGCCTGGCCCATAGAAAAGAAAAGGATTAGTATGCCCCTGAACTACAACTCCCATAGGGAAATGCACCACAATAGGGAAATGAAGTTTAACGTTGAACTTTCTTAAAACTGATTCTATCTGAAAATGTCAAAAATATCTGTTGACTGCTGAAATATTTTGTTTCAGTCAGAAAAAAAAAAAGGTTTGCTATGTCTTAACTGATTAAAAAAAATATTTTATTCCAGGAAAATGTTTGCATTTTACATTTTCATCCTGATGTAGCCCAAGGTTCAGGGTACTTCAATAGTAGTAGCAAGAACTAAAAGTTGCAGACTACAAACTGCAGCATGCTGGGACCACTTCCTGGCTCCTGCCAAGAAGCACCCCTGGCCCTCTTCTGCAGGGAGGACCGGCACTGACTGAAGCTGGGAGCATGTGGCAGACAAGCGGGGATCAGGCTGATGGACTGCAGTGCTTCTGTATGTTTCTTTCAGGTGGGACCAAAAGGGGCTGAAATGAGGCCAAAGAATAATGCTGGCTTGTTTGGTTGGGCTTCAGTTGTCATGGGAGTTAGGATTGGTTTGTAAGGGGGGGTTACATTGTAGGGAGCACCCCCTGCTCTTCCCTGCAGGGAGTGTCTGCACTGACTGAGGCTGGGAGCATGTAGCAGACAAGCAGGGGGGAAGCCGATGTACTGTAATGCTGCTGTATGTTTCTTTTAGAATAAAACCTTGTTGCTGGTGATCACTCTGAGTGGGTCTAGTCTGAGTTAACATACGCTAAAACACAATGCAGAGCACACAGAGAAGCTTCAGGTCTAGTTTCCAAAACCTGTGTAAAGGGGCAGAAGGCAGAATTCCCTTACCCTGATCACCCTCATGCCATAGGCAGCAGGGGTTACACTAATTTGGAATGAAAACTAATGTTGCAACATCAGAATTACTTATAGGATGAAAATTCATAATTCTGCTCAGCTCTAGTGAAAAACTGTTCTCTTACCCATTCAGTTTTCACTTCTTAATTTAAAATATTTTACTCAGTCAATCAGATGTGATCTTGTCATCCAAGTTTAAATGGAACCTAGCAGTACACCAGTCATAAGAGAAATAGTGCTCAATCCCAGACTCCTGGGCATATTTTGGAGTCCTTTAAAAAGAGAAAAACCTGGTTTAAGTTTTAAAAAGAGAAGGTCCAGGTCAATTCTTCTTGATCTAAAACTATTTAGTCTTTCATCTTTTACTTAGAGAAAAAAATAATTTCACAAGCATTGAAAAGAAAGCAAAATCATTTCCAAGACAAATCCATGAATATTTCCTGGAAGTAACACTGCAGTTGAAGTCCTCACCCCTCACCATGTTTTATTTATTTATTTATACTGAAGTGACTTATGAGAACAACTGGATTGGCAGGATAAGCACGTAGTCTAACCTTATGCTAGATTTGCAAGAAATCTGGTTATTTTTTCACAGCAAGCTACATTAAGCTTTACATTAGATTTTAAGTCACAGGTGCATAAAGTACTTCAAAAAAAAAAATCTCATTAAGGACAACAAATGGAAAAAAGACTTTGTTATGCCGCCAGTAGCACATCACATGAGAAATTTGTTTAGAGTTAAGAATAATAAATGTTTATTAAAACTTCACAATGCTTTCTAATTGGTTCCCTTTATTTAATGGCATACGGCCATTCAGTATCATTAACTGCTCAATATACCAAATTATATTTAAATATCCCATTTTAGTGCACATTATTTACCACATTATGTATAAAGAACACACACTAAGATCTTTAAGTCAAAGTGATTAGCTCATGATTAGACTGAATCTTTTAAATTAGAGACCTAGTGAGTTCTTTTAAAAAAAAATGAATATCTTAGATGTGAACATTTTTAGTTTGTGAAAGAATTTAGAACTCAGAAGCAGAGCTTGATCTGATTTCTGCAGCTGTTGCAAAATCTGGACAACTATTATCAGCAAATCATTTGTAAGATAAATAAAACAAACAAAAAGTTGGTGTCATGAAAAAAGAGATTTGAATGATTTCTCCAGAATTTGAGGAATTACTTATACAAACATATTTCAGCCCTTAGGTTATTGTTAAACTACTTGCTTTGACTATCTCTTCAATTGTTCGGCACTGATGGTGTGTGATTGGTCATCTACACCACACTGTTTTTACTTCCTTTTTAAAGTGATTGCAAGTTTTATAAACAGGAGGGTGAAAGTCAAACATTTTGAGGTAGCACTTGCTTTTGTTTTTCTAATGTGAAGTGTGACTAGCTGCTCCCCACATCCAGTTCAGTGTGCCATTGTGGCCCTCCCATTCCTGAACCCCAATTTGTCCCACTTTGCCAAGTGACCGCTCACTCCAGAGTCAATTCATCTGGCTTCTGGCTACTTGAGGATTGTTCCCCAGCTGGTACCTCCAGCCCCAGACACCACTGTGGTGATCCATTGTATACAGAGATTGGGGTCCACTCCCAATCACAGTATACTTAAGTACATCCATTTAACAAAGAAATGGATTGTGCCCAGCACTCTTCACTCACACCCTCTAAAGATTGCATAGCTTTAGATAAAACACCTACTAGTTTGTTGATCAGATTCTAATTCTAAATGAGAATATGACCAATCATGGCAGAATAACAATATAAATGAGTCAGGAGTGACCACAAGGGAAAAAAAATAGGTAAAATGTGCATAGTAACATAATATTTTTACTTAAATGAAACTCATAGTCCAAGTTCACGTCCAAGGTGTTCAGGTGTCAGATGTTTGTACAGTCTCTGCCTGAAGCCAGGCAGGGCCCAGATCTTTCTTGAAGTTGCTTCAAGATGGAGATTCCCAGGTAAAAAGCCCCAAATCTTTCCAAGTGTTCCTCTTTTGTTCCAAAACTCATCCTCACCCCTCCTTCTGGGCAGAGGTGATCCCTTTATCTGAGACCCTCAATTAGCATGTCTTTGCTGCATTTTCCAGGTATTTGCTTGCTCACTGTCTGCCCCATCCCCCTTTAGCAATGGAAAACATGTTACATGTCTCTGCACATGCATGAAGTTGTAGGAAACATGACCTGGGCCTCCTGGGATAACCTTCTGAATGTGCCAAAATCAGGGTAAGCTGCAAAACCAGGGACCAAACCCGCAAACCACTGATGGGTGGTACTTAAACCAATCTCCCAGCCAGTAATGAAACATGCTTCGGATTCTCCACTCTATATGTCACCAAGCATAACAAAATAGAAACAGCCACCTTTGTTGTACTTCAGCTTGTCTGGTTCTCCCCTAGCCACCGGGTCTCTAAGAGAAATAGGTTCTCCTGACTCCAAAGAGCCAGCCACATCACCAAGAACAATATAGGCTTGGATCTTACCCAGAATAGCTCATTGCCAGCCAATCCTTTAGTAACTACAACTAAAGGTTTACTATAAAAGGAAAACAAAATATGAAAGATGTTAAAGGGTCAAAGTGAATCACATACATACAAATGATTTAGAGTCCATAGAAAGCAAATCCTTGAAGATTCTGTACTTGGCAGTTTAGTTCCACTCCTCTGGTATGTACCTAGCAGCTGGGTGGGTCTCCATCCTTTGTTCAGTCCCAGGAGAATAGTTCCAGAGGAGGGTGTTGGTTGCAGACAGACTGAAGACTAAAGACAAAATGGAGATGGGGCCTCTTCTTTCAATCACCTTGGGCTCTCCCATGCTCTCAGAGTCCTTGCCAAATCAAAATGGAGTTGAGTCATGTTGTCAGTCTGGGTACCTTGTCAAACAGATTTCTCCTTGGGCCCACTGCAGCTGGGAGCTCCTAATAGGCAATTAGGATAACAACAGATTTGCAGACACCCAGTCTGGGATTGCTTGGAGTCAAATAACTTGGAGTACAAATAAAGACAAATGGATTTCTAATCCAGGTGTGATACCTACAAATAAACCAAATACTTGCTTTTAGCAGATTACAGCCCTTCTATTGGTACCAAACATGGGCTATCACGTATGGATTGTTACAAATATGAAATATTAATATGAAAAATAATAACCAGTCCCCTAGACCCAGACAGTGTCACACATACCAATCATGTAGACTATATTATGAACATCCATAAAGAAACATTGCATGGTGTAACTGGCAACAAACTGTACAATCACAGTGTACAAGTTAACAGGAAAATCATATAGATCAGGGGTCTCAAACTCAAATCATGGTGCGGGCTGCATGAGGACTAGTACATTAGCCCAAAGGCTGCATCACTAAAACCTTTTAATGCAACAATATTGCAAATACCGGTAACAATAGCGTCTTTGTGGGCTGCAGGAAATAGTTTTAGAGGTTGCATGCGGCCCACGTATTTGAAACCCCTGATATAGATCATAACCCAGACTGCACAGATTTGCATCCCATGACAGGAAGCTTTACCAAATCTCACACTCTCACAAGTATTTGTGAGCATCCCTCATTGTGGACACTGGATATTGTTGCAATGAAATTAACAAAAAAAAATCTACATCAAAATATATGTAGGAAAGTATTGAAAACACTACTGAATGAAAGCACTGCTCAGTGAGACTCATTATTTTCAACTGTATGAATATTTCTTACTCATTTTGTTTTATTAAGCCAGCCCTGCATGTTCGATTTTCTATAATGGACAGAATCAAAGTCCCAAATCCAGATCTGGATTCAAATATGAAAAATCAGATTCAGTATCAATTTTATAAATGGGGAAATTGAATTACACAGAGATTCACTGATTGGTCCAAGATCTCACAATGCAGCAGACTTGGAGATGGAAGGAATATAATGTGAGTTAACCGGCTTCCAGTTCCCAGCTTTAATTATGAGACTAGAAAATTTAACTTACTTGAATCATGAGTATCATTTTCTAAACTCTATAGGATTGTCATTGATAAGGACAGTAAATTAAGATGATTTTGATGTTTAAAACAATGGAAATAGTTAAGTAGTTGAAACAGCGTGAAATTGAATTTTTTCTCTTCAGAGACCTGAAGAAGTGTGAAGCTTGACAGATTGTCTCTTCAAAGTTTGTCCATTCCACCAATAGAAGTTGGTCCAGTAAAAGGCATTAACTCACCTGTTCTGTGTGTCTAATTCTGGGACCCAAAAAACTACAACACTACTGTTAACAATTTCTCATTTGGTACACATGTGTGGAAAAATAGATTTTACCTTTTAAGACTCTTCAAATAGATCTAAATATTTTGAGACAAGCTAAAGATATCAATTTTAGACACAAAATCAGTTTTTTGCACTAAATAGCAGTTTTCTAACTGTCAGATGGGTTTTTCATTTTCATGGGTACAGTGAGATGGGAATAAAAAATAGCTGTATTGTAAACTTGCGAAACTTTGTTTGAGAACATTTTTGCAATGTAGATACAAAGGAAGATATGATCGCTGCCCCGAGGACCTAACTGTATGATCTGAGATCCCAAATCTACAGTATGATGCAGGCAGTTGGAATCCTAAAATGAATGGGAATACACATAAACACAAATAGCTTCCCATCTGGACAGATCCTAAAAGGCTACAAAGTGGCCAGGATTATTTTCACCTGTTTTGAGATTTCATTATAAGCTAAAAGTTCATTCTGGCAAAAGAGTCATTAACTAGCATCAATTTATAGTTTAATGTTTAAATTCTGAAAAGTTTGGTTGTTTTGCATAATGCGGCCTCAAACCTGAACAAATTATTGAATTACTATGTAGTTTTCCTTTGAGGTTTTGGGTTTAACGAATCTCAGGGGCTATGTCTACATTACGAAAAGTTAGTTTGAATTTGTTAATTTGAACTAATAAATTTGAGTTTAGTTGAAACTAAACTCAAACTTATTAGTTTGAATTAACAAAGTGGACTAATCTGACTTAATTTTATGTCAAATTAGTCCACTGTGTGAATTCGAACTAAATGTGCTTAGTTCAAACTTATTAAGTTCAAACAATGGGTTAATCCTTGTCATGTGGCATTAAAGACTAACAGATTTATTTTTCTCATGAGATTTTGTGGGAGAAAATCCCACTTTGTCAGATCCTTTGAAGATGGGGGAACTTACAGAATGGAATGAAAAGAAATGCAAGGAAGTGTAAAACATAGGATCAAGTCATCCAGTAACAGCAAATCAGAGCAGTTGTTTAGGTTCAAACCTTGGGAAAGCTGAAGTCAAATTACCTTTTGTAATGGGAAATGGACCCATATTCAATTTAATTCTGTTTTCCCAGAATTTAATGTGCATATTAATTCCAGTTCAGCTGTTTCTCTTTGAAGTCTTGATGTCTCATTGACATCTCTGAGTACAGTCATTAACAAATCATTTACAGAGTGATCAGAAAGATAGAAGAGCTCCACAACTGGTTTTTGTTTTTGTTTTTTGTTTTTGTTTTTGTTTTGTTTTTTTTTGCTTTGTGATTTCTAATGTCAGTTTTGTCATTTATTCTTTTGCATAGGGATCATCCTGTTTGTCTGATGTATAACATGTTGGGGCAATTCTGGCACATGATGGTATAGATCACATTAGTAGATGGGTAGGTAAACGAGCCTTTGATGGAGTAGCTGGCTTGATTAGGACCTATGATGGTACCTGTTGTGCAGATACGTGGGTAGACTGGGCAATGTGGTTTGTTGTAGGGGTGTGTGCCTGCTTTAATGTTTCTGTTGTTAGATCTGTAGTTGCTGGTGAGTATCTGTTTAAGGTTGGGTGGCTGTCTGTAGGCAAGGAGAGCTCTGTCTCCCAAGGCCTGAGATAGTGAGGGATCATCTTTTAGAATAGGCTGTAGGTCCTTAATGATCCGTTGTAGAGGTCTGACTTGAGGATTCTATGTGGTGACTAGTGGTGTTCCGTTGTTTTCTTTCCCACAGACAGGGAACCCCTGGTTGGCTCGTTTCCCTACCAGGGGCAGGGAACCTCTGGCAGGGCTGTTTCCCCCGCCAAGTCATGCTGATCTACCCCCCCCCATCCTTCTGTTTAGGCTGGGGGGGGGGGCAAGAAAGGGGCTCGGAGCCAGATTGGATGTGACATTGACCAGGCTCTGAGCTGCTTGTGAGGAAACCATGCTGCCGGGGAATCTATTTCTACTTAGAGGGTTTAATGTAGAGAGAGTGATGCATCATCTAGAGTGTGAAGACTCACTATTTCAAAATAATTATTTTAAATTAATATCAGCATAGTTATTTCAAATAAGTATTTTGAGATAAGTTTGCCAGTGTAGACAGAGCCATAGATTCTAAGGTCAGAATGGAGCAATATCATCATCTAGTCTGACCCTTTGCACAGCCACTGAACCTCATCAACTCACTCCTGTAATAAACCTCTAACCTATGGCTGAATTATTAAAAATCATCATTTAAAGACTTTAAATATAGAAGATCTACCAGCAAGTGACCAACACTCCCTGCTACAGAGGAAGGGAAGAAACCTTTAGCCTTTTGCCAGTCTGCGCTGGGGGAAAATTCCCTCCCAAGCACACACATGGCTATCAGTTAACCCTGATCATGTGGGCAAGACTCGCAAGCCAAAAAAGAATTCTCTGTAATAACTTAAAACTCATACCATCTAACATCCCATCTCAGGTCATTGGCATATCTTACTAAAAGTATTCAAATATCAGTCAATTGCCAGACTAGGCTGTCCCATCATACCACTCCCTTCATATGTTTACCAAGCTCTGTTTTGAACCCACCAAAGTTTTTTGTCCCACCCAGCGCCACTCAGAAGGTTTTTCCAGAAATTCACTCATGTGATGGTTAGAAACATATGTCCAATTTCAACTCCAAACTTCCTGATGGCCAGTTTTTATCCATTTGTTCTTGTGTCCACATTTCTCCTGAACAGAAATGATTCCTCTCCCTCCCTGGTATTTATCCCTCTAATGTATTTATAAAGAGCACTCATATGACCCTTCAACCTTCTTTTGGTTAGGATAAACTGGTCAAGGTCTTTGTCTACTCTCATGAGGCAGATTTTGCATTAAGGACCTACAGCCTATTCTTTGGCCATCTGTCTTTTGCATGTTTTCACTCTGTGACTGTAACACAACCTTTTAAAGAAATCTTTCTTCTCTCATTAATCTTTAGTCCTTTATACGTTTTTAAATGCCTTTAGTATTACTTTGGAAATTTACACTAGCTACCTGGGAAAAAAGTCTCTTTCAAAGAACAGCAAGTTTATACATTTCAGAAGAGGTTGATTTAACCTTTAAAAATGCTTAACATTGAATTGATTTGAGATGATTTGGAGAGTTCAGTAGGTTACTGAATTTGACTAGAACCTCTGGAAATAGAGTTTTGGGTTCCAGCCATGGAAAGAAAGGGGATAAAGGGTTTGGTGGGTACAGGTTAATTGCTCATAGGTCATTGTGCCCACTTAAAATTAAACGATCTAGCCACATTGCCTGCTTCAATGTGTCATTCCTCTGTTTAGCAGAAGTCTTGAAAATGTCATAATAGAAGCTGCTGCCAAATAGATTTAAGGTATACTTACAGAATTATTCAGGCGTTAAAACTTGAAACAGGGATATAGTTCAAGCAACATCTGAACTGGGAATAGGAACAGGATTGACTGAGCAAGGAATGCTGCTTGTTAGACCTGACCTAAAGAGCTAGAGCTACAACATGCTGGGAAACTTACTTGTCATATATACATACAGTTCCTGGACCAACTCAGTACTATCAATCCCCACAGATATAAGAGAATTAATTCACAAAAAAATTGCTTGCAAAAATGTTCACTGACTCAGGATGACATCGGTAGATTTAAAGTATCCTTTCTTTTTTCTTTCTTGGCTAACATGTAATAAATGAAATAAAAAGGAAACCAGTGACCACCTCCAAGCTTCATACCACCGAATCAAAGGCCTCACAGCCCATGTGATCAGTTCATAGAAAAGAATTAATACAAAGTATATTAATTGTTAACTACTACCTATATAACTATGTAAAAGTGAAAAGACTCATGACTTTTCAGTGATCTTTAGTGCAGATGTCAGGTTTAAAAAGTTAAAATTTAACTGTTCTTAGTGGCCCCTAATAAATGTATGTAGCAAATGTTGAGATTTTAGCTTGGAGAGAAGATGGAAACAATTGTTACAATCACTGCATGATCACCTGCTTGTGTTAGCCTGCTAGGTGAGTTCTTACTCCACTGCAGACTTCGTGTCATTTTGGGCAAGTCACTTAGGGCTTGCCTCCATGGCTCAGCAAATCATGCTGGAGGGGTATGATTTGTAGAGTACTCTAACACACTGCATTCTAACTGTTCTGTATAACCCTCCTGGCAACTCCTAAAACATACCTTGTTTTTGTTGATGTAGGTCTTTTTCAAATGGGGCTATATTAACATGAACTAAGTAGCTTTTAGTTCTCACCAGCAGGGTCTACTTGGGGCAGTTGGAGTGCAGCATACTAATGACCTTCATAAATCACCCCTCTGCTGTGCTGTGCTGGCACTATGTAGACACATCCTTGGTCTCTATGGGTATGTCTACACTGGAGGCTTAGGTAGACTTCACCTTCCTTAAGTTGACCTAAGGAAACCTCCATACACGCTGGGAATGTGTTAAGTCGACTTAAGATCTTCCTTAAGTTGACTTAATAACATAACCTCTTAAGGTTGACTTAACACATAAGTCGATGTTGTTATGTCGACTAAAGCCAGTGCAGAGGGGGCATAGCACTTAAGTCAATTCAATAAGGTGGACTTCAGTATTAAGTCAACCTAGCAGTGTGGATGTAGGCAGCCTATAGGAGTTTGGAATGTGGATGATCTAAGTCAACTTAACAAGGTTGACTTTAAGTTGACCTTGATAAGTCAACTTAACAGAGCCTTTAGTGTAGACATACCCTATGACTATTGTTCGTGACTCATTGTATTGATTTTATGGCCACACCTCCCGGGCTATCACTTAGGTATATAAGGAATGTTAAGGGGAGCAGATGGCCCCCCTTGAACTTTACTAGATGGCCCCCCTTGAACTTAACTGGATGGCCATTACCACCCTGAGTGCCCATTGTTCTGACAGGGCTTGGTGTAGGTGGGCTCTGCCTGATTGCAAGGTCCTGCAAGGTATGACTCATACCACCATTGTTCTCTGCATTCCCTGTAATCAGGGAAAGGCGGGAAAAAACAGCTTAAAAGCTCTGGTCTTGGGTGGGGGTTCAGGCAGGAAAGTCCCCAAGACATCCTGCCAGGCTTGATCAACCAGAAGCTGACCTCCTCCGCTCAGTGAGTTCTTCCCCGAGCGTACCCCACATTTTGAACTGCCGGCTCAAGTATGAGTCTCTCCTGCCTGTAATGCTGCTGCCGCTGCTGCTGGGAGTGGTAAGAGTCTGCCCTGCAGCTTTCTTTAAAAATTAAAATTACTTTATTTTTCTTACTGCTGCTTTGGAACTGTTTTCTCCAGCTTTACAGGCTCAAGTGTGTCTTTTGCCTTTTCCTTTCCTTTTCTTTACTTGCTGCTTCATTTTGTGTTAGGAGCTCCCGTGTCTGTAATTGCCTGCCGCTACTCTGTATTACTTAGTGTATCTCTCCCTTCTGAACTGTTTGAACTTGTGTTAAAAGTATCATTGTGTGTTGCAACATTGTATAAGGTTAAGTAGTAGGCTTAGAAGTATTAAGTTAGATAGCAAGATTGTTTTGCTTTAGTTTGTAGTTACTAGAATTGTGTCTTTTAAGTTACCTTTGCCCTCCCCTCTGTAACTCCCCCAAATAAAGTTTGGCTTTCTTAACCTTTCCTTGTCCCCTCTTTATTTTCCGACTTCCCCTGTGTGCCCCCCTTTTTCTCTCCAGCCCCTTTCTCCACTGTCCACAGCCCCTTCTCCCCCGGCTTCCCCCAGCCACCTCTACCCCCTCCTCCTACCCCTTCCCCTTGTGGTTTTTCCCTCGGCTTTCCCCCTTTTGCTGCCTCTCCCTTTTGCCTCCCCACCAGCTGCCCTGAACTCCCACCTTGCTGCCGTTGCCGGCTTCTCTGCAGCACCTACCCGCTGCCTCACACACCCCCTTACCCTTTGCCTCCTTGCTGCTACTGCCAGCTTCTCTGTGGCTTCCCCACTGCCCCCAGTTCCCACTTGGCTCCCACCACGTCCCATGGCTCCCCTGCATGTCCTGCTGCTTCCATGGCCCCTTTCTCTGCCCTGGGATTCCCCCCCACTGCTCGCGCCCCTCGTTGTAGCTGCTCACCGCCGCTGCTGGCTTCCCGCTCCCACGGCACCCCTCCTTTTGTTTTTGCAGCCACGTCCCATGGCTCCTGCCCCTTTTCTTCCTTTTTTTCTTTTCTCTCTCCTTTCTCTCTGCCATCGCTCCCATGCCCCCCTTCCCTGCTGTGCACCCCCCTCCGTCTCCCCCTCAACTGTCCAGCCCCCTCTGCTTCCCCTGTTGCCCCGAGCCCCCAAGTGCCTTCCCATCCGGCTGCCTCCAACCCCCTTCCACTTGCCTTCCTTCTTCTTAGGTCCCTGCTTCCCCATTGCTTTCCTCTCCTCTCGGTCACTGCCGCCTGCTAAATTTGTATTGTTCCCCCCACCTCCTTTTTTCTTATATGGTATTAAAACATTGTTTAGGTTACTGTGAGTAAGTTTATAGTTGTAAGTTAGATTAGTTGAGAATCCTCATTGCCCCCCTACCTATCCCACTCCACAGAGTCAAGCACCTCGCACCTCATTAGAAACACCGTGACAAACACCACACATATACTCCCTATCACCCACCTGACACCCATACTCATTTTTAATAAAGATTAAAGTGTAGCCCACTTGTGCAGTAATTTCCCCCCAAGATCCCCAAATTTTCAACCCTGCTGGCAGGTTCATGGCATCACCAACAGGATATTGGGGTAACAATTACTGCCGCCCCCTGTCCTTGGAAAGAGGCCAAAACCTCTGGGTCCGAAGAGGACCAAGTTAACCACCTGCAGTACCACTTACTGCAAAGCAAACAACAGCTTGGGACCCTAGAATGGGTCTGTACCATTGGGCAAGGCCAGAGCACCAGGGAATATACAACCCCCCTGGGGTTCACTGATGTGGGGTGCCTCTTAACAAGCCACCCCACATTCAGGGCCAGCTCCGCTGATTCCAGCCTCCGGCCAGTCTGCACTAAGGCAGGTGAGCCGGCCACAGATTCAGACCCTACCCACCTCTGGAGAGAGGTGGGGAAGGTTGTGAAAGCCTGTGGGGGGTCCCCATCCAAACTTGCCCCGGAGCCCTGTATCTCACAGGGGTCCCCAGCCCACTGTCTATTAGTGGGGCTGGTGAAGAAGTTTGAAGAGATCAGGAAACCCAAGAGGTTGGTCCCTGATGTCTACAAACCCCAGAAGGTGGCTACTGCCACCCATAAGATCCTGGCCCAGGCCCTTGATAAGTTAACTGTATTTCATGGGGCCTTAATGGCCTCAGCCAAGGGGGCCACCAGCCAGCTGGGCCAGGAGGTGCCTCCACCACCCAGTCCTGAGGCACCACCTGCAAATCCCCCTTCATATGCCCACCCAGAAGCCACATCCACCCGCAAGACCACCCCACTATACCCACCCCTTCCTTCAGCCCCACCAGAAGCCCAGCCCCACCCCCACAGAGACCCCCAGCCAGGTCCTTCCAGTATCCACCAGCTGGATAAAGGTTGATGGGCAGGGCAACACCACCCAGGTCACTGAACTCCGACCACGCTCCAGACCAGACCCCACTGGGACAGTATCCCAACTGCTCCCAGTGGTTCATAGGACCCCGCCCCAGCTCAAACCCAAAGACATGACATCCACGATACTGGACTGAGTTCACAAAGTTTATTCAGCAGTTCCCATCACATATAGTATTTGATCCGGCCCAACATCTCTCCACGGCCCTGACCGACATGGACATGACAGGGCTGCCCACCTGCTATGGACTGGACTTAACGCACCCCCTGACCAGAAGTCCCCACATCAGAGCCCACCTTGGAAACAGCTTTTGCCAACTTCTCCAGGGCAAGTATGGCTCTGTGGACATAGCATCGCCTGGACTGTTCTACCTGCATCCCCTAACGTGGTATGCACCATTGGGCAACTTATTACAGAAGGAGGGGGGCTCTTCCACCACCGCAGCCCCTCCTTCTCCTCGCAACGCAGACACTGAGGGGCGACAATGTGGGAGCGGGTTAAGTCAGCCACAGAACAAGTCATAGGGGACTATCTACAATTCAACCCCCTTTCCTACAGCTTCACCCTACAACAGATCCGTGGGTTATCACTCGGCCCAGAGACCCTCACCAATGTCACAGATGAGGGATTCCGCCGGGTCCATGACTCTCTCACCATCCTGGGCAACTACACTGAGCGGAACTGCCTTCTCATCCAGACCATCTTGCACAAAGACTTTTGCATTGCCCTGGAAGATCTCAACCCTCGCTTTAAAGAACAATGTTGCCTGCGCCTCCAGCCCAGGTGGAACATCTTAGCCGTGGCCAATGAGCTGTCCTCCCTGGCAGTCCAGATTTGGGAGGACCGCCAACACTGGGACTGGTGGCAGGCGCAGTGGTCCAGCTGGGGTCTGGGATCCTTGGCCCAGTCCATCAAACAGTGGCTCATCACTATAGTTAGGCACTTGTAGCCTTTCTGTTGGGGATAGCAGTAACAAAGCAGCTGATTAATAGAGTTGTTTCAGCTTTACTGTGCAGGTGCAGCGCTCTACCCTCTCCTATGGCGGCAGTGGGCTACCACCCTTAGATGAGGAGTACTTGTAGGCCTAGCAGACCTTTGCATGGGGCAACCCCCTCACAGCCCGTTCAGGTTGGCCATGGGGGCATGTTCGTGACTCATTGTATTGATTTTATGGCCACCCCTCCCAGGCCATCACTTGGGTATGTAAGGAATGTTAAGGGCAGCAGATGGCCCCCCTTGAACTTAACTGTATGGCCATTACCACCCTGAGTGCCCATTGTTCTGACAGGGCTTGGTGTAGGTGGGCTCTGCCTGACTGCAAGGTCCTGCAAGGTATGACTCATACCACCATTGTTCTCTGCATTCCCTGTAATCAGGGAAAGGTGGGAAAAAACAGCTTAAAAGCTCTGGTCTTGGGGGGGCTCAGGCAGGAAGGTCCCTGAGACACCCTGCCTGGCTTGATCAACCAGAAGCTGACCTCCTCCGCTCAATGAGTTCTTCCCCGAGCATACCCCACGTTTGAACTGCCGGCCCGACTACAAGTCTCTCCTGCCTATAATGCTGCTGACCCCCTCCCACTTGCCTTCCTTCTTCTTAGGTCCCTGCTTCCTCATTGCTTTCCTCTCCTCTTGGTCACTGCCGCCTGCTAAGTTTGTATTGTACCCCCCACCTCCTTTTTTCTTATACTGTATGGTATTAAAACATCTTTTAGGTTACTGTGAGTAAGTTTATAGTTGTAAGTTAGATTAGTTGAGAGTCCTCATTGCCCCCCTACCTTTCCCACTCCACAGAGTCAAGCATCTCACAACACCTCATTAGAAACACTGTGACAAACACCACATATATGCTCCCTGACACCCACACTCATTTTTAATAAAGATTAAAGTGTACCTCACTTGTGCAGTAATTGCCCCCCAAGATCCCCAAATTTTCAAATCTGCTGTCAGGGTCGACTATGTCTACACTGCCACAGATATTGCAAAATAGTTATTTCAAAATAACTCTTTCAAATTTATTTCAAAATAATTATTTTGAAATAGCATTATTATGAATTTATTATTTTGAAGTAAGAGTCCAGTGAAGAGGCTCTATTTCAAAATAAGGCATGAGTTCTTATTTTGAGTCTTTGCTAGACTTTCTACTTCAAAATAAAGAAAGGCAATGTAAATTATAGGGCTATTATTTAAAAAAAAAAGCCAATTCCTTGGCTTGCAATGGCTTTTTTTTTTTCTTTCAAGATAACTATTTCGAAAGAATCACTATTTCAAAATAAATCCAGGTTTTAGTATTTCAAAATAACAAAATGACTGCATGGAAAGATAGAAAGTCCCCTTCCCGCCCCCCCCCCCAGTAAACATCCTTTTTTTGGGGGGGGGGGGGAGACTTTGCAGTGCAGACATACCCTATGTGTCTTGGATCCCCATCTGTAAAATGGAGGTGATATAACTTCCCTTCAGCACTGTACTGTTGACCAAGAATAAATATGTTAATGATTGTGAGGTGCTCAGACACTCCGGTGATGGAAATAGATAGATAGATAGATGTGTGTATAGTAATGTGGCAAATGTGACAAATAGCTAAATTTTTGACTGTCTTCCCTATATTTTGCCATATGAATCCATGTTCCCTAGAATAACTTAACATTCCAAATTCACAAACACAGAAACATCAGTAAAGCAAAGAAGGAGTCCTGTGACGCTTAAAGACTAGCAAAAGTATTTATTGCATAAGCTTTCATGGGAGAAAATCCCACTTCATCAAACAGTTTTAAGATGGGGTACATACAGAATGGGAGGAAAATAAATGTAGGGAAGCATAAGTCATAGGATTAAGTCACGCTGTAACAGCAAATCAAAGCAGTTGTTAAGATTCAAATACTAGGGAACAGCATATAGAGGGAGATAAGTTCAAATCACCTGTTGTAATGAAAAAAATATCCAAAGTTCTTATTTAGTCTTGAAGAGACAGAGTCATAGCACATGATGGCATAAATCACATTGGTGGATGAGCTGGTGAATGAGCCTTTGTTGGAGTCCTACATGGTAACTAGTAATGGAGACTAATATGAAATCGCCCAGCATTTTCAATGGCAAGGCAAGAGGAAGAGTTCTATTTAAAATGACTTCATTGACTGCAAAGCTCACCTCTAAGATTCAGCCTCCAAGCGAAAGCAGCTCTCTCTGTCTGTTTGAACGATGAGCTCCTCACTCTTCCATTGTTTTGTTTGGAAGGTTTATAAAAAGGAAAAACATGCACTGTAACATTTCTTTTAAGGATTTCCTGTCAAGAGAGAATCCCCCCAAGGAAACGCAGAACAAGTGAGTAGTGCCCAATCCTTTTTGGATTACTGTCAGGTGGCTCCTCCCAGCCTCTGCAATTTGCGTAAAAAAATCCAGAAAACTCTTCTTTGCACAACATCTTGATCAGTCTGTTCTCCACTGCCTCACAGGCATAGCCCGCGTCTCCTGACAAGTTGCATGTAGTCTAAGGGGTGTGAAGAGTTTCTCTTTCTCCACCAGAGCCAGATTTCTGCCTCTGTAAGAAACTGCAAGCCCTACTAGGATGTTTTTTCAGTCCCAATTTAATTTATGAGTCACTATGTGTTAAGGATCCTGGGCTCTGCTCCTGCTCTTTATTGTCTTCCACTGCACAGGGTCAGTCAGAAGGCTCCTTCTCTTTGGCCAGCCCAAGTTCTTGCACAAGAGGTCCAACTCCAAACATATCCCTACCTCCCTGCTGCTGTGCTGCGACATGAAGTACCTCAATGTGTGGCTGCTCAACCTGGTGGGATATGAAACTATCCAGGAGGTCCTGGAGCAGGCCAGTGACTGGGCTCTTTTGTTCATTTTAAAACACAAATAAACCAGACACATTTTTTTCTCCTATCCTCCTAAAATTAATTTTACTTTTACTTCTACTCTTGCTCCTTCCCTACTTTCCACCAGTTTTGTTTTTGTTTGTTTTTAATTCGCCTTAGTCTAAAGTGAACAAGAGTAATAATCGGTCCTATACCAACAACATGTTTAAGGCTCATACTTTGTGATCCATGATATGTAGGAATGTGAGTATTATTATGTGTTTGGAAAAGGGAGCCTCATTATATTTCCAACAGAATAAAAGCACTCCTGCCTAGTTCTGAAAGCTCCTGAATTTGGCTCTAAAAATCAGTATTATTCTGTACAGAAAAGTTATGCAAAACAAAAATAAGAAATTTCTGAGATGTTATTAGTTATTTTTTTCCTGTTCCTCTAAGGCCTATGCAGTCTGGGTTCATGGAATCTAAGGCACTTGACACTTACAGACAGAGGGATATGAAAAATGTTACCAATAATGTTACTACTATTACTACTAACTCTAAAATTTATCAAATAGCATTCATATAAAAATATGACAAGCGGAATGCATGATGGGGTCATGTTGAATAATGGTTGTATTGGAGCTTGTTTGGGGCAACCTGCATGACTCACTCATTGCTTAGCTAATCCAAAAACAATGTTTCCATCCACAGGACAAGTTAGTAACTCAGATGACACTCCCATACAGGGATGCCATAGCAAGTAAGAACTCTCCTTCCACCTACTCTTGGACTGTTCATGCCTTAGATCTAGGCACAGATGAATACAAATAATTACTTCCATCTTTACTGCTTCAATGGAGCAGTTAGCAGGGAAAGGTGCAAACAAGTGGATGAGATATGGCACTTGCAGACCAGCTGCCATCTCATGCCAAGGCCTTCAGTGAATATTAATAAATCAAAGGGTTGGAAGGGACCTCATGAGGTCATCTAGTTCAATCCCCTCCTAAAATCAGGACCACACCCTCTAAACTTCCCACCCTGGGTTTTGTCTAACCAGGACTTGAACCTTGAAACTATTGCTCCTTGTTCTATCCTGTTACTACTGAGAACAGCCTAGCTCCCTCCTTTTCAGAGCACCCTTTCAAGCAGTTGAAGGTTGGTATCAAATGCCTGCTCAGTCTTCTCTTCTGCAGACTAAATAACCCTAGTTCCTTCAGTCTCTCCTCCTAAGTCATGTCCTGCAGCACTGTAATCATTTTCATTGCCCTCTGCTGGACTCCTAAATTAGCAACATCCTTTCTGTAGTGTGGAGCCCAAAACTGGACATAGCATTCCAGATGCAGCCTCACCAGTGCTGAATAAATCACATCCCTTGGTCTGCTGGCAACCCTTCTATGGATGCTACCCAATATGCCATCGGCCTTTCTGGCAACAAAATAACATTGTTGATTCATATCCAGCTTCCCATCCACCATAAGCCCCAGGTCCTTTTCTACAGTGCCTCTACTTAGCTGATCACTCCCCAGCCTGTAGCAGTACATAGAATCATAGAATAATAGGGTTGGAAGGGACCCCACAAGGTCATCTAGTCCAACCCCCTGCCAAAAAAAGCAGGACCACTCCCATTAGATCATCCCAGTCAGTGTTTTGTCCAGCTGGGACTTGAACACCTCCAGAGATGGAGATTCCACCACCTCCCTAGGCAACTTATTCCAATGCTTCACCACTCGCCTAGTAAGGAAGTTTTTCCTAATATCCAGCCTGGACCGCTCCAGCTGTAACTTGAAGCCATTGCTTCTCGTTCTGCCCTCTGTTACTACCGAGAACAGTCGAGCTCCATCCTCCTTGGAGCAACCCTTCAAGTAGTTGAAGGTTGCTATCAAATCCCCCCTCAGTCTTCTCTTCTGCAGGCTAAATAAGCCTAGTTCCTTCAGTCTTTCTTCATAGGGCTTGTGCTCCAGCCCTTTGATCATTTTGGTTGCCCTCCTCTGGACTCTCTCTAATTTGTCCATGTCCTTTTTGTAGTGGGGAGCCCAAAACTGGACACAGTATTCCAGATGTGGCCTCACTAGTGCAGAATAGAGGGGAATCTGTCTTAACTGTGGGTTCATGTAATTAAAATATTAGTGTTGTAAGGCTGTAGTCAGACTTTATAGAATGGTTGTAGGATTCTGCATATATTTTTTCCCATTTATAATATCTGTATCCCATATTATGTTATGTTGTCTGTTTGCATTTTAAACTTCGATAATTGTATACCTGACTAACCAAGAAAAGAAACATTAATTAAAGTAAAGTGCTCATCCTGCACATGACATGGCCATTTGAAGGCAAAAAGGGGTGTCGCTACACATAAATATTAGGGGGTGTCCTGGCTCCCACTGGCTGCTGGGGCCCTGAGCCCTTCCCAACCCCCACCCTGGCACCTCTCTGAGCCCTTCCCTAACTCCCTGGCCCCGCTGCTGGTCCCCGCTGCCCTGGGCTGATCCCCTCCCCCACACCCATTCCCTGCAAGGCTGGCATGTCTGTCCCCAGTCTCCCCCTCCACCCTGGCTCCCTTAGCTGGCCGGCGGAAGGAGAGTGGGGCCATGGCAGCAGCTGAGGGTCCCGTCATGACCCTGCTCTGAGCATGCTCAGAGCAGGGTCAGGCCAGGGTGGGAATTTGAAAAACTCCCAGGCCCAGCCTGGGGCAGCTCCCTCCTGGCCAGAAGACTCTGTCTTCCAGCTGCGTAAGGGCCACAGCTGACAGCTGCTGCTGCCTGGGCAATGTTCCCTGCATGGGGGTATGACAATGCACCCTAGCACAGTTTAGTGGCATGCTGTTCAGGGGCTGGCCCTGAGTTTCAGGGGGGCTGAGGCCCTCAGAGCCCCCCCTGCCCAGCGATGCCATTGAAGGTAAATGAGGCATTGTATAGCGGAGGACTGAGATGTTATTGACTATGTCTGCACTACAGGTTTAAGCTGACTTAAAATCCCTTAAGTCAACTTAAACAAGCCCTGACCACACTGAGAAGGTATTAAGTTGACTTAACCATTTGCTTAAGTCGACTTAATAACTCTCACTTGAAAAGTTGACTCAGCAATTAAGTTGACTTTATTAAGTCTACCTAAGCCAATGTAGCCCAGGAGTTGGCTTAAGTTGACTTAACTGGCCTCCTAGCTATCTGAAACATAGGGATGGGGGCTGGCGAGAAGGCACAACACAGTTGTTGGGAGCATTCCCAGATGTGTGGAACACATCCAAACTCCCCATGTCTGAGCCTCAGCCCTGCAGCCCTGCATCCTAGGACTACATCCCCGTTTGCCGTCCCCCAGCCTGATCCAGAGTCTTTCCCCCTCTCAGCCAACCCTACATCTCCCCCCTTCTCAATATGACCCTGCATCTCTGTCCTTCCCCCGACCTGATCTTTCCCCCTTCTCAGTTGGACCCCGTATCTCTCTCCTTCTCTAGCCTGACCTGATCTGGCATCTTTCCCTTTCTCAGCCTGAACCTACATCTGTCTTCTTCACCCAATGTGATCTGGCATTTTTCCCCCTTCTCAACCAGACCCCGCATCTCTCTCCTTCTCCAGTCCAACCAGATCTGGCATCTTTCCCCTTCTCAGCTCGACCCCCTGTGCCTCTCCCCTTTCCTGTCCCCGGCCCAACCCAGCATCTCTCTCCCCTTCTCAGCCTGACCCCATATGTCTCTCCCAGGGATTCCCCTAACACCCCCTACACCCTCCCCTGAATTTCCCTGCACCCCCCCAGCTGTCAGCTAGTAAGGAGGTTATACCAATTTAGTGAGCACCCCAACACCCCCCCACACATCTCCCCTTACAGCCCCCAATTTCAAGTCCTGGGGAGAATACTCTCTCCTCTTTTCAGCCCAACCCCCCGATATTGTTGTAAAGCAAACAAGGAGTCCTGTGGCAGTGTTTAAGACTGACAAATTTATTTATTGGATGAGCTTTCATGGGAGAAAACCCCACTTGTCAGATGGTTTGAAGATGGAGGAACTTACAGAATGGGAGGAAAATAAATGCAGAGGAATGCAAGACATGGGAGAAAGAAAACAGCACATAGGAAAGAAAGAGAAAGAAAGAAATTTGCTATTTCTTTTAGATTAGATTGTGTGAAAGCAGGATTAAATTGTGACTATGGATTTTTTTTTTTTTTTGCCATTAAAACAGGCATTGACTTCACCTTCCTCTGTGTGCTGCGTCCCAGTGTTTGAATCTTAACAACTGCTGCATCCTGCCCCTCTGCTGGCAGTTGCCCTGTGCCACCTGGTCCAGAGCTGGAGGAGTCTGGGCGATGCCGGGATGGTGTGGAGTGCTGTGCTGACACATTTGTGGGCCATGTCAGACTTCCTGGACTTCTTGAGCTCCCTGTTGCCACATACAGTATGGAGGGTGATGTGGTCACTTACTTCCAGTAGTAAAGGAGTGGTCAGGAGAGAGGGGCACCTCTGCTGTGGTGCACTGTGGGCCAGCTACCCACAATGCACCACTCCAAGGGCAGCCTAGCAGCTCCCAATCTGGACATGGGCAGTCTCCTGGCATTTTGAGTGTGGCCATTCTAAATCGGCTTAGTAAGGTCTACTTTAAGATGGCTTAAAGAAGACTTTATTAAGCTGGCTTAACCGAGCTCTGTAGTGTAGACACAGCCATTGATTGCTTTCCCCACTCCCTTCAGGAACAGGAGACCTGTTTATGAACTCATCCATCAGCAGGGATTCTAGATTGGAGAGGATGAAAATCCCTGGCAAGGAGAAACTGGGATCTTTGTGCTTTCTGGACTCTGATGGCAAAGATTGTAAACATAAGCAAGAGATCTCCATGCTATTTGACATGGATTAGCCTCAAATTACATATTGATTTGCTTATTTTAGAAGCTAATATGCATTTTAAAATCTAAGACTATAACTTTGTCTATATGTTCCTGTTTTAAACTTTTAAATATTTTTTTTCTTTTAAGATAATTTATCTTTAGTTGGTTGATTAGAGCGTTGATTCCCAACCTTTTCTCTGCCATGGCACACCTTGATACTTTCAATTTTTTCAAGGCACACCATTATTAAAAAACTCATGAATGTGCAAATTAACTTAAATTACTTATAAATATTCATGAACCATGGCACAGTGTTTTGGAAATGCTTCTATGTAGTGTAGTTGGGGTAGCGGAGCAGGGGTGGCAAAACACAGGAGGTCAGGAGTCATGTGCAGTGGCAGAATTGAGTGTGGGGAGCAGAGCAGGGGTGGCAAAAGAGGACAAGGGCAGCCATGTGGGGAACAGCACAAGAGTGGGGAGAGAGGAAGGGAGAACAAGAGAGGCTTTGTGGTGGGCAGGGGGGAATCTGGGGAGTGGGAAAGTAGGGCAGCGGAGCATGGTGCAATACCCTCTTCCCCCTTCTCCACAGTGGCTTCTTGCCACCCTGGGCAAATCCTCACCCCACTGCTGCTCCCTCCCACCCCAGTGGGTCCTGTCCTCCCCTCCCCCAGCCCCCTGCTGCCTGTGATGGACCCTCCCATCACTTTAGGGGCCAGAATCAGGCCTCCAGCCCCCAGCTACCCTCCCCACACACAGCCACCCCACAACCTCAGCTACACACTCCCACATACAGCTACCCCACAACCCCAGCTACACACCCTCTGCTACACAGCCTCTTCCACCAACCTCCGCTACACACACACACTTGCCCCCACAATCCCCAAAGCCCTTACCTGGTCTGTTTGCAGGCTGACTGACAGGAGATGCTCTGCCCAGCAGGGGGAGAATCACACACTCCTAGCCTCCTGCAGCTTTCTGCTGGCTGGGTTTAAGGTGGAGCGGGGTTTAAGGTGGAGCCACCAGAACACTGAGTTCCAGCTGCTTGTGCTATTTTTAGGGGGACCCCTGGAATTCTGTACACTGGTGCCTTCCTCTATGTTTAGAGGGGCCAGTAGGTTGCCTGCCTAAAAATAGGGGGCCCTGGAACTGTGTTCTGATGCCTTCCCCCTTACTTTAAACCTTGTCTTTTCCCAGCCCTGCACAGCCCATGTGGCTGGGCTGAACAGGGAGGGAACTTTAATTTCACGTGTCTGGGATGCTCATGGCACACTTTGGGTGTTGCTGCAGCACACCAGTGTGCCACGGCACACCGGTTGGGAACCACTGGATTAGAGGGTTTGCTACGGGTGTTTTTTTGATTTGATATCTGAGTACAACTGGCCTCCGGTAAGTGGCTGGTCCTTTGGGACTGGGTTTAACCAGAATGTTGTTGAGATTTTTGGTATAAAGTGACCATCTATCACATAGTCTAGCTTGCCTTGGTGGCAAGGCAGATTGGAATGCTCAAGAGGACTGTTTGTACTCCATGGTATTATAGTGTTTCAGGAGTTCACACTTACCACTGTGTTGGTGAAACCTAATCAAAGAACATAAAACCCACTTAAATGGGGTATCCTGCTTTTCAACAGTCTGATCTGAGGGTGACATTCACATACAGTCATGAGCCAATCCAGACAAGATGACAATTGGGGAAATGGGCAGAGCCCTTCTCATTGGCCAGAGGAGATGTTTTATTGAAGAATTGTTAAATGCATTAGTATTTTAAGGATGTGTGACAAGCTGTTTCCCAGATGTGGTGTGATGTGCCATTCTGAACCCCAAATCTCCACTCCTGAATGCCGATTCACCCTACTTTGCCAGGTGCCTACTCACTCCTGAGTCTGTTCACTCTAGCCTCTCACATGTAATTGGTCTCAAGCAGTGGGTTTATGCCATTTGGCGACTTGAGGGACAGTTCCCAAGTGAGCACCTCATCCCCGGGCCTCACCAGAAGTCACTGTCTTACATGGTTTGGGACCCACTCCCAGTCACCATACACTGAAGTCCATCCGTTTAAGACAGAAATGGATCATAAATGGTTGAAGTACTCAATGTTTTCTTTTACCTCAGTCTTCACATGCTGGGTCATCTCCAAGACTACTACATTGGGTAAAACAGAATGGAGAGAAGGAAAGACCCTCTCAGTGATGGAAGGTTAGGTTAGGGATTACTTAAAGAAGCTGGATATGCAGAAATCTATGGGGCCAGATGAACTGCATCTGAGTTAGCTGAGGGAGTTGCCCGATGTGATAGCAGAGCTATTAGCCATTGTCTTTGAAAAATTGTGATGAATGGGAGAGGTCCCAGATGATTGGAAAAAGGCAAATATAGTGCCCATCTTCAAGAAAGGGAAAAAGGAGAACCCAGAGAACTACAGATCTATCAGACTCACCCCACCATTTCTTCAAGTCTTATGCCAAAGCACCTCTTCTCTCCTTATGCTACAATGATGACATCTTCATCATCTGGACCCATAGTAGGGATGTCCTTGAAGATTTCCACAGAGATTTCAACAATTTCCACTCCACTATTAAACTCAGTCTGGAATACTTCACCCAGGAGACTCACTTTCTGGACACTACAGTACAAATCAGGGATGGACACATAAGCACCAATGTTTCCTCTAATTTTTCGTAGTCTGTGTGTGCAAATAATTTCTTTGTGTGAACAGAAAAATTCTGTGTGCTAATATTAGCACTGTTGAATATTTGTGTGCACAGCTTAGAGGTAACATTATTATTAAGCACCACCTTATACTGAAAACCTACTGATTGGCATAGTTACCTACATCTGTCAAGCTTTCCTCCAAAACACACCACATGATCCACTGAATACACCCAAACCCTAAGGTATGACCACATTTGCTCTGATCTCTCAGATAGAGACAGATACCTTCAGAATCCTTATCAAGCATTCTTAAAATTTAGTACCCAGTTGCAGAAGTAAACAGATTGACAGAGCCAGGCAGGTACCTTGAAGGCAACTACTACAGGAGAAACCCAAGGAAGAAAAGAACAGAACACCTCTAGCCATCATCTACAACCCCCAGGTCAGACCTGTACAGCATATCCTCAGGGATCTACAGCCTATTCTACAAGACAATCCCTCACTCTCTCAAGCCTTGGGAGACAGACCTCTCCTCAGACAGCCTCCCAACCTTAAACAGATACTTACCAGCAACTACAGACCCTACCACAGAACCATTAAAGCAGGCACATATCTCTGCAACATGCCAAGCTGCCAACTCTGCCCACATCTCTGCATAAGAGACAATATTACAGGACTTAATCAAACCAGCAACTCTATCACTCATTTACTTGCTCATCCACCAGTGTGATTTATGCTATCATGTGCCTAAAATACCCCTGTGCCTTATATATTGGACAAACAGGACAGTCTCTGCACAAAAGAATAAATGGGCACAAATCTGACATCAGAAATCACAACATTCTAAAACCAGTCAGCATTTCAGTCTTCGTGACCCTTCCATTAATGATTTGCTAATTACAGTTCTGAGACAGATGAATACCAGATAAAGACTTCAAAGAGAAGCTGCTGAGATCAAATTTATTTGCAAATTCGGTTGCTTTGTTTCTGGACTCAATAGGGACATTGGCTTTTTTTTTCTCATTACAACAGGTGATTTGACCTCATCTTCCTCTGTATGCTGTTCGCCAGTGTTTGAATCTTTATAACTGTTTTGATTTGCTGTTATAGTGTGACCTGTTCCCATCACTTACACTTCCTGCATTTCCTTATTCCCATTCTGTAAGGACCACATCTT
Organism: Podocnemis expansa; assembly: GCA_007922195.1. Lineage (NCBI taxonomy): Eukaryota > Metazoa > Chordata > Testudines > Podocnemididae > Podocnemis > Podocnemis expansa. The sequence goes on from ML681963.1 coordinate 29,789,866, forward strand.
CAAAGAGTTTGATGAAGTGGGATTTTCTCCCATGAAAGCTTATGCAATAAATAAATATGTTAGACTTTACATGTGACAGGACTCCTTGTTAGTTTTACTGAAAAAATCTTGGAGCAGGTCCTCAGAGAATCCATTCTGAAACACTGGTTATTTCAAAATAAAAAAGATTAGGTCCACACAATGTTTTCTTATTTTGAAATGATGGGCTCAGTCATTTTGAAATAAGAACCATCATTTCAAAACAGCTTAAACCCCATTCATTTTGAAACAGCTGTTATTTTGAAATGGTTATTTCAAAATAAGGCCGTTTGGACATGTTGTTTCAAAACAACATGTCCAAATGGCCTTATTTCCAAATAACCATTTCAAAATAAAAGCCGTTTCTATAGCAGGCTTTCCCTTAGTTTGAATTAACTTATTTCAAAATAAGGATTTTTTTCAAAATAACTCATTTTGAAATAACTTATTTTGAAATAACGATGTATGTGCGGATATAGCCTATGAGGAAAATAGAGTGATCAGGAACAGTCAGCATGGATTCATCAAAGGCAAATCATGCCTTACCAACCTGATTGCCTTCTGTGATTAGATGATGGGATATGTGCATGCAGGAATAGCCGTTGGTGTGATATACCTCGACTTAAACAACACTTTTGATATAGTTTCCCACAGCATTCTTGTCAGCAAGTTTGGGAAGTATGGTTTGGATAAATAGACCATAAGGTTGATAGAAAGCTGCCTAGATCATCAGGCTCAGTGGGTAGGGATCCATGGCTCAATGTCTAGTTGGCAAGCAGTAACTAGTGGAATGCCCCAGGGGCCAGTCCTGAGGCCAGTTCTGTTCAACATCTTCATTTATGATCTGGATGATGGGACAGATTGCATGCTCAGTAAATATGAGGATGACATTTAGATGTGAGGAATGGTAAACACACTGGAGAGCAGGGATAGGATTAAGGGAGACCTAGACAAATTGGAGCACTGGGCCAAACAAAATCTCATGAGGTTCAGCAAGGAAAAGTGAAAATTCCTGCATTTAGGATGGACAAATCCCATGTACTGCAACAGGCTGGGGACTGACTGGCTAAGTAGGAACACTGTAGAAAAGGACCTTGGGATTATGGCTGATGGGAAGCTGGATATGTGTCAACAGTGTGTTCTTCGTGCCAAAAAGGCCAATGGCATATTGGGCTGCATCCCTAGGAGTGTTACCAGCCGGTCAAGGGATGTGATTATTCCCCTCAGTTTCGCGCTGATGAGGCCACATCTGGAATACTCTGTTCAGTTTTGGGTTCCACACTATAGAAAGGATATGGACAAATTAGAAAGAGTCCAGCAGAGGACAATGAAAATGATTAGGGTGTTGGGGGATATGCCTTACGAGGAGAGACTGAAGGAACTAGGGTTTTTTAGTCTGCAGAAGAGAAGACTGAGGGGAGATTTGATAGCAACCTTCAACTACTTGAAGGAGTGTGCCAAAGAGGAGGGAGCTAGGCTGTTCTCAGTAGTAACAGAGGCCAGAACAAGGAGCAATGGTTTCAAGTGCGCTGCAGCCGGGCTTGGGGTGGGTCTTCTCCCCACCGCCCAGCTATCAGTGGGAGTGCCAGGCACGCAGGGTCCCTTCCCTGCCACCCAGCCAGTATGGGGGGAGCTGGGTATGCTGGGGTGTCTTCCCCTGCCAGCTGGCTAGCAGGTGGGGCTCCCTTCTCACCCAAGCCTGGCTGCATTGAAGGCTGCAGCTAGTCTGGGGGGATGTCTTCCACCCCACTCTGAGTTCAGGGAGCGATGTTCTTCCCCTTCCATTGGCTTTCCTGGGGAGAGCCAGGCAGGGGAATGGGTGGCAACATGGCCTTGCCGGGGCCATGTTGCCACACCTCCCAGCCTGCCCGTCTCCTAGATTGAACTAGCAAGTCCAGTCCCTCGGCATGCTAATTTGATTTTTTTTTTTGTGCACCTTTTAAATCGATTTAACTGAAAGTGATTTAATGATTTTTATAGTGATTCAATCAGATCGCTTTGTTAAATCAATTTTACTGCTTGTGTGTGGACATAGCTTCTCTCTCTGCATTTCATGTTGTCATAAAATGGACAGACTAACCTGCTGACCAAAGTGGTTCAGATAAATATGCATAATGAATGTAGCAAGAATTGGTGTTCACCATCATGAAAACTATGTGCTCACGGTCTATCCACATGCTGTGACAGAAAAGGTACGCTTACACGAATTCATTGTTTTGTATGGAACACTCATTCCTTTTCCTATCTTTTAGAACAAGGGGATGGCTCCTGCAGTCACTATTCACTGAAGTAAATATCACTGAAACCGGTGGAAGCACATTTTTGAGTAAGGATAGCAGGATCTTCTTTATTAAACATTCATTTAGAGCAATAGCCTTTAGACTGATTAATATATTACATGAACTTTCAGGAGACCTGCAAATAGAAAAACTTTTTTTTCCAGAGGCATAAAGAACATTTTGCGTCCATATGAATATATATTGCCCTGTAGGCTTCTACGCAAGTACATGACAGTGTATTAAGTCTTTGCTTTGCACCAAGGCAGTGTATTGAAGCATTTTTCACAGGGTTTCTTGCACTGATCTGTCAGCCCCTGTCTCATATATGTTTTGATATTTTTCTCATATAATTCTGACAGTTAATTTACTGAGGAGCTTGCATTGTTCCTCTCAGATAAAATGCCCCCAAAGGAAGCAACGTGAGCATTGCACTCTCAACCTCTTCCATTTCCTGCTGCTTCCTGCCACTTCCTGTGTCAGATGGATAATTAAATAATGTGAGCCAACCATTGTCCTTTCCTCTTTCCCCTATCTCCTGATGGATATGCTATGGAAAAAGGGTAATTAATCCTCCAGACAATCTATCATTTTACATAATCTGCTGTTAAACTTCAAATTATACAAATGAAGACATGGACAAGACAGGGTTTAGACCAGATGGTGGCCGGGTGGTTCACTTTGAGGGAAAAAAAAAAAGGTAATGAACCGAGGCCAGAATAAAGTTAATTTATGCATGATGAAACACTAATATTCTCCCTCCCCCCCTTTTTTTTTAAATTGCCAGCTACTAGAAGATGAAACAACTGAGAGTTCCTAAAGACTTTTCTCAGCATTAGCCACAATCATCTTTATTGTTGTAAAAGCTTTTCTACTGCTCATTGGATTTCAAATGACCATTAACTTTCCCTCCATCTGTAGTTATAAGCCTAATCCTGCAGCCACTGGCATCAACAGGAGATGAATCAGTTTCTTTGGACATATAAGTATCCAGTTCAGGGAATCAGTTGTTCTTTTTTTTGGAAACAAGAGGTTATATTTAATTATATCTGGTATAAATCCATAGAAGCCAGTGGACTTACTCTTTATTTATACTGGTGTAAGTAAGCTCAGAATCCAACCTGTAGCCTCATGAATAACAACCTTAGCAAATCTATGAGTTCAATAATAAGAAATGTTAGCCCTCATGTGAATTGAGGGTCAGAGCAGTTCCCTTCCATTCCCTTCACAAAGCTGAGGCAGCAGTATGCTGTGTGAATAGACTGTTTCTTCTAAAACACCATCCTCCTTTTCATAAGGACCATTGAAAGGAACCAAGCAAGGCATTTGCAATAGAGAGTTTTACAGTGGAGTATAATGCAGCTGGAAGCCAGAGTATACATTCAGCAGCCATGGAGTAGGGTAGTCTACCAAAGGCAAGTCCAGTTATGTAGGAGCTCTTTGTTTATAAATGTCCTGGGATGGGAGCAGGAGGTAAAGTGTAATGAGGAGCTGTTGCAGCAGAAAAACATGTTGACTGGTAGACACTTACAAACTGACATATTTCACAACTTATATTAAGACACAAGACAGCTGAAGGATAGTGAACAAGAATAGGCAAAATAAAAATAAAAAAACATGGTCAACCAGTTTTGTCTCTTTCTCAGGGATATGTTTTTATACCAGACAATACATGATATCTAATGAAACAGTTACTCAAGAAAAAAATGTTCTCCAGATTGGGGTTTCTAACATAGACCCCTACTCTTAAGGAAGACTCAAGCTTTCTCCCAGGTTGTTTCACTTTTTGTGTTACTGAAGCATCTGCTCTTATGTTACCTCCCTGAACTGTTTGTGTAAACCTGAGTTATTAACCCTCTGTTAGTCCCATTGCACCCTCTGCAAACACATTGTTCCTCAAAGCAAAGTCAGTTCCTAGCATAAAAGTCATTTTCATAGCATTTAAACTGCTGCTTAATAATTTTTCTGCTCTGCAGAGTATAGCTCTTTGATTATACATTTCAGGATTCAGTACCTTGGTATTATAATCATTTTACGGTAGACACAACTAACTTGAAAACATGCTTTTTCATAACACAGGATTAGCTTAACAGCAAACAGCACACATCCTCCCTCTGCTTTCTTCTGAAATTCACTCACAGATATAATGTGCACAATGGAAACTAACAATTGGCATGTTTCAGAATCAAGTTTTCTGATAGCACAATTTTATCATTTTTTCCCAACACTAATGTGAACTGATTTTTTTTTCCCTGAGAAAGAGTGATAAATGAACTACCTTATAGATACCTCACAAATAGCTTAAAACACAGATTTAAACACAGGGCTATACAGCAGCTTTGCCATGGCAAAGGGAGTGTGTTAAAACACATTTTTGGTCTTGCTTGCATGGATGAAACTGTAATGTGCTTACTCATGCTGTGTAACAAAGCCCTGGGGAAAAAAAAAAGAAAAGGAAAAATTCTATTAAGTTATTTTACTATACCCCAGTGAGTGAAGATTTTGGCATCATGGTTTTAACATAATTCCACAACATGTTTTAATACAGTTTTAGCTCCACCTCCAACATATCCCCATGACGACTTAACACACTTTGGTCTGTACCCAGATTCTATATTTCCTGTCCATATTGGATTGGAGAAAATGGATAGAAATCCAACTTTATGCACATATATTCAACTTGATTTTATCTAACATGATTCTGCTCCCAATGTGGACAGGAACAAAGCTTTTCAGTGGCATGAACTATATTGTTAAAAGATTACAACTTAAATTAATGCTACTTAGTTTTTATATATTGTTATAACACAAATGGAATCTTGTACAATTGAATGCATTTGACGGCCTTATTGTTTATAGATAATCATATTGTAGACTTTGGGTATCTTCCAAGGTCGTTCATGCTCAAGAAAGGTATTTGAGCAAGTTCTTTCTCTAATTCCCCAAGGAAACTAGCATTAAGGTTTTTATTCCTTTTTCTATCCCTTTTACACTTTCTTCATTTGCTTCCTTTTGAACTTTTCCAAGCCTTCCTCCTGCTTTTTTTTTTTCTTTTTCTTTTTAAAAAATAGCCTTAAGGGAAGGCTAAGATGAAGAAGTTGAATTGTAAAGTCATTGAGATTCTAATGATTTCTGTTGGCGTAATACTCAGTACTGGAATGGCAAAAAATATATTCTTACTCAAGTGAAAATATGGTTGTATATCTTTTGCTTTCCTTGTGAATCACATATAGCCTTCTTGTAGCTTACTGGCCTCTTTATCAGACTTAATGACAAAGTTACCAACACAAATTGGATTCCCCTTAATCCATCCTATAACTATGTTCAGCCCATAGCCCTATGCTGACAGCTAACAGACCTTGAATGGAGTCAGACACAAATGGCATCAATCCATTTCTCTGAGGGGATGGGAGGGGGGAGAAATCAGCTAAGCCACTAGAACTCGTAATCATTAGAGAAGTAAAGTTCCTGTTATAAAAAAATTCTTTGGAATGATCATAGCTAGCCAGAGATGCAAACATTATAACTCAGCCATTACCCAGACTTGACCTCCAATTAACTAATTATCTTTCAGACTTTAGGCTTCCTAATAATAACTTATAGATTAGAAACTGGGAAATCTAAACAATTGATCATAGGAGGAGTATTTTAAGAAGTTTGCTAGGCAAACTGATTTGATTGAAATAAAAAAAAATGGACCCATACCAAGACCTGTGGTTTGAGATAACTCAGTTAAATCTTGTGTTTTGATCCAGGCTCAAGATTGCCAGCTTACTTTCAGCCCTCTGCATTGCTGGCTGGAAAATCCTGTAAAACAATCCTTTTGACACTTTTTTCTGACTTTATTTATCTTTTGCAGAAAAGATGAAACATATAGTTGAGACTTTTGTTTAAAATGGGAGTCTGACTTCAGCAATGAGGAGATTGTCCATTATTGCGTAATTCTTTCACCAAATGGACATCTTTGCAAGGACAAGAAGATTTTATCCTCTCAAAAATTAATTATACAAAGCCAACTCTCCATATCCATAGATAGGGAGCTGTAAGAACCCTCAGGTAACTTTAAACTACGAAGTACAATACATTCAGTTGAAAGGTACAACACCAGGGCTGAAGGTTTTCTTTGATGATAGGCACAACAAAAGAAATAGTCAAACAACTGATGGTCTGAGACCTCAAATAAGTCATCTCAGAAATAGCTGGCAAAGATTGAGTCACTTACTTTAACAGTCTATGTAAGAGACTTAGTATCTTTCTATAGAGTACCATTCTGCGTTAGTGCAGCATGAGGAAGTAAATGACCCTGAAATTACTTTTCACCCTTAGCATCCGCAACTGAGCTTTAACTCATCTCACCAGATGGTAAAAGGAAATTGTTACCTCCTCCCTTCCTCAACTCTAACCTCATTTCAAACAATTTCATTCACTCTTTATCCTCATCTCTGCTTCAGGAGCAACACAAGAAACATGCAAGAGGATTCAGACTATGTTGACCTAAAACCTTGTCACTGACACTTTTCAGCAAAAATAGGTTTTGTGTCAAGTCTGACATGAAATTCAAAACAGTTAAGGAGGTGTATAACAGATCCAGCAACAAAACTGATGCTAGAGAGCCAGTGAACGCTTTGTGAGACAGAAGGATATGATTTATCATTACATACCCAGTTTAAGGATAGCCGATCTGTGAGTTAAGAAATTTGTATTAAAATGATTTTCTATTAAAAAAAAAATACTCTCTCACCTGGTCTGATATTGGATTGTCCAACAAGTTATATTTATGGACCTCAGATAAAATATATTTCCAGAAAATCCACATTAATGCTTTGCCAATATCTGATTATGATGTCTAGTGATATTACAGCTCTTGTACAAGAGAATGAAATTACACCCCAAACTCTTATTTATCCTTTTCACAATGCCACTACCTTTAAAGAGTTTTGGCCTGGTTTTAGAGGGGTAAGAGATCAGAGGGAGAGCAAGACATGATGAGAAAACCTAAAGGGCTTGAGTCTTTTTACACTGACTAAAAAGGATTAAATGTCCATTTTCATTTTCTTTTGTTCCAGACAATCTCATTTTGCCCAGTAGGGGAGGAGGGTCAGATACCAGAAAGTTGGAAAGATTTCATTGAAAGGTTAATAGCAATTGGATCTGATGAGATTTACACCTCTTTTGAAGTGTTTTCTGAAAACCCATTACATTTGTGTAGGATCACCTGTGCAAGCTGAATTGGGCACTTCTTTTATCATTCTACTTAATCTTTTTGATTTCTGGCCAAATAGCTGTGTTTTAAAGAGACACTTTACCAGTTTAAACCCTTGAAGAAAACACACTATTTTGTGTGTCAGAATGCAACCATTTTGCTGCAGTTCTTTACTTGTTGTGGCTTATTTAATTAAGGAATGTAAACATACATGCCTATCACCTTATAATTTTCTGTTTTGTTTTATTTTCCTCTTTTTAAAAATTTTGGCACATGAAAATTCAAACATAGGATCATGAAATCAGAGCCAGTTAACTACAACTATCATATATAAGATCCAAAGGAGTAGCCGTTTTAGTCTAGTTCAGTAAAACAAACAAACAAAGGAATCCTGTGGCACTTTAAAACAAATTTATTTTTTGCATGAGCTTTTGGGAGAGAAAATCCAGCTTCATCAGATGCTTTCTTCAAAGCATCTAATGAAGCGGGATTTTCTCCCCCAAAAGCTCAGGCAAAAAAATTTGTTAGTCTTTAAATGCCACAAGACTCCTTAGTTTCTCATGTATAAAACTTTGTCTTTAGTAATGACTCTACATATAAAAGTCATGCTAGATCAGGGGTCTCAAACACACGGCCCGTGGGTCACATGCAGTCTCTAAACAATGTTCCCTCTAAGAGCCTCCGGCAGCCGAGCAACTCATGTTGCTCGCTGCACAGGGCCCCCACCCCCCGCGTGGGCCCGATCCTGGCACATGTGCCCCTCCCCTCAATCCTACCCTGCCTTGGAGCGGCATGGCCCTGCCACAGCTCCTGGGGCCAGAGAAGCACTAATGGGTCATGCTCAGACATTCTGGGCATGCTCCGTTAGAGCTTCTCTGGGTGGGAGTTTTAATAGCTCCCTGCTCCACAAGAGCTCTGAGCAGGGCCTCTGGCTGCTGGCCCTGCGCGGCTGGCAGCCTTCCCTGTGTGGGGAGGGGCTGTGGTGGGCTGCGCGACTGTGCAACTTAGAGGGAACACTGCCTCTAAAGCTATTTCCTGTGGCCCACAACAACACTATTGTTACTGACATTTGCAATATCATTGTATGAAAAGGTTTCAGTGGTGCGGCCCTTGGGCTAATGTACTAGTCCTCATGTGGCCTTGTACTAGTCTCATGCAGCCCTCGTGGTGATTTGAGTTTCAGACCCTTGTGCCAGATGAACTACATAAAGATATTTATTGTCTAATTTATGTAGTACCCCTCCATTTGAACACCAATGAAAAGAAATTTACCCCATTAAAACTCTAATCAGCAATTCTTTCACCAATTCTGGACACATTGGAGATTTCTTATATGGCTAAGACTACTGTTCTTCATTCAGGATAAATGGAAGGAACATTCAAGCTGCTATGCAAAACAAGTTAGGTGAAATAATAGGAACCACAGTCCAAAATACAAGCATATAGATAGGTTTGACTAGAATCTGAACAATGTGACTCAACAGCTCAATAAACTGATCATAACAATGGCTTATATTGTAACTATTGTAGCACCATCTATTCAGGCCTTCACCTACAGTAAGGAACTGTCTACTTGCATTTAGATACAATATATTTATAATAGAAATTAATATTTTATAAGGTCTTTATATGGCATGTATAAATGGAACCTTCAAGTGTGCCCTATTTGACCCCCAATAAAAAAATACAGCCCAACTGTGCTAACCTCTGTACAAATATATAAAAAAAAGAAGACATAGTCTCTGAAGAATATATAGTGTTAGAAAAAACAAGAAAAAAAGTGTTTGTTGATGGGATGGGGAAAATAAACCATATAAACAAAGTAATTAAGCTAATACACAGAATATGTGACTCTCTGTTTTAATTTTCCCCACTAACTTATTACTTATTTTCATAAGCAAGATCTGTTTTCTACAGCTGTTACACTCCTGCCCATTGATTAACTTTAAATATTAAAATAAAGATTCAAAATATGAAATTCACAACCTAGGCCAAGGCTTAATCAAATCTTTAATAGTTTAAACCCCAACATATATTTATCTAAACAGCTCTCAATTAAAGAAAGGTAAAATCTTTTGGATAAAGCATTTTTCAAGGAAGAAAACAGATTCAGTGACACCAGAACATGTCACAAGATACAAAGTCATGTTCCTTTTGCTTTTTTATTTTTGAGTAAAAAAAATCTCACAAAACTGAAACCCCTATGAAATAATAATAAATAAATAAATAAAATAAATAAATAACTAAAGAAGCAAGTGTTTGTTTCAGGCTTTACTGACACCAAATGGTTCATTTTCTGCATTCAAAATGATTTAACATGTCCTTTAGTTTTCATTTGAAAAGCCAATTAAATATTTAAAGGTGCATTGTGAAAAGAAAATATTTTGTTTGACCCCAGTGAGTTTTTCATTTTCAATTTGCTAAACAGTTCAAATATATAACAATGTAATTATTCACACAGTTTTCCCTGTGCCTCACCCCAGCCGCAGGCATTTCATATTATCAAAAGGAATGTGATGCTCATAAGGGATGGACATCATCTTGAGTATCATATCTGTGAAGGTATAACCTTTGGTATTGTCGGAGGCTTCCTGTGGGCAGGGAGAAACATCCAGTTCCAACTATTCAGGGGATTATGGTGCTGTCATATGAGTCCGGAGCCACAATAAATGGATTTCCAAAGGGGCAGCGATGTTAGTCCAGTAAAGCAAAAAAAGCAAGGAGGCTTGTGGCACTTAAAGACTAACATTTATTTATCATATGAGCTTTCATGGTAGAAAATCCCACTTTGTCAGACGCTTTGAAGAGGGGGATCTTACAGAATGGGATGAAAACAAATGCAAGGGAGTGTAAGACATGGGATCAGGTCACACTGTAACAGCAAATCAGAGCATTTGTAAGAATTCAAACTTTAGGAAACAGCACATAGAGGGAGGGTGAAGTCAAATTACCTGTTATAGTGTGAAAAGAATTCATAGACACGATTAAGTCCTGCTTTCACACAATCTAATTTGCATCTAAGTTTGATTTTGGCTGTTTCTCTTTGAACTCTTGATGTCCCATTGATTTTCTTGAGGACCATCGTTAACAGAACTTTAATAGAGTGATTAGGAAGATGGAAGTGCTTAGCAACTGGGTTTTTGTTTGTTTGTTTGTTTGGGGTTTTTTGTGTGTGTTGTGATTTCTGACCTCAGTTTTGTGCCCATTTATTCTTCTGCATAGGGACTGTCCTGTTTGTCCAATGTGTAAGGTGCCGGGGCATTTTTGGCACACTCGGACACAATATGAAACACCAGCAAGAAGGAAAATGGAAAGCCACTTCTGACTCCTCCATTCCTACCCCCACATGGCAGCTTGCACTGTTGTAACAAAAGTTGCTGTGCGGTTTCCTCTCAGATGTATTTCTTGTAAACAAGTTAGATGAGTGTCAAACTCCCATTATAAAAACCTTTTTGTACTCATGTAGACAGATCCTTACAGTAGGTTAACATTGCCAGCTGCTCAGAGGGTTAAAAGAAAGAATACCCACTAAAAATGTATCACTTTCTTTTATCACTAGTCTAGGTGCTGTTCATTGCAGAGGCACATCATTGGGCACTTTGCACATAAATCACCCATGCATTTTACAAATTATATAAATCAGGCTGTACTACACAATGTAGCATTAATTGCATTTTAATTAAATAGTCAACATATTGTGAAATTCATGACATAGATAATTCTGCTTGCCATTACATCGTGTCCATCATGCCTTTGCTATTCTCACATCAGCTCAAGGCAATGTTACACCATCTCTAGTCAGGTCAGTAAACTCTTGAAAGTAATGTGCAGTATTGGGGAGGAAATTAAAATAAAGGTTAATGTAATTTTTTTATGGATGGCTGGTTCTTTGAAAAGACCAAGAGAAAGGTAGCCTCTGGAGTCTGGTATATTCATTAGTCTGAGCACCATCATTGAGTACCAGATACAGCTGTCAGGGTTGAACTCATCATCTCACAAAGAGGATTACAAATGGCTGTAAAAGCAACAGCAGTAGAAGCAATGCCCACCAGACTGCTCTTATGATGACACTGATAGAATCAAAGATGGTAGCTGTGGACTGCATGCAAGAGCCAGGGAGATGTAATAAAAAGCAGCTGTAGTGCTACTGCTGATTTCAAGACCAATCTGAAAAGTTTCTCCTTTTGAAATAAATAACAGTAGGAAGATGTTGTATGCTTAATGAACATCATATATGTCAGCACAGGAAAGACATCAGTTTGCATCTTAGATCACACACGTTTTAAAATATGTATAAGTTAGAAGTGAATCTAGTCCTGATAAAAGGTTCTGGATTGATAGCCCTGCAAGCTCAGCAACCCTCTATTTATCCAGCAAGTAAGTACATCAAGGGAAGCATCTTTCACATAGTCTTTGCCAACATGCTTCATCCCTAAACTGATGGAATTACATTTTTGGCAAGAGGCTAGTTCAGTCTCCATGGTCTATTGTATCCTTGAATTCTCTTCCAGGAAGATCACAAGCAGCCAGTTAGAGCCAACTGAATTATAGTAAAGTTTTTGTGAGGTGCAAACTAATTACTGTATTATTATTTGTATTATGATTACCCCTCAGGGCTCCAAATGAGATTGAATTAGGCACAACATACATACAAGTAGGACACAATCCTTGGACTGAACAGCTTGCAGCCAAAGGATAGAAGTAAGGTAGTATCATTTTCTCCATTTTGAAGATGGAGAACTGGAGCACCACAGTTTCTCAGGAAGTCTGTAGCAGAACCAGGAATTAAACCCAGATTTCCTCAGTCATGCCTCAACCACAAGAGCTTAGGACCACTAAGCTATTTTTCACACACCACCAAATACTCAACACATGATTGCAACTCATAGGCTATGTTCACACACAGGGGGCTATTTCGATACAAGTTGTTTTGAAATAAATTAATTCAAATTAAGGAAAAAAGCTCAAAGCGAAATAGCATGTTCGGACAACAGTTATTTCAAAACGAGTCACCGTCGTTTCGAAATAACGTTCAGACGGGATTTTCCCTCAGGGCAGATTGGCTAGGGCTCTGGTGGTTTTTCTCCTTCCTCTGTAGCATGGAGTATGACTCACTTGCAGGTGAATTCTCTTCATCTTAAAATCCTTAATTCATGATCTGAGGACTTAAATACCTCAGTCATAGGTTAGAGGCTTATTGCTGGAGTAGGTGGGAGAGGTTTTAAGGCTTGCATTGTTCAAGAGGTCAGAATAGATGATCATACTGATCCCTTCTGACTCTAGAGTCTATGGGTGTGTTCACCCAGCAGTCTTATTTCGAAACAACAGAGGTTGTTTCGAAATAAGAAACGCCATGTTCACATGACGTACGGTTGTTTCGAAACAATGGGTTCCGTTGTTTTGAAACAATGGTGTTGTTTCGAAACAACTTAAGCCCCATTTGGTGACGAGTCAACCTCTTGTTTCGAAACAAGCCCTCCCCGTGTGAACATAGCCCCTGAGCCCACCCCTGGGCTTCCTGGACAGCCTCCAGAAGACAATTCTGGAGTTCTTCTGGCCAGGACTGCACTGGGTCTCTGCAGGGACTCTGAGCCTTCCCCTGGAGGATGGGGGGCAGGGCCTGTGCTGCGTCCACAGCCAGGTCCACACCTTCCGCCTCCAGGCCCTGCAGAGACTCCTTTATGGTGCAGGTAGTCCGGAATGCATCCACTTGGCATCAATGTTCCCTCTAAGGGGAGAGGGCAGCTGAGCAACTCCGGTTGCTCGCTGCGCTCCCCCACGGGGCCCGCTGCGCAACCCCTCCCCCCGCTCCTGACAGCCCTGCCCCCGCTGCTCCTGCTCAACCCCCCCCTCCTGGCAGCCCGCCCGCTCCCGCTCGCCCCCTGCTGCTCCTGACAGCCCTCCCCGCTCACCCCGCCTCCTAACAGCCCCCCACTCGCCCCTCCACTGCTCCTGACAGCCCCCCTCCTGCTCGCCCCCCTCCTGATAGCCCCCCGCTCGCCCCCCCGCTCCCGCTCGCCTCCCCCCCCACCTTGGAGCTGGACTGGAGCCAGAGGGCCCAGCCATAACTCCTGGGCCAGCGGAGCTCTACGGACCATGCCCAGATTTTCTGGGCATGCTCTGTTGGAGCTTCTCTGGGCGGGAGTTTTCAAAACTCCCAGCCCCAGAGGAGTTCTGTGGAGGCTGCCGGCAGTGCGCTGCCGGCAGCTTTCACTGCGCTGGCGGCTGTGGCGGGCTGCACCACAGCGCGCTAGCGCAGCTTAGAGGGAACACTGCTTGGCACGTACCTTCCTCCGCCGTTACCGAGGGCTCTGATACGACCGGCAGCTCTTTTATCTCGACCTGAGACGTGCTCTGCGAGACGTCTCCGAGCTGCCGGTCTTCTACCATGACCTCCTCCGGACCTGGAGGCTCCTTGTAGCCTCCAGGTCGGTTATACCCAGCGAGGGGGAGGACCTCCTCACGGAGCCCCTGCTACACAACCTCCATCTCGGTGTGCAGGTGGCGGAGGCCCCCTCCGTGAGGTGGAGGTTGGTCATGGCAGGTGTCACCCGGGTCGGAGATCTCCTGGACTATGCCCGGGGGCACTGGGTGGATCCCCATGAGCTGGCTTGGCGCATGGGGCTCTCCACCCCTCGTACCCCCTGGCGCCTACTCCAGGAGGTGAGGGCGGCCTTGCCTCCCACTGCTCGGGCTTACCTCGGGCGGGTCCTGCGAGAGGGTACTCCCCGCCCCCCTCTCAGCCCTGGCCCTCCGGAACTCTTGATCGGGCCTCGGCCCCATCAGCCCCCCCGGCCATCCCCGCCCCATACCCTGAGCCGGCTGCTAGACCTGAAGCCGGTCTCTTTCCGAAGCGCACCCCGTAAACATCTCTACACGCTCGTGCTCCATACCATCCATTTCCTTGCCCTAGTGTCCCGCCCTGATACAAAGTGGCGGGACCTGATTCCACCCGCAGTGGGCGAGGAACCCCGGTGGGCCAGTCTGTATGCCACCCTCATTCCAAGGCCCACCGGGGACATCAGTTGACGGCTCCTACATGGAGCCATGAGCATGGGCGTGTTCTTGGCATGGTTCACCCCTCGCCCCGACACCTGCCCCTTTTGCGGTGCAAGGGAGACCCTGGCGCACATCTATTTAGACTGTGCCAGGTTGCAGCCCCTTTTCCGGCTCCTCCAGAACCTCCTCTTGAGGTTCTGGCTGCACTTTTCGCCACACATGTACCTTTATGCACTCCCCGTCCGTGGCCCCACCAAGTCGCGGGACCTCCTCGCCAACCTCCTCTTGGCTTATGCGAAAGTGGCCACCTATAAAACTCGGGAGAGGAGGTTGGCAGAGGGAGGGGCCTGCGACTGTGGGGCCTATTTCTGCTCCCTCGTCCGTGCACGTCTCCGGGCAGAGTTCCTCTGGGCGGCGTCCGCTGGCTCCCTTGACACCTTTCGGGAGCAGTGGGCGCTGTCCGGGGTTCTCTGCTCGGTATCCCCTTCTGAAACCCTAGTTTTGAACCTGTGACCTTCACACCCATCCCTGTTTTCTCTTTCATTGTCCCCCGGACTCTTTTGAAGCCCCGTCTAGTGCCGCTTCCCCCTTAGGCTGGGGGAAGGGCTTTAGAAGTGGGTGGGCTTGCGCCCACTTCCAAGGGGGCTTTAGAAGTGGGTGGGCTTGCCCCCGGGATCCTTCAATAGGATGCACCTGGCACCAACTCCTTCCCTCACAAACTCCCCTGTTTGCAGTCCTCTGTTCGCAAGCTCCCTCTGGTCGCTCTAGCAGTGGCTTTAGCATATGGCTAAAGAACCTTTTACTACTGATTTTAATTGCCTTCACAAGGTCCATCTCTGCTTGACTTTTTGCCTTTCTCACTTTATCTCTACATATTCTGACCCCAAAGAAGTAGCTTCCCTTGCTGATCACTCCCCACTTGCACTCCTTGTAGGCTCTGTGCTTCCTCCTAATCACCTATCTGAAAAGTTTACTCATCCAGCTTGGTCTACAGCTCTTCCCTGTGAATTTTTTTCCCCTTTGTAGCCTTTGGCTATACCCTATATTGGGCTTGCATGCCTATATTATCCCCTATCTATTTTATATAAGTATATTTTCTTTTTCTTATAAAACCTAGAAACTTTGGTTCTATATTAAGGAGCTTGGTACTAGTTCTTTCCAGAAGCTGAAACGCATGTATCCTGCAGATCTTTGCAAAAGATGTGACTCAGTTTGGAAAGACTGTAAGTAAGTTTGCTATGCAATAGGATGAGATCCTGCAAGCTTTGTAAACCAAGGTTTGCATTTGTCTGTGCAATAGGAGAAGGCTAGCTAGGTGAGAGGTGAGTGTAGGCCATGCAGAATTGGGCAAGTTGGGTTTGATCATGCTTTGCAGATAAACAGGTGGAAAATATCTCTGGAAAGCCACCGCAAAACCCACAAGCTGGTAAACAAGAAAATAGAAGAATATACTAGAAAATAGATGTCAATAGACCCCTGAACCAATAATCTGAGAGTACCCCCAGCAATTTCTGAAAAACACTCATCTGTGGTCCAGGAAGAATGAGATAATTCAATTTTTTTTTGGAAAGCTATAAAAAGTAACCCCCACCCCCCCATACTGTGTGAAAAGGGTATTTAAAGCCCTGAAATTTGTGGAGGGTTTTGAAACTTCCAATTTCTGGCTGATGAATTCAGACAATGCAAGAGGAAACTACACAGGCCTACAGCAACACTTTACCTGACTTCTTTCAGCTAGTTTTCTTTGTTTTATTTTCGTTGACTAGTTTTAGAATTGTTAGTTCAATACTTTAACTTATCTTCACCTCGAGTGTGAGTATAACTTTTACAATTGTATCTTAAAGATAGGAAATCTTATCAGCAATACCACTTATAGTTATTATGGAAATGTATTGACATATTTCTTTATTATTCATTCCACATTGTATTCATTTGTATTCTTATCCATCACTTGCTGTATGAGATTAGCAATAAAGAACTGTCATAAAATCTCAATGTTAGTACTCCTTGACTGCCTATTTTCAGGGAGGAAGTCCTATTTAATTAACATACCTGTAGTCAGTCTGGACTAAGAACACTTGTCCTTCTATTTGGTCTATATTGGCTATCCCAAATTCCCTAAGGAATTATAGAATTTGGCTACACTTTCCTCAGAATGTAGACTTCAGATAGTTGCTGCAACTTTGATTGAATGATTCCACATCTCTTCTAACTTTACATTCATGAGTTCTTCAGTCCAGTCCACTTCCCTAACTAATGCCCTTTAGTTTCTAAATTTAGCCCTTTTAAAGTCAAAGACCCTAGTCATAGATTTATTTTTCTTTATTCTTCCAGTTAGTTTGAACTGAATTAGCTTGTGGACACTCAAACCTGTCATCCCCTGCAACCAGTTCCTCTATGAGGCATCTCTACTCACCAGTTCCAGATCTAAGATGACATCCCTTCTCACTGGTTCAGTAACAGTTTGGAGAAGGAATTCATCAGCTATTACATCCAGGAAAATGTGGGCCCTATTATTACTACTATTACACGTCTCCAGTCTATATCTGGGAAGTTGAAGTCTCCCATAATCACACAGTTCCCAGTAGTATTTACTTCTTAAAGACCTTAAAGAGGTCCCTATCCATGTCTAAATCAGATCCAACCAGTCTGTAACACACTCCAGTCACTATCCCTAATAGCTTGCTAATAGCTTTCTTCCCAAATGTGATTTTTACCCAAATAGATTCTGTCTTGATAATTCTATTACTTTGAATTTCCTTACAGTCTACCTTCTCATTGATACACAATGCCATACCCCCACCCTTGCCTTTGTATCTGTCTCTCCTAAAGAGCACATAGCCTTCAATACCAGTATACCAGTAATGACTGCTATTCCACCGTGTTTCTATAATTCTTATATCTGGTCTCACTTCTTCTACCAGTACTCCTGTTCCTCCATTTTGTTACCGTGTTTCTCACATTAGTATATAAACATTTTCGTTTTTGATGCTTGGCTTCACTCATGTTCCTTGCTTGATTTGGCACACTCGTTCTACGGTCGGTGTCACTCACCAGACTGGTATTTATGCTATCCATCCTTCTAACCTCCAGGCTGCTCCCTATTTCTGTGTCCTTTTTTTATTTAATTTCCTTCTTTTCAATGCTAGTATCAGGTATGCAGATTATTCAGGCATCTCCCAACCATCTCCCCTGACTCCTTAGTTTAAAGCTCTCTTAATCAGTTCTGATGACCTCCCTCCCAGAAGTCTGTTTCCCTTCCAACTGAAACAAGATGGATTTGAACCAATGATCTAGAAGGGAAAGATCCTCTGCTCCATTATCAGCTTTGAAAATTACAGAATTATAAGACAGACATAAATAATTTGCACAAAATCTGTCAGTGATATATTTCTATAAAAGCAAACTATGTAGTCTTATATGATAATGTAATTGAATTGAGTGTGTGTCACTGTGTGTGTGTATATACAACATGTACATTTCGTGTGTGTGTATATACACACATGAAATGTGTATGTTGTGTGTGTATACATATATACATACAGTGACACATATATATGTATTGGCTGATGAATACACACACACAGAATATGTGTGTGTTGTATACACACACACACATTGTCTGATGAATAAAACAACTGATTTGTTTATACTTTGGACTTTGAATTGCAATAAATTGTTGCTTTATAAATTGAGCTGATATGTGCAAAACATATTGGTCTGTGTGTGAATCAATACTTGGACAACTATGTTTGTTATAGTCATACAAGCCTCACTGGTTTTGATGTTTAATAGGTTAGTTTCCATAATATTTGTGAATTTGTGCAATAAACTGAATTGGTAGCAGCATTTTAAAATTCATCTGTAAGTGTTAATCATCTTCTGTTTCTAAAGGTTTCTTTGATTCTTTGATTTATGAAGCTATGTTGACTATGATTACTAAAGTTTTTTGCTCACTGAAGAGGCCCAACTATGTACCTCAGTCACTCAAAATTACTTACAAAATGATTCCAACAGCTCCCAATAGGTGTATTGACTCTGTTTTTTTCTAGTAGCATACAGTTACAAGTGCCTATATCCTATTTTTAAACTCACCTTGGCTCAGATTCAATATACAATTTGCATGAGATGTGTACCCTATGTGAATCTTAAATACACTTCACAATTATCCCATATCTCCACCGTGCTTTTAATGTATTCCACAAGCTCTATTAACTTCACTTGTACCTTGAAATACCTCTTTATGGCTTTTTGACAAGGCATTGCATCTTCATTAAAGGCAGAGCTTTTATTTTCTAGAGAGCATATTTGTGACAATATCCAAAGAGGTACCATGTTTTCTCTACAGGGATTGAATTGAGTGGGTTGAGCCTCAAAGGACTAGTCCTTACCACTTGAGATAAAAGAGTAATGTCCCCTAAATCAAAGTCCACTGAAGTCAATGAGAGCCTTTCCACTAACCTTAGCAAGCTTTGAATTTGGCTCTAAATGCACTAGGTGCCAGTACATTTTTAGCCTTCCAGTGGGAATGACTGAAGGGAGACATGACAGATGCATACTAACCCAGAGTAGGATATCAGTGCCTCAGATCCCTTTAAGGAGTTTTCTTTGGCAATTTACACATCAGTGACCCAAATAAAGTTCCAAATGTGGACGAAGCACACTTGGGATTAAACAAACTGCACAGGATACAGGAGGTGAGGTCTGATGCCTTCCATTCTGCTTCAGCAAGGATCTTCAGAAGTAGTTTGCTAACTGACAGCACAGACAATAACAGCATTGGGTGCTGTGACAGGCTGTTCCCCAGATCCAGTCGCTGTGCTTCTGTGCCTCCCCCCCCGCGATCTCCACACCTGAACCCATATTGACCCCACTTTGCCAGGTGACCACTCACTCCAGAATCAGTCCACACCAGACTCGTGTGTGTGATCAGGCCAGGACAGTGCAGGTGCTGTCAATAGGCACCTATGGAGCAGTTCCCAAGTGAGCACCCCCAGTCCCAGTTACCACAATGGGAGCCTGTGCCTTACAGGGGTTGAGGCTCACCCCCAATCACCACATCCTCAAGTTTGTCCATTTAACATTGTAATTTAAGCCCTTTGCTTCTTACCTATTATCAGTAGTTAAAGAGAAGAATTTTTCTCCATCTTCCCTATGACATCTTAGATATTGGAAAACTGTTACCATCTCCTTCTCTGTTTCCTCTTTTCCAAACTAAACAAACACAGTCCCCTCAATCTTTCCTCATAAATCAGACCTCTAATTATTAGTGTTTCTCTTTTCTGGACTTTCTCCAATTTGTACACATCTTTCCTGAAATGAAGTGCCCAGAACTGTACACAATATTCAAGTCAAGGCCTAATAGGGATGGAGTAGAATGGAAGAATTACTTCTCATGTCTAACAACACTCCTGTAAATATATCCAAGAATGGTGTTTGCTTTTTTTGCAACAGCAGCTATGTCTACACTTACAAGTTATTTCGAAGTAAGGAGGCTTAATTCGAAATAACTTATTCTCTGGCCAAGGAGGCATTTTACTATACCTAATTAAGTGGTTCCTTAATCTGAAGTAAGAAAATGCTAATTTGATATAATAAAACCTCCTTTTACTTCAAAGTATGGCTTACTTTGAAGTTATTAGCTCAAATTAAGCCATTTTAAGCCATGGAATAGGCTTAATTCAAACTAATTTCCCTATTCTTTTGCCTGCCTTCCCCTATTTCAAAGTAGAGAGTCTAGTGAAGACTCTCTACTTTGAAATAATAAAGCCCACTTTATTTCAAATTCGAGAGTCTTCACTGGACTCTTAATTCAAAATAATAACGTGAAAGTAGTGCTAATTAAAATAACATATTAAAATTTGAAGTAGTTATTTCAAATTAACTACTTCAAATTAATTTTGTAAGTGTAAACATAGCCAGTGTTACACTGTTGGCTCATATTTAGCTTGTGGTTCACTATGAAATCCAGATTCCTTTCCACAGTACTCCTTCCTAGGCAGTCATTGCCCATTTTGTACAGGTGCAAAGGATTGTTCTTTCTCAAGTGGAGTACTTTGCACTTGTCTTTATTGAATTTCATTCTGTTTACTTCAGACCATTTCACCAGTTTATACAAATCATTTTGAAGAAAATGTTGCAAGATGGCATCTTTCAGGCAAAAGCCTCAAGCCCCTCAGGTATCTCTGTTTTCAAACCCCTTTGACCAGTCCATTTCCATGTTGCCATATGATTGTCTTTACATATACATGACTTTAATGGCCATAATAAATAAAATCAACTTAACCTTTAATAAAGCTGACTTCATAATAAACCCTTAACCCTTAATAAAGTCAACTTAACTCTTAAAGTCGACAGATGCAAAGTCGACTTAAGTCTTAAAGTCGACAGATGAGAGTTATTAAGTTGAATTTAGCAAGTGCTTAAGCTGACATAATGAACTCTAAAAGTGACCATGGAGTTTCTTAAGTTGATTTAAGCTTTATTAAGTCAACTTAAGCCACCATTGTAAACACAGTGCTTGCTAGTGCCCTACTTTCACGTTCTGAAGTCTATAGGATTGCTGGGAGAGTCTGCTGACAACTTGCTCTCCATTCCAAAGACAACAGTATCTAACCTGCTCCCCCTTCTCTGGAGACAAGTATCATTGGTAGAGATTGTCCAGTACACCCCAGGAGATAGGCACACTCTCCAGACAGATGGTGTGTTAATAACAGTGCTCTCTATAGCAGTCCTGAAATTTCCTGAATAACCTTGTCTCTTTCTGCTTTTCAACATGGATCTTTTTTCACAGTAACTCTCAAACTGAAATGGACTGAAGTCAATCACAGATAGCACTGTTTGATGTGGTTTGCATCTGTCCAACCCATGTGGGATGCAAGAAGTTTAGATAGCATCCCAAAGAACAGCTGTTGGTATTTACTCTATGTGGGAAGACCTACTTTTTTTTTTAAAGGATAGGTGGAGGAATATTTATAACAGAAACCATCCCTTAGACTAATAATAATGTTTGCACTGCTGAGAAAACAGAATTGCATTGTGTGGCTGAACAGTAGAGCCAAAGGCATGGATGTGAGTCCTTTACATTTTTTTTCCTGTTTTCCAAATGAATGCTGAAGTGCATCTAACTCACTTTCAGGCACATTTGCTGACTGAAACATGAACTGCTAAGCAGATCTGTGGCTGAGTGCTTCAGATGAGGAACAGGCTGAGTAGTTTTTGGACAGCAGAAGCAGTACTGGATCTGTGGATGGAATTGTTCCGTCTTGCATTCTTGGTTTCTTCTTGAATGATTGATGCAGGTGCACTGACAGCAGCCAACTATCCCAGACGAAAGTTATCTGGAGAATGAGTCAATGGCAGAAGCATGAGGTATGTGTGGTGGATCTTATATAATAATGACGACTGTGCTTAGAAATAAAATAGAAATAACAGTTTTCAATGAATTTTTAACACCTTAATATCACAGGAGCCAGATTCACCTCCATGGAAACTGGCAGGACATGGCAAACACTGTTATGCGTCTTTCTTGCTCTTGTTAAATGACATTCAGTATCCTTTGTCTACACATCATCTTCTTAGACTATAAATCAATGGGGGGTTGGGGGTAGGGTGGGACCAGACTGTTCTCAATTACCCTTTGTCTTTTTTCCAGCTTGTGCAGTTTCTAAACAGATTATTGATGCAGTAAAATGATTATAAACATAACTTAAAACCTCCTGACTGTTCCTCCTCCTGAATCCTGATCAAGCCTCACACTGTTTAACTTGTCAAATTCAACAACACCCTAGGCCCAAAAATGGCTTTATAACAGTAGAAGCAGCTATTCTTTTCCTGTATGCAGAAGGAAGGATAGCTGGTAGAAACAAAAACTGTTTTCATAGGTCATAAGATAGTAAGGTTTTTAAGCATGTTGTCACAGGATGCACATCTGTGCACCCTGGCTTAGGAACTATATGATTTTCCTGTTCATTTGCACACTGGGATGGTATGATTTGTTGCCAGTTACACCATCAATATTTCTTTACAGATACTCATAACGTATTCTACTTGGTTAGTATGCTATCATGTTTCCAACAACTTCATTCATGTGCACATACAGGCAGCACGTTGAAGGTAGCTTGGGGGGGTGAGAGACAGACAGAACTGTCTTGCAGCAAACAGGCAAGCACCCTGGAGGAGGCAACAATGGTATGCTAATTGAGGTGGCTCAGAAGAGACAAAGGCTATGTCTACACTGGAGGCTTAAGTCAACATAACCAGGCTTAAGTCGACTTAAGCAACTCCATGGCCACATTTGGCATCTATTTAGTCAACTTAAGGGTGCCCTTAAGTCGACTTAATAATTCTCAACCTTAAAGTCAACTTTAAGAGTAAAGTCAACTTTATTAAGTTGACTTAATGAAATGTGGCCATTTAAGTCAATTTAATAAAGTCAATTTAAGCCAAGATAGCCAATTAAGTTGATTTAATAAAATCAATTTAAGCCAGGGAATGTTCTCAAAGTTGACCTAATAAAGTCATCTTTATTGGCTACCCTGGTTTAAGTTGACTTTATTAAGCTGACTTTGTAAAATGTGGACCCTCTAAGTCGACTTAGTAAATTTGACTTTAAGTCAAACGTATTCAGTCAACATATCTGTGCCCTGTAGTGTAGACATAGCCAAAGGAGACCACCTCTGCCCAGAAGGTGAGGGAGGAGGACAGAAGGGAAACAAAGAGAGACACTTGGAAGATTTTGGGAGCTTTTGACATTGGAATCTCTATCTTGAAAAAAACTCTAAGCAAGATCAGGGCCCTGCCTGACCTCAGGCAGAGACTAGTTGTGAAAACATCTCACAGCTGAATGCCTTGAGCATAAACTTGGACTATGAGGTCAGATTAAGTAGAGATATTAGGGTAGTATGCATGTTTTACCTTTTATTTCCTTGTGGTCACTCCTAACTCATTTATATTGTGATTTCTGCCATGTTTGGCCATATTGTCATTTAGAATTATAATCTGATCAATAAACTAGTAGTTGTTTTATCTAAAGCTGTGTGATCATTAGAAGGTGTGAGTGAAGAAGGCTGGGCACAATCCTTTTCATTGTTAAATGGATGAACTAGAGTCTCTGGTGATTGGGAGTTGGCCCCAATCTCTGTAGACAGTGGCTCCCACAGTGGCATCTGGGGCTTGCTAGTGCATCATCCCTCAAGTGGCCAGAGGGCACACAGCCACTGCTTGGGACTGATTGCATGCCAGAGGCCAGAGTGGACTGACTCAGGAGTGAGTGGTCACTTGGCAAAGCAGAGCGAATTGGGGTTCAGGAGTGGGAATGGGGGGGGTCACAGCAGCACACCAGACTGGATCTGGGTAGCAGCCTGTCACAACCTGGTAGAAACAAAAACTGTTTTCATAGGGCTTGAGATAGTAAAGTTTTAAGCATGTTGAAGATAACCTGACCACTCCCATCCTTGAAGGCATGCACATACTTAAGCACTTTTCTGAATTGGGACCATAGGAAAGATCATGAATTGGAGTTTTACTGCAAAGTGGAACAAATTCTCCAGTTATATTACAACTAAGTTCAATGTGAGATCCACTTATTTTAGAGTTCTTCAAAGGGCTTACAATGTATTTAATATGAACATTGCTAACTCCTATAGTATTTATTATTATGTGTCCTTACAGTTTTGGGGATTTAAAAATGAGACATTTTTGGTTTCATTCTCCAGCCATTAAAAGCAAAAACAAAACAAAAAACAAAACAAACAAAAAAATCCCTCTCTGCCTCCCTACCTGACAATCTGACAAGAATTAAGAATGGGTCCTTTTTCTATGATCAAATTTATCTCCTTATTTAATCTGCCAAATACTGACTTCATGCTTCATAATGGGACCCTCACAAAACAAATGACTCTCATGCTGGCAACATACAAAAATAAATGTCCATTTGATTAGAGGCAGGATACAGTGTAACTCATAAGGCAAACAATAAGCCATACAGATATGTTCCTGAGAGACATAAGAAATTGGAGAAAATATTTGTGATCTTTCATTTATATAACATTTCAAATAATTTTAAAGAGAGCTGTGTACCACTCCACGATTTTACTTTGTTGGTATTTATGCAAGAGAAGGATCCAAGCTAAATCCCCAGATCTGAACATACTTAAAATTTAGGGGAGTTGCTTTTGTTTTCTGAGTACAGAACCTTTACTTTAAAGATTATACAACTCTGTAGAGGCATGTTGTGGATGAAGCTGATGCAGCATGTTACAGAGGAGAAACACAACTGCAATCTCTCTCTCTCTCTCAGGTGACCTTTTCTGTTCTGTCTTTGTAGGGCATTCTTTAATCTAAAATTAAAAAAAAATGGAATGAAAACATACAGTTGATTTTTATGCATGTACAACATGCCTAGATGTGTAGGTTCCAGGATTAACATTAAAGGGAGCTGGGGCAGAAGGGGAGTACAGTTGCTCCTTATCTGCTGTCAGCTGAGAAAGAAAACTTCCTTTCTTTCCCTACTGTAAAAAGGCAATTTCCCACAACCATTCTTTTCTCTCTTTCTTGCCTTAGCTGATCTCTTCTTTTCTCCATTAGCCACTTTGCTGAAGGGTGTGTGGAAGACTGATCTGATATTACTAGACAAATTCTACTTAAGATAGGTTTACATATGGAATTAACTCTAATTTCAGCTATCAGTGACCTTCTACGACTCTGACTACACCAGCACATGTCTCATCTGTACAGTCAATGCCATTTGTAATTTGCACCAATGAAGCTTTCCCCTGCTTGAAGCCACTCCCCCCTCCCCCCAAACTGAGATTTAAAATGGAGCAGTTACACTGATGGCTGGAATCAGAGCAAACTCTTAATATATCAGGCCTTGCATTGGGGTATGGAGAAGACATCATGAATAGTATAGTCATAGAAATAGACCAACCACAAAAGGCCCACATACTGAAGATTCTATCTGGTGGAGTGTATGGCATTGTAAGTTTCACTACCTGGTGCAAGTCATGGATTTCATGAACACTACCAACTTTTCAGTTCAAATAGCAAGGCCAGTAGTGCCGGACTCCGTATGCTAGGTGCGAGGACCACTTCATTCACTTAGCTGTGGACACAGTGGCCCCATCCCCTTGTCTCCCCCATGTAGTGTCATTTCTTGCAGTTCCCCTGACAGCAAGTGTCTCCTACAGTATGGAGGATTTTGTGTCAACTCACCACACTAGCATGAACTTCTAATAATATAGGACATGAACAAGAGCTCTGTGTAGCTCACAAGCTTGTATCTTTGACCAAGTTAGTTTCATCCACATTATCTGTCCTATAATGCAGGCTAATTATGGTCAGTCCCTTCAGATATCACTTTTTCTTTAAAACAAATTTCTGTTTTGGAAAGAGTTAAAAAAAATCTCATAAAAGAGCAGGAAACCATATCTTGCTTGGAATGTGTCCTTCAAATTCCTTCACAACTAGTTCACAGAGTTCAAGTGCCAACTGCTGCTTCCTTTGCATTCACTCCACAACAATAACATCAGGTGGAGACAGACAGCCTGCCAGCATTCTCCCAGTTCAAGGCCAGGAGGAGACATTACTTCCACAGACAACCTGAAGTGGTAAGCTAAGGTATAATACATTTATATTTACATTATAATGCTGGTCTCCCTAAGTGTATAAAAACTACAACACTAGTCATTCACAGATGACACTAATTCTGTTTTCTTACATCAAAATAAATCACTCTCTCTATATGATGCACATATTTTAATAATAGAAGTATAGTAGCTGTGATTTTAAGGTAAACAGCAGCCCTTTCCATTTCTGCCATAAAATTTATATATTTAAATTGCAATTACAGGAGAACAAATGACTAACAATTAGAAACCTCTTCCTCTACTGATCTACTCCATTACTGTATTTACAACCACACTTTCTTGTTGGAGAAAAATATTTTTTACACTTATGATAACTCTTGGCCCACAGAGGCAATACAGCTTCAGGAGTGTGAGCTACATTCTACTCTGGGTCTTGCATCATCAGTATAATAGTTAACTAAGTTTCAAATAGAGCTAGCCATTAAAAAAAAAGAGAGAGAGAGACAGAGGGAGAGAAATATGAATTGAGTTTAATAGTCTGAGACTTATTTACAGTGGACAAGCCCACCTCACCAGCACTTTTTCTCCCCCACAAAAAGAAGCATAGAATCCTAGACCAGGAAGGACCATGAGAGGTCATAGAGTTGAGGCCCCTGCACACATGACAGGACCAAACACCCTATTAAATGATTCCTGACAGGTATTTATGTAACCCATTCTTAAAAATTTCCAGTGATGGAGGTTCCACAACCTGCCTAGGCAATTTATTCCAGTGGTTAATCACCCTGACAATTAGGAAGTTTTTCCTAACATCCAACCTAAAGTCCCTTGCTGTAATATAAGCCCATTGCTTCTTGTCCTATCATCAGCAGTTAAGAATAATTTTTCTCTCTTCTCCTAATCACAACCTTTTAGGTACTTGAAAAAAGTCATCATGTTTCCTCTCAGTCTGCTCTTTTTCAGACTAAACAAGCCCAGTTCTTTCAATCTTCCCTCATAAGTCAAGTGTTCCAGACCTTTCATCATTTTTGTAGTCCTTCTCTAGACTTTCTCCAATTTGTCCACATCTTTCCTGAAATGAGTCACCCAGAACTGAACACAGTACTCCAGATGGGGCCTAATTAGCGTGGAGTAGAGCAGAAGAATTACTTCTCGCGTCCTACTTACAGTACTCCTATTAATACATCCCAGAATGACGCTTGGGGTATTTTTTCCAACAGTGTTGCATTGTTGACTCATATTTTGCTTATGGTCTACTATGACATGCAGATCCCTTTCTGCAGTACCCCTTCCAGTGCAGTCGCTGCCTATTTTGTATGCATGCAACCGATTGTTCTTTCCTAAGTGGAATACTTTGCACTAGTCTTTATTGAATTTTATTCTGTTACCTCAGATCATTTCACCAATTTGTCCCAGTCATTTTGAACAGTGATCTTAACTTCCAAAGAACTTTCAATCCCTCTTAGCTTGGTATCATACACAAAATTTATAACTGTACTTCAGAGGTATCAAACACATTCCATGTGGAAAGCCACAACTGGAGGACAGAACAAATGACATGGGCCATGTGTCCATGCAGACTCCCTGTCCCCTTCCCATCACAGTACCATGAGAGCTCCCCAACCCTTTCCCCAGACCCTCTCAGGGCCAGCTCCCCTACCTGGCTCATAGGGACTCAATCCAGCACTTGGAGTAAACACTCAGGGCACAGCCCTGGTCCTAACCCCCTCACCATGCTCAAACCCCCTCCACCCTCTGGCCACACTTGATTCTTCACCTCTGGCCATGCTTGCCTCCCAAAATGCAGCACCCCCAGCCATACTCGCCCCCCAAATCTTCCACTCCCTGAATGTCAGCCCCCCCCTCCACACATACCCCACTGCATTCACCAGCTCCAAGGCCCACCTAGTCTGCCCCCCCACCCACTGGCCCCAGGGCCGATGCTAGCCAGCTGCTGGGGGACCCTGTGTGATCCTTGCCCTGCTCCAGCTCCTGCCCATGGTACCCTGCCAGTTCTGGTCCCTCCCCCTGCCACCAGGGGACCATGCAGCATGATCTGCACCTAGCTTCAGATCCCTCCTTCACCACCAGCAGACTCCCCAGCTCTTGGCTCCCCTTCCCCCACCTCTGAGCTCCCTCCTTGCTATGGTGGGCCCTGTACCTAGGCAGGTTGTAGAATCTCCATCACTGGAAATTTTTAAGAGCAGGTTAGATAAATACCTGCCAGGGATGGTTTAAGAGGGTACTTGGTCCTGCCATGAGTGCACAAGACTCAACTCTATGACCTCTCATGGTCCCTCCAGGTCTACGAGCTCCCCTTCCCCCATCTTTGAGTTCCCTCCCTTTCAATGGTGAGCCCTGTGGCCCACTCTGGGCTCTCTCTGCCAACAAGGGGAATCTGCAGCCCATGCCTGGCTCAGGGCTTCCCCCCACCCAGAGCCCCTCACC
Organism: Podocnemis expansa; assembly: GCA_007922195.1. NCBI lineage: Eukaryota > Metazoa > Chordata > Testudines > Podocnemididae > Podocnemis > Podocnemis expansa. Next base: position 29,818,398 of record ML681963.1, read on the forward strand.
CACTGTCACCCCAGCTCTTTTCCTCTCTATTGCCCCCATTGGACCCCTACTTACTGCAGTCTGCAGACCATACCGCCTGGAATGGAGAAGATTAAAATTTACCTCTCAGCTCTGGCTAAGTGAGACGGGGGTGGGGGGGGCAGCTCCTCTCACTGTCCCCACAGAGCTCAGGACAGAGAGGCTGCTGTCTGCTGCTGGCACTCACGGCACTGGAACAGGAAGCAGCTTCATGGGCTGAATCTGCCCTGTGGTCCATAAGTTTGACAGTGGTCCCCAAGCTTTTCAATAACATGGCACACTTCAATGAGACAGATAATTCCACCGCATACCCATTTGTTTCAGCTGAACTGACTCTCATAAATGTCACATTTCCTTGCATTTATTACAGTTATAGTCTTATTAGAGAGGTTTACAACATAGTGCATACAACAAGCTAAAGAAGGATCAAATCCATTAATGTTTGAAATCCACTGGAAAAAAAAAAAAACATATGTTCTCAATTTTGCCTTCCGGATTTAGAATGTTCATGTTTTAGAATCCAGGGACCAATACTTTGCTTTTAGTTTGATGATTAATTTTCATGAGTTTTATGAGTTGTAATTTTGGTTGGACAGAATATTGTGTAAGATGAAACAATGTTTGTTTTAAAATGATTTCCATTACCTTTGTACAACATTTCAAGGCACACTTGGACTGTTCTCAAAGAGCACCAGTGTGCTATGGCACACTGGTTGAAAACCAGTACTCTATGCCATTATCTAAATCACTGGTGAAAATATTGAACAGAATCAGACCCAGAACTGATCATGCCCCACTTGTTATGCCCTTACAGCATGACTGTGAACCACTGATTACTACTTTCTGGGAGCAGTTATCCAACAGTTGGGCACCCTTCTTATAGTAATTCCATGTAGATTGTATTCCCCTAGTTTGTTAGGGAGAAGGCCTTACTAAAGTCTAGCTATCCCATGTCTACTGCTTCTCTTCTATCCACAAGATTTGTTACCCTGTTGGAGAAAGCTATCAGGTTTGTTTGACACAATTTGTTCTTGATAAACCCAGGCTGTCATTTGATACCTTATTCTCTTCTAGATGTTTGCAAATTGATTCCTTAATTTTTTGCTCCATTATCTTTCCTGGTACAGAAGTTAAGCTCAGTGGTCTGTGATTTCCTTGGTTGTCCTTATTTCCCTTTTTATGGACAGGCACTATATTTACCTTTTTCCAGTCCTCTGGGATCTCTCCAGTCTTCTATGACTTTTCAAAGATGAAAACATTCTATCATTCAGGTGCCACTAATTAGACACTTTTGGTAGTCACAGAAGAGAGGCCAATAGGCAAAAGCCCAGGGGTACACCCAAAGAGGAAGTGCCTATATGTCAGGTTTGAGACTGAGAACATTGTGTAAGATGGAAGTTAGCATTTCTTTTGTACATTGTCTGTAGGTAGAGGACTTCAGCTATGAGAGCTGTAAATTCAGCCTCTTTCACAGACATTAAATTTATTCTATTTACTTTAAAATCATGAGATTGAGTCACTGCTGAAGAAGTCACCATCTAAAACAAACCTTCATCCCAACATCTCATTGCTAGGCAGTTCTGGTGTCATTGCCATGGAAGAACACTAAAACTTACCATTTTTATGTTCGTATAAATTCTCCATATTGCTGTATCAAGTAGTCCCCAAAGGTTTGCACAGACATTAATTTCCACCTGCTTGTTTTAGATGGATACAGGCATTTCTTTGATGGCTGTCTATTGTACAGCAAAAGCAACAAAACAAAAGGAAAGTGATTCACTGCACTCACAGAATAGGCTGTTATTATCAAAATGTATTGGCCACTTCTGCAAGGACTTCCTAACTCTTTGGCAAATGAAGAGAGTCTCTATTACTGCCCTTAAGAACTGTTAAAGGACTTTGTGAGACCACTGCTTCTGACTGTGCACCACCATTGATGACACTGTGACATAGATCATCTCCACCCACTATGTTCCTACTGGTGTTCATTGAAATAATTATGACAGAACATTTGATTGAAATGTGTTCCCTCTTATTAAGTGATAGGTTGAAAACCCAGAGAATGACAGCCAGTTCTCAGTATGTAATTCAAGTAGATTAGTGCTCAGGGTCAAACACTGAAGATGAGATTTAACTCAGAGATGCATTATTATCTAACAGCACTGCAAAATATAGAAACCAGAACAGTTTCCTGGTATAAATTGTATCCTTAGGCTAAGACAGCCTTCCCCAACCTGTGGTCTGCAGACCACCAGGGCACCACAGGTGGTCCATGGGGGAACTAGCTGGGGAAAAGTGCTGGTGGAGCCAGGGTGTGCGGTGCTGTGGGGGGCAGGGGCGGGGGAGGCACCAGCCTCTTGGCCAGGGAGAACAGGGGGCTGGGCAGGTGGGCTTAAGACCCTTGTGTCCCAGGTGTGCAGAGTGGAGGCAGACAGAAGACGCTGGAAGCCAGAGAGTGCAAAGCTGCTCTGCACCTAGTGTGGAGAGTGGAAAAAGCAGCTAGCTGGCACTGTAAGCCCTGGAGACTGGGGAGTGCAGAGCCGCAGGGGACAGACACAGTAAGGTACTGGGGAGCACAATAACGGCCTCAGGGCCAGGGAGTGCAGGGTTGCAGTGTGTGTGGGGGGGGTCGATAAGGGGCTTGGGACCAGGGAGCGCGGGGTGGTAGTCCAAGAAAGCTTTTGATGGTGATTTAGTGGTCTGTGGCAAGAAAAAGTTTAGGAACCACTGGGATAAGATATCTCAAGGTCCTTCAGTATAGATACAGAAAAAGGTAATAATGCTGTCTATGATAGCCAATGTACAAATTAAAACGACAGAGAAACAAGCAAGTCTGATTTAAACAATAACAGTTTACTCTCCATTATTTCTTGGCAATAGATAAGGCAAAGTACCAGTGAGGTAAGATAGCCAATATCTGATATTATTGACTTTTCCAGGAACAGCTTAAGTATAATACTTGGTTCCACAGGGTCATATAAGCTCTTGGAGGTGAGTAAGCATTAACATCCCTCTTTTGTAAGTGGAGCAATTGAGGATTAAAAGATTTAAACCACCACCCTGTCATAACCCACTTGTCTACAAGAACTGCCTTGGGTTTCTCTCCACATCCATCTTACACATTGCCAGACTAATTTTTACATTCCTAGTCCATTGAGACTGAAAGTCTTGAATGACTTCTTTCTAGCCAAATCTCACGGGCTCTGTTCCATTCTCATCCTCTTGATCTCTAGACTGCTTTTGACACCATCCATGCTTCAGTCCTAAACATTGATTTTGGAGTGACCTGACTGCTGAGAAAACTTGACCCAAAATTTGAAGGTCAAAAGGGCATCTTGAAACTATTATGGAATAACAACAGCAGTATTTTGAATTTCCAGAACCCTTTTCATCCAAGTTTCTAAGATCCTTTATACACATTAAGCCTCAATAGACCCATATGAAGTAGGTATATTTTACTAGATTTGTTTGTTAGATCGGTATGCTGAAAATGACTTGCCTCTAGTACACAGCAAGTCATTGACAGAGTGAGCTACAGAATCTAAGAGTCTGGACTATCAGGCATGTGTTCTAACCCCTTGACATTTCCTCTGGCAATTAATCTAAGCATGACTTATGTGCTTATTCCAGCTGGTGCCAGTCAGAAGCCAAACAGAAAACAACACATAAGTTACTTAATACCAATAAAAAATGGATAGGTGAAATGGCACACAAATCACATCCAGAATATTTTATTTCTGTAGGTTCAAGGAAAAGAGACATACAAGTAGAGTGGCCTTCACATTCAAGAAAAAGATGGATACTGTCATACCTGCAAACTGGGAAAACTAAGTATGGCTGGGCACAAGAATCAAAGTATATGTGACTATATCAGCTTTAGTAAATTGGTGGTAATAATGTATGAGGTATGAAATACATGTATAGCACTAATTGGCTCAATTTTGCTAGGGAAAAGGGCTGTAAATCTTTTGCAGCTGTGGGGAAATAGAAGTAGACATGCTCTTTCACAGTATAAGAGCTACAGTATCTCATACATGATGTGGATAATTTTCTGTAGCTTTTCTAAATTGTTTGCACTCCCTATGACACCCAATCCTATCAACACTCCTTAAATGAAAACTAGTCAAAGATTGACATCACACACACTCACACAATGTACATTTTTTTCTATTTTGTTAAAGGAAAAATAAAATTTGTGTTCAATATAACTGAATGCTCCTGGTCTTTGGATAGGAAGCACTAACATTAGCATTTATACAAGAATAGCACAGGGATGTCACAGTGTGTGTCACTCTGATGGCAGTGTGAAGTAACAGAAGCTGCTAAATGCATAGCAGACAACTCCTTTAGTTCAGACTATCACCAGGCTTGCATCACTGGGCCATGTTGGAAGCAGATGCAATGTTGCAGTCCAATGATTCTGTGGCTGTCCGTACGTAAGCGATAATCAGCAAAGGTGAGAATAGCTATGCGGGGTAAAACGGAGGCAGTTGCTCTACCAGGTAGGGGCCATCTCTGCACATAAACTACAGACAACATGCACAAGAAAACAAACACTGATCACTGCAGCACAGTGCATGGAACAAAGAGCTCATATTTTCTGCTTTTTACACGTGACCTCATAAATTACACTCATGATAGAATTGGCTTTCAGCTACTGGTTATTAATATCATTCATTTACACATGCAAAAGTGTTTCCGCACACACTGCTCCTCTGAAACAGGCTGAAGAAACTGCAAAAAGCAAATGGTTATTGCCTCACAGCATAGAGTTTTTGACCAGTACAAGATATTTTTATGAAAATCAAAAGTATCATAGATTCAAACACCAAAAGTGATCCACCAATATTTTCCTTTTCTAGGGCAAACTTCTGCTCATCACATGCACTTCTATTTCATTTGGATAAACTGCTCTTAGACTACAGCAGGAGATCACATTGATGTCAGTGGAAGCACCAGGTGGCTCAATGTGTAGGATATATAGTGGAGTTCTGCAAAGTGTACCTCACAATGGATGCAGAGATGCGGTTTATTCCTCTGACATCAGGTTCTACAGTGCTTCAGTTTCCTGTTTGCCCCCTCTCAAAAACACCAACATTTTTAAGTTAAAAAATAAAATCACCCCAATGGGTTTCAGAAAGGGAAAAATTTCTGGACTATAATTCAAATATTACTCCTAGAAACTTCACCTGAGACATAAACTCCATGATGGGACTTTACCATCAAATCAATCTGTTCCCAAAGTCTTTCACCTTCCCTTTAAGTTGCCCCATATTCCTAGCTCAGTATCTCCTTCCTCCAGCAAGGTGCTGTCACCACCAGTCCTTCCACAGACTGGACATATGAAGCAACTCTAATTCCCACCAAGAACAGTCTGATACTTGTATCTATTCCCCACCTGGCTCCCAATCACCTGATCTCTGATCTCAGTCTTCCAAGTCCTAAGACTGAGGAGATAAACCAGCACAGATCAAAGGTGAAACTTAAATCCCGGAAAGGACCAAGCTTACCTTATGATAATGAAAATGTTTTTCAATAACATTTTTCTACTTCTTTCTGACTTTGTTTTCTCCTCCTCCCCTCCCCTGAGTTTATCTGCTGTATTTGGAAATTCACAGAGATTTGAGAAAGTTATTATAAAAAAAGAAATCACAAAAGCATACGCAGACATGAGAGAAGTAGCTAAATTATTATTTCCTTTGCATTTCTTTTCAGACTAGATCAATGCCTCTTTAAACTCCCTTTGACAATCAAAATAGAGTAGCTTAAGAACTGGGTCACATTTTTATAATCTGTTGTATTACTATGAATGCCAAATGAATAAAGAGGACTTAACCAAGAGCAACATTTTGCAAATATCTCCCCCTTCCTCTCTTTTAAAAACACATTCACAATTGTTTTTGGCAACTGAACCAGTCTTCAGGCAATATGTGAATAAAAAACAAACAAAGGACAAATGAGATAGCATAAAATATGTGCTTTTCCACTCAACTAAACACTTCTTTTTTTCCATGGAAGCACAGAAGGCCCTAAATGCACCAGAAGTGAAGAACATAAGTGTTGCAGAGGTTGTATGGATGAAATCAGTATCCCTGTGCATAGATAGGGTGTCCAGACAAAAAGCAGGAAAAAACAGAATGTCAGGGGGAGAGATCTTGTCACTCTCCTCCATACCTCCAGCACCTTGTGTTCTGCAGCTGCCCCCTCACTGGAGCACCTGCAGCAGCAGCTACCTGGCTCAGCTCCCTTCCTCTGTCACCCATGGCTCTGTAGCCCAGCTCCCTCACCCTGGTCCCATGGCTCTCCAGTCTGCCTCCCTCCTCCTGGCACCTGCGACAGTGGCTGCCTCCCCCCCTTGCACCCTTGGCACCCACAGCAGTGGCCCCATTGCCCAGCTCCCTCCTCTCAGCACCCTGTCGTACCTGGGCCCAACCCTCCCCTCCCTCATTAGTACTCTGCTCCCCCCAACTGCCCTGCTCAGCTCCCCCCAGGCACCTCATACCCTTTTCTCCTGCTTTCTTCCCCTACCCCAGCCCCTTGCCTACACTTATCAAAATGGAGGCAGATAGAGCCTGCCATGGACTGCCATTTTCTGCCCTCTATAGTTCACACACTACCTGGGCTTCATATTGTGGGAAATTTAAAATGGCTCCACCAGCCTCATCTGTGTGAGGAGCTGGAATACCAAAATATGGGACACTCTGTCTGTTTTTTACTAAAAATATGGGACACAGGACAGGGAGCTAAAATAGAGGACTACCCCTTTAAAAATGAGAAGTATGGCCACGCTATGCATAGACAGGTATGGTACATGGTGCCTTACACTGTAGCAGTGCAGATGAGGGAATGGAGTTGAGTGCAAGGTAAGGGCAAGAAGGAGGAAGAATATGGGAGAAATGGGCAGAGCTGTTACTACCTGGCTCTTAAATCATTCCTCAAAAGAGACAGAAGAGTTCTAGTTGCTTTCAAGCTTACAGAAGAGCTACAGATAGAACTATGTGAAGTGTTTATAACAAAATCTCAGAACTAGTCTACTACTATTTTTTATAATGAAACCTGAAATTTCATGGAGGTTTGCAAAGGTCTAGGGCTATTATAGAATACCCGGCCTGACTTTAGAGTTGAATTTGTGCCCAAATGCAGAGAAAGGGGATGGAAAAATGGTGTTGCAGCAAGAGACCTAAGGATTTTAATCTGTTTAGTTTATTTAAAAAATAAAAAAAGTTTTTTAATGTAGCAATGAAAGGCAGAAGAAGAGCCAGTTGCTGGAAGTTAAGACCAGACATACTCAAACTAGAAAAAAATAAGTGCCTTAATAGTGAGAGTTATTAAACACTAGAACAAATGACCAAAGTAAGTGGTGGATTCTCCATCTCTTGATGTTTTCATCTCTTGATGTTTTCAGATCAGGACTGACTGTCTTTCTGGAAAATATGTTTAAGTTAAATACAATTCATTGGACTCACATCAAGGGTAACTGACCAAAATTCTATTGTTTGCTTATAAAGGTGGTCAGATAAGATGATTTTATGATCTCTTCTGGCCTTAAAGTGTATGAATCAGATATGAATATAATCCACATCTGATTAAGGGGTGATTTGCCCTTCACAATTTAAATGTGCATATCTGAATTGTGTAGTTACAGAGCTAAAGATTCAATCTGAGAAATACAAAATAGGTGAATGTGTAAAGAATATATTATTTGCCACTATTAAAAAGTATACTAATGGCCACTACCTGAAAACCAACAAGTGACAAAATGGTACTGGAATTAGCATAGTTTAGTCTTAATCTAAATCTGGGGGTGGGAATAAATTCTTGGAGGTATCTCCTATCATGTATTGCATGGGTTCTGTTGGTAAAATCTGAACAACCTACTGTGGCTGATTTTAAAAAGTCAGCACTGATTTAAAAAGAGATGGAAGCTTAATGAGATCAGGAGAGCACAAGAAGACTGGCGAGGGAGGAAACGATTCCCATCAATTGTGGTTGGATTGAGAGGTGAAGGAGGAGGCCAGTCAATGGTAACTAAGTGATGAAAGGTGTAAGACAGTTAGAGAAATAAATTTGATGAGGTTGGAAAGAGCAAGTTCATAAGGACGTGTAAAAAACAAAGGTCTCAATCTAAAATTCACTGTAGTAAATGGAAGTCTTTCCAATGACTTCACTGGGCTTTGGATCAGATCCATAATGGGAAATTTTGTAAAGGTCTTGAAAGGAATGGGAAGCCAGTGAAATCATTTGAGAATGTGGATTAAATGTGTGAGAAATTGTACTTCACAGAGTGGAGGTTTGGGGGACAGGCCTGAGATACCAAGCTCCTCTTCTGAATTGTTCCAAAGCAACATAATTTAATCAATATGTAAATTTCTACACTCTCAGGCCTCATGAAGGCTGAGGAAATGTCAATGTCTTTTTGACAGAGAAGATGCTTGTCATTGTTTAAATGGACTAAAGCCACAAATTTCAGAGCTGGCTATCTACATCTGGAGTTCAGATTCCATACTATTCTCTATGGTTTTTTTCGAGCTAGAATTTTGGTTTGGCCCATGTTTAGCTTGTGGGAATTTTTTCTTCCCCAAGTCATTATCTGACAGGCACAACCCAGACGTTTCCTAATCATGTCAATGCAGTTTTATGCATCTCAAACTTCTGTAGCTCATGCCAGAAGAAAAGACTTAAAAGTGAGTTCCCCATTCATGGGTATTAAAAAATCATGGTTTAATAATTTCCTCCTGTTAATCATATTCTGTGAGTTGCTGTCTTATTAATTTTTTAAAATGTTCCTTCATTTGTTTTTGTTTCGAATTCACTCTTACGCACATTTCCTCATTGAAATAGCTTTGGACACAAGCTCTTGATGTAACTGGATATACCATAATTCATAATAACATGTTATAGTGAATTGTTCACTTATTTCTGGAAACTGTAGCATATTTATATGGTATGAAGGGATAATGTATCTATGTTTGCTAGAGGAGATTCAAATGGAATATTCAGATCTGGTAGAAATTTCCAGAGGGGTAGCCATGTTAGTCTGTGTACAGCAAAAACAAAAGTCCTGTGGCACCTGATAGACTAACAGATTTCTTTGAGTATAAGCTTTCATGGGCTCCAACCCACTTCATCAGATTCAGATCTGGGTTTGCATATCTGAAGGTGTTCAAACAGGTCTGGATTTTTGACTCATTGAATTTAATTTATCACTATTCTATTTGAGTGAATGTGAACTACATTAACTCATGTGGACATGTGTCCTCAAAATCTATTATTCACTACCAGTTTCTTCTGGTTAGGTAATTCTGAGCCCTTTTAACAGCCTTTTGGGGCAAGAAGGATGCATAAGATTGTCTCTAGTTTTATTCACAAATCTGCAGAGCCTGAGATGATTATTTTTTGTCACATATCTGCTTCATTTCAATACACATCTAGCTGTGTCTTCATTGCTTGCAAAATTATGTAGTGAATTTTATTATCTCAAAAACAAAACAAAACAAAACAAAAACCTTATTCACCTGGGGTAACATTCTGCAGAATGCCTGTTTGATTTAGGAACCCAAGTCCAATTCAAAAAGGAGCTCAAGCATTTAGAGGTCTTGTGATGGAGTATACAAACCCCACTCTGGGAAACCAAAGATTAAGGGCCCAGCCAGCATTGTCCTGACACACCTGGAAAAAACGTTCCAGAGAGTGGAGCACTTAAAAGAAAGATGAGCTGCTCATTTGAGTGGCACAGCCAGCAAGAGAGAGACTTGCAGCTCACCTGAATAGTGCAGAGTAGAGCAGTATCAGGCCTTGGCTCTGGCATAGCTGCCTGGCAGGAGGGCCTCTCTCAGGGAAGGGGAATCACAACCCTGGAATATCCAGAAAGAGGAAGAGCATCCTTCACCCTTAACTGCCAGTCACAGACTGTGGCATGATTACTAGGATGCACTTTACCTACCGGAAGCCAAGGGAGGCACTGGGGCCCTTCAGAAGTCCAAAGCATGAAAGACTTTTAAAAATAAGCCTTGTGTCCCTTCTCCATTGTGGGGAGGGATAAAGGTTCTATCTGAAACCAGTGAGGTTATGGCCAGGGACAAAGCCAGCCTTTTCTCATGTTGATAAGGACTCTTTGCACTTCCTATGACTTAAATTGTCTCACAACTGAACAGATATTGTGGTAGTTGAACAGTACTGTATACATATTTCACATGATAAGAAGGCCAATCAGAAGGCACTTCAAATACAAGCTAAGATAAAATATCAAAACAAACAAGTACAAGTAATGCAGCCCAAACCCTTCATTAATTTTGTGTGAGAGTAGCAGTATTGAAATACTTCTTCACAGGCTCTTTAAACTCTGCCTGGCCTAGTCCTGGGAATGAGAGTGAAGGAGGGTTTCCCACTGTTTTTCTTTCAAACAGTTTTATGACAGGATGAGTGGAATAGCTCAAAATAAATAGCATCCAACCTTTGCTGAGACTTGATTTGAACCTTTCTTCAGGTTCAAACAAGCTATGATAAGATATATATAGATATAGATAGATATATGTGAATTTGCAATTTTTATATTTCTAGACCTGAGAGCAGAGGCAGGAAATACCTTACATCTCCCCTCTGAAATTTTATAGTCCCTGATTCACTACTTCCCTCTGTGGGCCATCAAGAAGCTGACAATGAATATTATCTTCCTCTCCCATAGCTTTGTCCTGATCCTCTGCAAATCCTTCCACTGGCTTCTTCAAAAAGCTTCTCATTCTTATCTTCAGAGTTCTGCACAACTGTGTCCAATCAAAATCGCTTTTCCTATTTCTAATTGTGATCGCCTTTGCTATGCTGATACTTCATTCCTTTCTTTATTTCAATGGTTTCTTGAATGTTACTTCATATGTCGCCAATTGGTCTAGTTAACAGATCATTGGACTGGCATCAGAAGACCTAAATCCTTGTTCTGCTATTGTCTTGATATTTGCCCCTGAGAAAGTTACCTGATCTCCCTCTGCTTCTGTTTCCTCTCAATTTTTTTTCTATTTAGATTTACTTATTTTTTTTAGTGACTAAGCTCTTTGGTGCAAGATCATCTCTTAACAACTGAGTGTACAGTGCCTAGCATAACAGGACCCTAATTTCACTTAGGCCTCCCATATGATACTTGTAGTGAGGAGCATGATCTTCCTCTGAAACTGAGAGGGAGGAACTCCTGCCCACCTGCTAGCTGGCAGAGCACAGTGGGCAGGACAGAAAGTACAAATTTTGGGCTCTGAAACTCAGATGGGCTGAAGCTGTCAGAGGAGACAAGCCACCTCCTGTCCACTGCTTGGGATGGAGCCTGAATAGTGCCAAATTCATTGCCAAGGACTTATCAGAACTGCCCAAACTGTTTGTCACTATAGCCACTGAGGGGCTGCTGGGATGGCCATCCGCCATGTGCCCAGGAAGAAAGCAGAGGATGACTCCAAGGCATAGGCACACAGCAGGGAATGGGGCAGGGGAAAGTGTTGGAAGTAGCCCAGGGAAGCCAGACAATAGTCGAGCTGTGTTGTGGTGTGAACACAGGTCGAAACTATTCGCCACTATTGGGCCCCGGGCTAGGACCTGGTGGAGTAGGGTGGGCCTGGATCCCTCTAACCCTGCCATCAGACTCCTGGGGCAGCAGCCTCCCCATCTTACATCAGGAAGCTTATGTTTGTCTGTGATTTGTCTGAGCTAGGACATCCGGAAAGAGACAGTTTGGTGTTCTCCCTTGCCTGAGGCCCTAAATCCTTTGTGCCTTTCCCTTCCTAGGGCTAGGGCTCCAGATTACAGACTGCATGGTCCTGCCTAAAGAGCTAAGACTTCAGAAACTGCTATTTCCCCATAAACTGTTACCTTGACACGGGTACAATAGTGAGGGGGTTCGGCCTCCCTCTGAGACTGTTGGAGTGAGATGCCCATAACCTCCAAAAGTACTGTAATACAAATAAAAATAATAATAATAACCCCACTCCTACTGTGCCTTTTCTCTCCTGGCCATGAAGCATGGCATACTCTCCCCACCTCAATTCACCTTACTTTATCCTTAACTCAGTTATCTCCTCAAAACTTCTACAGTGAAAATCAGTGATTAAAACATTTGAAATGTGTTGAGGAAGCCCTTCCTTATTCATCCAGTCTTGCCCAGTTCATTCTGTTACAATGTGTATTATACAGGACAAGAACTGGATATATTTTGAAAATTGCTAGACACATTGTAGGAATTTATATAATAAATATTAATATATGACCCAAATGGGCTAGAAAAGCCTCTATGTCATAGATTTAGTGCATGAGAAATACAGAACAATCTCACTCACCAGGAAAAAACAAAATCATGCTCCAAAGGGCCAAGTTCTATGGGAAAAAAATGTGTTTCTGTCTAAATTTGTCTGGAAACCTCAGTTCACTATTGCTCCTGCCTGTGGCCCATTTGTTATATTACTGTGGGTTATACAATGCTGTCAGTTGCAGGGAGCAACGGAGAAAGATTAGGTAACGGGGCACTTACGTCACACTTTTTCATTGTGGCCAATTTTACTGACAGAAAAACATATCTGACATAAATGTTTTTGTTTTCTTGCTTTAAAGAAGGAAGGGGAAATTTTATATGTGCTAGTTTCTGTATCCTCTCCGTCCAGTAGATCACCCTGAATGCCAATAAACATGTGAAACTGCCAGCAACCACAATCTAAAAATTACAGACTGAGTGGGACTGAATTAAAAAAGAGAAAGAAAGAAAGAAAGAAAGAAAGAAAGAAAGAAAGAAAGAAAGAAACCTTGTTTATACAAATAATTCACCTATTGTCACTGGTATACAGAAAATCTAGCTGTAGAGTCAGTAATAGTTTGCAGTTATAAGTGACCCTAATCTAAGGATTTCAAAGCACTTTACAAACATTAATTGAGTCTAAGCTTCAGAATGTCTCTGTGCAGCAGTTTCTGTTACCCCAAGTTTAAAGTTGGGGAAACTTACACATTGTAAGGTTAACCTAGAACACTCAAACCACTCAGCCTCCTGCTTTATCTTTGCTTTCATTTCTTTCATCCTGTATTTCCTTCCATTGTTTTCTCCTAGGCCATTTGGATAATAAGTTATATTTAAACCCTCTGGGATTCTGAAGAACTTTAAAGTCTTTATAGGACAAATTCTGGTCACCTTTTTTCACACAAGTAACTCCACTGAATGATATCCCCTTCTCTCCAATCCTGTTCCTCCTGAAGCCAACAGGATATTTCTCATTAACTTCAGTGGATGCAGATAATAAGGATTTGGCTTTATTTAAAAGTGGCTCTACCTCCCCTCTGCCAATATACTCAGACAGCTGCACAGTAATTTAAAAGTAAACAAAGCATAAAATAGAAGGAAAGAAAAGCCAAATGATGCAGAAGCAGCAACAGAAAACTGGGGAGGATCCTATAATACATGATACACAAAACAAGTCTGAAAATTAATTGTGCTTTTCATATGTCTTAAAAATCTATTTTATTTCCATGACCATTATCTATCTACAGGATATTTATCCTCATAATACTTGAACTCTTGCAAAATTTTTAAAGAGTCTTAATGATAACGTTCACACTTCCCCAAAACAATGTTTTTTTCCTTTTAATTTCTAGGAAAATTGAGTTAACTTCCCCACAGCCCAATTTTTTTCTTCACTTGTCAGGACTACAAATGACAAAGTGGAGATGCTGAAATACATTAAGACAGTATAGTCAACGGAAATTTTTCCATTGACTTCAGTGGAACAGATTTTACTCTAGTAGCCTGCAGGAGGAAGTATTGGGCATTTCTAACAACAACAACAGCAGCACACCTGTTTGTTGTTTCAAGACTTCCAATCCAATTTTGCAAACATAATGGGTTTATGTTTTTTCAGTGGACCTTGATTTTTCCCTACACATAAATTAAGTTGCACATTACAGATGTTGCAACTAGAGTTGTGACATAGAGTGGGGTGGAATTCAGAGCCTTAGTTACAGTCTGAGCAGCTATTTTCGGCACACTGGTGCAAGCTGCCCCACCATGAGCCAATGGACCTAGACTGGGAGGCTCACAACTAGATCCAGTGTAGACATATGCACTGAGACCTGTATCTAGCTCAGTATGTTGAGATAAGATGTGGATAGGCATCTGCCTTTTGCATGTTTCTCCAGACCTTTATATGCTCACCCAACACTCCTTAGGACTGTTGCTTTTATGAGCTGAAGTGTTTAATTGAACCCATTGTTTTAGTCCAGTCAGTTTTAAGGAAAAGCTATAAAAATAATTAGATTTCCTGGTCACGAGGCTCATTTCCTAATCTATTGTTTGTCGCCAGTCAGGAAACCAGTGGCATTAGTCACTGGAAAGGCTATCAGGCAGTTGTGTCAGCTATATCACTTCCTGAGCTAATGCTTGTAGGAAGTGAATGTAAAAACAATATGATTTTAGTGAAGGTCCAGCTATAATGCAAAAAATACAAAACCAATAAGAATTTAACATTTGACTTTAACCTCAATATTATTTAGCTAATTGGAAGTCAACCACAATAAGGGCCAACTGTCAGCCAAATATATTGACCTATGACACATAGCATTTTTTTATTTATTACACTCCCAAAGATATGTACAGAAGCAATCAACATGAAAGCCCCAACTTTGAACGTATTTTTGTTTTCCCAGTTAAATAATCTAACACAGTGGTTCACAACCTTTTCTCTGCCATGGCACACCTTGAAACCTTTGATTATTTTATTTATTTAATTATATCTATATGGTCTCTAAATGGACTCATAAATATTTGTGAGCCAATCCAGAATTCTTCCAATAGTTTTTCAAAATATTCTGTGGCATGTCTGCTCAGGAGTGATGGCACACCTGCGCGCCATGGCACACCATTTGGGAAACGCTGATCTAACATACAAGCAAACTTGTGGTACTTGAATTTGTAAGAGTGCAAGATAATATGGACACTTCTCAAAAACATGGTTTCAAACACCATGCAGACATAGATATCAGAATTTGCAAATAGACTCTATATTTTCAAAAAAATACACCAAAGCCTTACACCTGATGTTCTCCAAACATTGAGGTTTCTGAAATCTAAATCCAGGTGTGAATGTCACTACTTGGGCATGAAAGGAAGGGAGCAATTACAAAGCTATCTGAGGGTGCCTCTAGAAATTACATTGGGCAATAACCATACAGAAAGAAAACAGTTACCTTTTTATTGTTTCCAGGTGAAAATTCTGTACATAGGTATCTAATTAGGCTTGAACTGGGGCTTAGTATGCAAAATATAAGTACACTATTGAATAAAAAACAGATGCTCGGTTTAGAAATACCCACTGATAATGTAATAGGTCTCTCTGTCTCTCTCTCTCTCTTTCTCTGTTTATACACAGAGAGTTTAATGGTTCCTGCTGACAAGGAACTAGACAGCTGTTTTTGAAGCAGCTGAAAAAAAATGGAAGCAATCCATTTTGGCATAATATCTGTGCAACAAGAAGTTTACACTCAGTCAATAAAACAGAATTATATATAGTGTAAACTGTACTGCATTCATTTACCTCTGTTTTATATAAATATAAATATATAAAAATATAAAAATACAGAGAGATGTTACATGGACAAAACTATGTTACAAGTGTATTGAGGTTGCCAAGTCAAGCACTCAAAAGCTGGGAAATGCCAGAATAAAGGTTGCCTTCCAATATGTTTTTTCTTTCACAGAAAAATTTTACTTCAACAAATAAAGTTCCAATCATTTGGAGAGCTGTTCAGAAAATGGAAAACATTTTTAACAAACAATTTTCAACAATTTGTTTTCATTTTCATCACAGTTTTGTTTCTGCAGTCTTCTGCAGGCATTTGCTTACCGCTGTATTACACAGTTACTCATTTAGAACATCATAGTGGAAAATGGCACAGAACAAATTCTTCTGTTCCAACAACATAGACTTGACACCACTTGAGCTAAGAGAAAATAACTTCTAGGAATTATTTTGCAGGGCGTGTCAAATCAATATAGGAGGTTTGAAATACAGAGAGCTGGAAGGCAGTGTGGTATGCAACCACATTAGTCAGTATATTCTAATATATTCCAAAAGGTGCAACAAGGTGAAATGCTCAGTATGTTTTCTCATCCGGAAGATAACTCATATACAATGTGTAATTCAGTCATCATCTTTCTTCAGATCTGATGGCAACTGCTTTGACTAATTCCTTATATACTTGAATAAGAGTGTAGTCCATGCACAATACCCCTGATTAGGGAAGGATGGGATTGTTATATGGTTTTTTTCTTCATTTTTCGATAGAAAACCAAAGCACATGCTGAGATCACACTTTGTTCCTATCTTGTACATCATTCAAACAACACACTCTGCCCTCAGGGAAGCAATCAGTGTGAAAGGAACATCCACAGTCTTAGAGTTAGAAGCAAAGTTTTTAATCCAAAATGACACATTTTTTAAGTCTTGCTACAAGTAGGTGTTACAGAACCAGACTGGAATACTGGTACCAGCAGAGTGTCAGAGTTGTCCTGATTACCATTTTTTTTGCTCACCATTTGTTCATAAAGTTGCTGCTTTGTAATCCAGTTTTAAAAATAATGTTTACTTAGTGCTAATAATCGAGTTAGGGAAACAACACTCCAAACTGGTTTGGTTAGGTAATTTTCTGCATAGGACTTATGTATATCTGGAATTGCATTTTCTACACAAAGTTTGCATTAGGGTAGCTCAGTTCTTGATGTTAATTAACAACAACAAAAGTTATAAATTACAAAGGGGTAGTCATGTTAGTCAAGTTCAGCAAAATAAGCAAGGAGTCCTATGGTACTTAGACTATGTCTTCAGCTAAAATCTTATTTTGGACTTAGTCAGAACCAAGTACTTCAAAAGTTAGTTCAAACTCAGCGTGGTATCTTTTTAGTTTACACTCACTTTTTGTTTGAAGTAGCCATGCTTTTCTTAGTTCGAACTGACTTTTTAGTTCAAAGTAAAAAAAAAAAAATGTAGCTAATTTAGTTAGTTCGAACTAAAAAACAAAAACAAAAAAACACTGATTTTGAACTAACTGCTAGTTTTAACTTATTTAGTTCAAACAAGAATGTCTACACTGGGCTAGTTCAAACTAAATATGCAAATTAGTTTGAACTAAGCAGTTAATTTGAACTAACCAAACAAACAAAGTAGTTCGAACTAAGCTTTGCCAAATGTTTTAGTTCGAATTAGGCAAAACCTAGTGTAGACAGGGTTCAAATTACTTCAGATTAAGGCTCCTTAATTTGAACTAATTTGCTAGTGTAGACATAGCCTTACAGACTAACACATGTCTTTATCACATGAGCTTTCATAGGAGACAATCCCACTTTGTTAGACGCTTTGACGTGGGGAAACTTACAGAAGTTTTGTAAGCTCTCCCATCTTCAAAGTGTCTGATGAAGTGGGATTTTCTCCCACAAATATTCTTGCAATAAGCAAAAGTTATAGCAAACCTGGACTGATCCATGTTTTTTTCTTTAAAAAGATAATTAATTCATAGTTATGTTGGAGACAGTATATTGGAGTGACCAGACCATTGATCCAGTAGTGTACCAGGGGGCAGATCAATAGGAAGGGGCCACACCTATGAGGGCACCCACCAGGCCCTCCTTTGAGGAGCTGCCCCCAGAACCCCAGAACCACAGGCTGACAGTGCTTTGCTGCTTCTGGCCCTGAAGCCACTACTGGAGTTTGCACTGAGAGCCAGCTACCCCATCCCTGAAGTGTCCCGGACCTTCTGGGGCAGAGGCTGTGAGCATTGTGGCCTCTGGCCCAGGGTCACGGCCTGCCCAGTGCCAGCCAAGTTCCCTCAGTACTGAGTGTCACTCCACCCTAAGGCTGATCACCAACTCGGTGAGGGGGTAGCCTACAAAAAGAGTGGGCTGATCGAGGCCGCCGGGGACCTTAATCCATCCCTGCTTTTGGAGTGGGACGGAAGCACTGAATTGATGATCCATTAAATAATTTTTTTGTTCCTCTAAAAGTAAGATTGTGCCAACCAATTCTCTTCATTTTTGACCTTCTGTATGGTCTCCCACCATATTCTATTCTTTTAATTCAGGACTAGAATTTTTGTTACCATTTCAACATACTTTGCTCTGATTTATTGTGCAATGGCTTTCCAGAGTGCACAAATGTACTCAAGGATGAGGTCAGTGCCACTGACCTAAAAGCTTAGGCTTAAGGACATAAGAGTCCAGTGTGCATGAAGTCTTCATGTCTGAGACCCCTTCAACCCATCTCAACCCAAAGCTATTCACTTATTTTGGTAGGATGGCATCTTTAGCTTCACCTGTAAAACGCCATGCATAGCGATAGAAGAATCTGAATAAAGAAGAAACACCTACAGCCAGATTCTGATCCTGTTACTTATTATGAATAGTATCTGACTTCACAAGCAGTCCCACTGAAGTACCTGACATTCCTTGTAGAACAAAGTGCCATTCAGCATGAGTAAAGGAAACAGAATTTGGTCCATAATAATTACTATTACTTTCAGATTGTTTTTAAATGCAGTCTTTAAATGATTTTGCTGGAATATTGCTTTAGAAAATGGTGCAGAATAAAACAGTACTGCAGATGCATTTATAAAAAGCATAAAAATAACCCCAACTGCTTCTACATAAGCTGACAGAAATAATTTCAGTTCAACATTAGAGAACAAAAGCTGAAGTGAAAGTTGTGGCCATAGGGGTCCAGCCAAAGCAAAGCTGCCACAGACAGTAAAAGTAAGCTCCAATACAAGGGAAAGTAATTTTTCATACTTCTGTGAAATTGGGGTTGAGGCTTTCATTGCAGAGTATTACTGGATTTAAAGTGCAGAAAAGGCACAAAAAACCTTTCAGGCTAATGTTACACTCCATCTGCTGGTGCTCAGAGTTTATTTTGCTGACCGTTTTATTTGTTTAATGTGATTTGTTCAAAATAAGAAACCCAGTATGGTTCAATCTTAAATGATATGGCACAAAGAAAGTGCATTACTTTACAGTCCAAATAAAATGATTACTGTCACACCTGGAAGCACAGATACACTTTAGAGGGGGAAAAAAATGTGATTAATTTTAGTGCTTATGAAAGTTTGTTAGACTGAGAGAACTAGTGAGTGAAGATTTTCATCCTCAGAACAGGATCAATTCAGTTAGCAGAAGGGCCTGCTCAAGGGGTTGTGGTGCCCTGAGCTAACTTTTGTTTTTGCGGCATCATCACCAACACTGGGCCTGGAGAATTCTTGCAGGGGCAAGAGGAGTGAGGCCAGGCCAGCGGTCACATGGCAGCGGATGAAGTCATGTGACCCCTCAATGGAGGGTCCTGTCCAGCCCCGTCATACTGCCCTGGTGAGTGCAGAGCTGCAGGGTGAGATCATGAGGGTCTCCATGGCTACCTGTTTCCAGGCCAAGATTTCAGTTTTTGGTATTGATGTCCCTACGTTTTGGTGCCCTGAACTGGTGCCATGCTAGCTTGCCCCTTAAGCCAACCCTGAGTAGGAGCAGAACACACTTCCTGCCTATTCTGCCAGTATACCTCCACCCTTCACCTTCCGGACAAACTCCACAGAAAGAGAGGGGAGTTCAATCTTCACTGCTTCTCTGCTGGGAACTGCTAGTAGTAGTGGCTTTTCTGTGTAGTGAAAAGCTATCCAATAGAAACTGGAGTGGACCACTGCTTCACACCTTTTATGATGTCTTCAGTTCCTGTTGTGTTCAGTAGGAATGGGGGGAACACACCATATTGCGTGTTTGAGCCCCTCTCCCCGCCCCCTCCCCCCACTTCAAAAATAACACCAGACATACACACAAACAATGTTCCCTGCAAGCTGCGCCAGTGAGTGGTGGCGCAGCTGCCTCTGCTCACTGGTGCAGCAAGCGCTGATCCCAGCGCAGAGCTGGGGTCGGAGCTGGTGGGGAGCAGAAGTGGGGAGCAGCAGGGGTCGTGGCTGGCGGGGAGCAGAGGAGCCAGGGCCGGGGCTAGCGGCAAGCAGCAGGCAGCAGAAGCCGGGAGCAGAGGAGCCGGGGCTGGGGCTGACGGGGAGCAGAAGCAGGGAGCGGAGGTGCTGGGGTCAGGGCTGCCGAGGAGCAGAAGAAGCGGGGAGCAGCGGGGGTCGGGGCTGGCGGGGAGTGGAGCTGGGTTGGGGGCTCCTGGGCTGGGGGCAGATTAGAAGCGGAGGATAAGCTCATGCCATGGGGGTGGGGGGAGGGGAGGGTTAATGTAAGGAAACGTATTGTTTCCCTTTCAAGTCATTGCTGCCCCATAGGTCAGTGGTTCCCAACGTTTTCTCTGCCATGGCACTCCTTGCTACCTTTAATTCATTTGAGGCATACTGCCATATAGTTTCCAAATGAAGCCATATATGTTCATGAGCCAATGAGCCAATCCAGAGCTCTCTGAGTAGTTTTTCAAAAAATTTTGTGACACACCTGTGTGCTGTGGCACACTGGTTGGGAAACAGTGAGATAGGTAGACACAACACACACATTCCACCCAAGATGCAGAATAAACACAGAGACTGTATAGAACCTTATGTTATTTTATTAACACCCAGCATTTCTACAGCACTTTCCATCCCAGGATCTCTCAATGGCTCACTATAATAGGCATTCACACATGCTTGGCTTTGTGGTATCCAAGAGGCACACCCCACCTGCGCTCACATTCAAGTGAATGGCCATGACAATACATTATAGGCAAACTACATGTGTCCTCCCAT
>ML681963.1:29849145-29873941 GCA_007922195.1 Podocnemis expansa
TGTCCCCTGGCCAGGGTGCTGAGGGGGCACACCTTGAACTGTTGTTTCGGAACATCTTGTTCCGAAACAACACGTTTGCACGGCGTTGTTTCGAAACAACCGTTGCGAAACAACGTTGTTTCGCCCACGGACTAGGTTTTACTTGTTTCAAAACAACCGTGCGTCGTGTGAACAGCTGAAACCTTATTTCGAAACAACCTCTGTTGTTTTGAAATAAGGAGGCTGTGTGAACACAGCCTATGACAGCTAGTAAGTAGTAAATCAAAGAATCAACATGCTAGTCTACCATGAAATAAATTGCCAAATAGGCCGGACCTCAGTGTTGCAGATCATGCCCTAAAAGAATGTTTCTATAAATAACAAAGGATTATGTGTCAATTGCTATGAAAGCTTCTTTATTACAGAGAGGAAGAAGCAAAAGATAATTGTAGAAACACTTGAAATCATGTCAAGTGCATAGTCTTCTCTTTTGGCTTAACTCATCTTTCACTGAGGTACAATGCAGAAAAGCTTGCTTTATTTCATAGGACTTTAGTTTCTCTAGATGGGACTGAACCCCAAAGTTAGGATCTTGTATTCAAACTCCCCCCCACTATCCGTGTTCATGTTTTGGTGTGTGTAATTTTGGTGTAATCCCATACTTCTTTTATAAAGACTGGCATTTTATTAACCCGAGCAGGTACGCATGCACAAACATATGCCAAAACAACATATATGTCATCATCTAATAACACTCACTTTGAGATAAACAAGTGCTTGTGCTTTTAAGAACACTGTGGTCACTCCAGTTATATGTGTAAGAATAACCGTTTGCACATACTATTGGGATGTTCTCTAGTGCTTTGCAGCAGCCAATGTGGCCTCTTCAAGAACAATTTAGAGTTGTTATTACTACTGCAGGTGCAATGGGTAAGTCTACACTGGAGCCTTAGATCAACTTAAGGAAGATTAAGTCGACCTACAGATCCCTGCAGCCACACTAGGCTTTTATTAAGTAGACTTAAGTGCTTCCTTAAGCCACCTTAATAACATCACCTCTTAAGGTCAACCTAACACTTAAGTTGACTTTATAAAGTCGACTTATGCCAATATAGATGGGGAAAGCCCTTAAGTTGATCTACTTGGCCTTCAGGCCCCCTCCCAGAGTTCCTGTCCACAAGGAAGGGTTGACCTAGCACGTGGCAGAGTGGACACAGGCAGTCAACAGGGGTTTTCAATGTGGACTCTAAGTTGACTTGACAAGGTTGACTTTAAGAAGACTTAAAGTCAACCTTGTTAGGTTGACTTAACAGTGCCTCCAGTGTAGACTCACTCAATGAAAAGCAAACTCAAGAGTGGGCCTTCAAAAAAAACAGAACTGAAAATTTTAGCCAAAATATACACTGAAAAAATAAGTTCCAAAGGGGTAAAGTAATGCTTCAACTATTTTGTTTTGTTTTGTTTTAACTACTTGTGTATGCAATCTGCCACAAATAACTTCTGCTCAGATGTCTAAACATACAGCCTATCAATTCTAATTCCCTTTTTCTCTGCTTAAAAAAATAGTAGCTCATATTAGCTATGTTTACATTGCTCTGCATTTTTGAAAAAAAAAACCCAAACCTTTTTATGGGATAAGTAGAAATACTTATCTCAAAAAAACTTTTTGTTCAAAAATGCTATTTTGGGACAACAGTCCAGGGACCGCTCATTGTCCCAAAATACCACAACTTTTCTTTCCCCCCCCAAAAAAAAAAAGTCTACAATGGACTTTCTTTTTTCAAAAAAAAAAAAAAAAAAGGCAAGACAATGGATGAGATAGGGAGACTTTTTTGAAAAAAAAAATGCCTTTGCCATGTCCGGGGACAGCTTTTCTCATAAAAGCTACCTCAGAAAAGGCTTTTTTTTCAAAATATAACAAGTTTTAGTGATCCTGAAAAAGCACTCCGGTATTTCGAGATACTGGAGTGCGTTTTCAAAAGAGCTAAACCTGACAGCTTTTTCAAAAGAAAAAAGCCTTTTTCGAGGAAGCTTTTTCGAAAAAAGCCATCCCCGGACAGGCAAAGGCTTTTTTAAAAAGAAAGCTTCCCTATCTCATCCATTGCCTTACTTTTTTTCAAAAAAGAAACTCCAGTGTAGACTTTCTTTTTTGCAAAAAAAAAAAAAAAAAAAAAAAGGCCAGGGTATTTTTGGACAAAAAGTGAGTGGTCCCCCGACTATTGTTCCAAAATAGCATTTTTTTAAAAAAGTTTTTCGAGATAATTATTTTGAAATACTTATCCCAATTTTTTTTCCAAAATGCAGAGCAATGTAGACATACCTATTAAAGATAAATGTATTGATCTTATAAATTAAGGTTCTTGCTTTTCAGCTTATTTAATAAGAAGTCCTAATGAAAGAAATACTGTCTAGTGGATTTAACTTATTCAGTCCTAAGGGATAAGAAGTGAAGCAACCCAGGTCTAACTCTACAGTGCTCTATCCTGCCATGAACTAAATGACTGTATGGGTCATGCTACCACAAACTAAAAGTTCTGCAGTGTTCTTTAACCTACTCCTATTTGACACAGCGCTATGGAACTTTTAGGCTATGTCCACACACAGGCAGTTAAATCGATTTAACTTAAATCGATTTAATAAAATCAATATAAAATTATTAAATCGATTTAAGTTAAATCAACTTAACAGGTCCACACCAAAAAAACCCCAAATCAAAATAACATGTCCAGACACAGGACTTGCTATTTTGATTCAGGAGAGGGGCACCATGAGAGGTGTTGCAATATGGCCCCCCCACTAGGCCATGCCCCCACCCAATATATAGAAAAAGGAAAGCACCTGGGAAGGAGAAGGGCAAAAAGTGTTAAATCAATTTAACAGTTAAATCGAAATAACATGTTTGCACTGTGTTATTTTCAAATAACAATTTTGATTTAACTGTCATATCAATATAATACTAGGCTTTATTATATCGACATAATTTTCCTTATATCAAAATGAGGGAACTCCCCATTTCAAAATAAGGGAACGTTGTGTGGGCCTACCATTTTATAAATCGAAATAATGAGCATTAGTTTGATTTAAACAGTGTGTGTGGCCATACCCTTCGTGTACAGTGACATAGTATGTAGCAGACTAGTGTGCTGTTGATTTACACACTGACTTGCTGTGCGTTAAGGCTATGTCTATACTAGCAAATTAGACCAGATTAAGGAGGCTTAATCCAGACTAATTTGCTCTCTGTTTACACTAGACTTTTCCTAGTTTAACCTAAAAGAGCTTAGTTGGAACTAGTTAGTTTGAACGGTTGAACGGTTCCAACTTAGTTCAAAATGTAGTTCGAACTAGCACAATGCAGTCATGCTACTTCAGACTAAACAAGTTCAAACTAAGCAGTTAGTTCAAAGTAGTCATGTTTTTTCAGTTCAAACTGAAAAGTTAGTTTGTGAACCAAAAAGCTGCAGTTAGTTCGAACTAACGAGGCATTGCTTAGTTTGGACTAAGCAAGTTTGAACTAAACTTGCTAATATAGACATAGCCTAAGACTCTATTGTGATATAAATGAGTGCCTACCACTGAATTCTGGTGTCCCCTACTGAAATGTGAAATACATGGTTTAGCCCTATACATAGGAGAAAAGCCTAATGAATTCACAGTGAAGCATGATAAAGAGATTTAAAATGAAGTCATTTTGTGCACTTAGGCTATGTCTACACTTGAGAACGCTAGTTTGAATTAACTGAGTTTGAATTAATTAATTTAAACTAATAACAGTTAATTCAAACTCAGTTAGTTCAAACTAGCATGTCCCCACTAGAAACCTAAATCAAACTAGCATTTCCATGCAAAGGACTTGCTAGGTCAGCTTAGAAGGGGGGCACCATGGGAAGTGTAACAACATGGCCCTGAGAAGGGCCATTCCCCCAGCTAATCCCATAAATACAGGAAGGGGTCTCTGCCCTGTGCCCATTGTGGCTGAGCGGGAGGCAGAGCGAGGAGGTCATGGACTGAACTCAGTTCCCACAGCTTGACTGAGAGGTGCCCAGCACCCACGCTACTCTGCAAAGTGCTCTTATAGCCTGGGGCACATACTTCATGGACCCCAACACTGCAGAGGCAGACACCAGCACCACCGCCATGCTGTCCCTGCCAGTTGCCATGCTCACCATGCTGCCCTCCATGCCCTGTCAATTCTGAACCTGTGAAACTAGCAGCGACTTGTGGGAACTCATAGGCTATGTCTACACACACAGTTTTATTTTGAAATAAGTCCTTTCGAAATGGCTTATTTTGAAATAAAACCCTTATTTCAAAAGGGCTCATTTCTGAATAAGGAAAACCCTGCATCGAAATGGCCGTTATTTCGGAAGGGATATTTCGAAATAACACCAATTGGACAGCTGTTTTGAAAAGTTGTTTCGAAACAACAGGTCTACACCGTGTTGTTTCAAAAGAACAGGTCTAAACGGCGTTATTTCGAAATATCCCTTCCAAAATAACAGCCGTTTCAAAAACACTGAGGTTTTACTGTTTCAGAATGACGATTCTTATTTCGAAAGGATGGGATCCATCCTTTCGAAATAAGAAAATGTCGTATAGACCTAATTTCTTTTATTTCAAAATAATGAGTGTTATTTCGAAATAAAAGTGCCGTGTAGCTTTTTGAATTGGAGCAGCAGGGTTGGGGGGTGATGGGGAAAGGGGTGGAAGGGGTGTTGGGGAACTAAGGAACAGCAGCAGGGAGTGAGAGAGCAGGGTATGGACAGAGCAGAGAACAAAAGGAGGGATGGACAGAGCAGGGGAACACCAGCAGGGAGCAGAGAGAGAGGTGGAGGACAGGGGAAAAGCAGTGGCAGGAGTTTGGGGGTTAGGGAGAGTGTCAGGCACTCCAGGGGAAGACAGTGGTGCTGGGTGGGGGACTTAGGGGCCAAGGCCAAAAGAGGACCTTGATTTATACATGGGTCACCCATTTTTCCCTCTTTTGGGGGCTCAGAATTGGGGGGAGGGGGTCGGCTTAGGCACAGATCAGCTTATATATGAATATATACGGTAGTTTCCTGGCCCAGCACATGGCTGCCTGTGAGTAGTGGGGTGGCCTGGCTCGCACTGGGGGGTGGGTGTTGGGTTGAGGGTGGATTCTGGGGGTGGGTATTGGGGCCTGGGTGTGGATTTTGCAGGTAGGTATTCTGGGCTGGGGGTGGATTTTGGGGACAGGGGAATGGATACTGAAGCAGTAGCTGGGGTGGAGGGAAGGCATTTGGGGGGCAAGAGCTAGGGTGAGGGCTGGCATTTGGGGGGCAGGAGCTGGGGTGTGGGAGTGGTGACCAAATATGCAGGAGGGGGTCCTACCCATGCACGAGGGAGTGTGTGTTCTGGCGCCCACCAAATTATACTTTAAACCCCGTGCCACCCCCTCTGTTACTAGGCCCCCGCCCCACTCGGGTCTGGGTCCTCCCTGACACCTTTTCCCCATTGCTCTCTGCCTCGTGGGAGAGCCTCCGTGACTCCTGTCCCAGGGAACTTGCCTGTCCCCTGCCATGTCCCCCTGCACTGCCAGTGCCACAGGCAGGCCCAGCCCTGCCCACATGGAGGGAGGGAGGGAGCACTTACCGACAGATGCTGCTGAGGTCCGGTGTGACATCCTCTTCTCAGCATCCTCTTCCATGGGGTGGGGCATCCTCTCCTTCCTCCTCCTCCTCCTCCTCTTTGGGGGTGACTGGTCCCCCCTCAGGAGCAGGGAAGAGCTCTGGGCTGGTGGGATGGGTGGTGGTGGTGTCACACACATTGAGGATGACATCTTCACCCATGGAGTCCCTCTCCTGGGGATCAGCCACAGAGGGGGGCTCTGCAGAATCAACACTCCTGGCCTCGAGACCGGTGGGCTCCCCACCCAGGAAGGCATGGAGCTCCTTATAATAGAGGCAGCTGGTGGCACATACTGCCCCTCAGCATTGCCTTGCCTCTTGGACCTGTGCATAGTCCTCGTGCAGGACCTTGATCTTTATGGGCACTTGTTCCGTAGTGAGCCTGTGACCCTTTGCAGCCAGAGCCTTGGAGACAGCCACATTTATCTCCCGATTGCTGTGGCTTGTGTGCAACTGGGAGAGGATTTCCTCAGTGCCCCAGGCTGAAGACATCCTTGTGGCTCCAAAAATGAGCCCTGCGCTGGCCTTGGCTCTCAGTGCTGGCCTGAGACAAGGCTGCCTGCACTGCTGCCACCAGGCTGCTTGGGCAGAGTGTGCCTGTGAGTGTGTGGAGAGATGGTGGCCTGGGCTGGAACTTCCTTCCTGGTGCCATGCACCCTGGGAGGAAGCAGGTCAAACCTCATTTAATTCAAACTAATGGTTAGTTCGAACTACTGTGGCTCAATTGGTTTATTTCAAATTAAAAGCAGGTTTCATAAGTTTGAAGTAAGTCTTCATTACTTCAAACTAAGGAACAGGGCCATAACCACAGTGGGGCTTTGTCTTGGGCGCACCAGAGCGGCTCCATTGAGTTACTCCATTAAAGTGCACATTCTGCGCCACTTGCCCCAGGTGCCAGTCATTGTAAGGGGCACATTCCAATTGGATGCAACCCAAGCATCATAGACAGTAATTACAGCTCTGCTAAGGAATTTCTTAGTTCTAAGTAAGGAAAGCCAGTGTGGCCATGGACTAATTAGTTCAAATTAAGTCTCCTTAATTAGAACTAAATTGCAAGCATAGACATAGCCTTACAGTTTTATATTCTAATTCGAATGGCAGAACCATCACAGCTCTTGCCTTCTGTTTTTTGTAGCTTTCTTTATGTAACAGTAGTAACATGCATCACCTTTTAAATCAACTACTGTTTCTCAAGTCCAAGTGCTTTTCCTTTTCATTAGATTGCAACCTGCTGCCACATGGCCAGGTACTGGGGGCTGCAACTTTGGAAGAGTGAGCAAATGTGAGAAAGGCATAAGAAATAAGACCAGTATTGATAAAACTGGATGAAAACACAAATGCATGCTATTGCAAAAAAATGTATTTGCCACATCCGTGAGTGCCTTTACCCTAGACACACTGTTTTCCTAAAAGATTATTCCAAAATCTGGTTCCTAATATATTTGCTTGCGAAAATATTTTTAGTAAGCGTGAAGGCCACCACAGAAACATGTATGTGCACTCAAATGGACTCCCACAATGTTGTAGTGCTATGTAGATGTAATGTGTAGAACTATTTTCAGGAGAATTGTTTCTCCTCTCCCCTTCCCAGCCTCCAGGAAAAATAAAATACTTTTTGAATTACTTTGGGCCATGGAAATGTAATTTTAGAAAATTAAGATATTCTGACTAGTTTATGAGCAGTTGACTATATCATAATCCTGCCTCCTACTTTCTTTGCAATGTGAGACCCCAGTAAACAATCCCTGGATCTCTCCGAGATTCTAGATCATTCTGTGGACTTTGGTGATTCAAGGCAACAACAGGTGATATTTATTTTGCAAAGAGTATTTCAATACTGGTGAAAATGTCAGCTCAACAGCTCGAGAAAATAGATAATCTGTTCACATAAGGGGCTTAACAACAGCAATGCCAGTTCAGGTTCCCCACACTGACCCACTAATGTGCCTCAAAGTGCTTCTGGAGCAGCCACACTTATGGGAAAAGTTTAGCCTCACAAAGGGAGGGCTCACCTCCAAGCGACTGGGTGCTGTACCATAATCCTTTTCTCACCCCTGGTCACCTCAGCAGGCTGCCAGATAACCTTGATGGACCTTCAGTGGCTTGACTCTCCAGCCTATCACAAAGTCCAAATGAATCCCTTCTGGAGTAAAAAAAAGAATCCAGCAAGTAAGGCTGTGTTCACTTTTGCTAGGGTCTTTAGGCTGGGTTGTTTTTTTTTAAATGCAGCTCTTTGTTTAGGCTCCCAAAGAAGCCCTGTTCCCTTTTGTGGTTTATGTCATTTTACTTATGATTGGTAAGGAAACACAGGTCCACCCACTGCTCTGGGTACCAGTTGAAGGCTTCTATAAACAGTAGCCATGTACCACTCACCTGAGTCTTTTATGGCAATCTTCCTGGGACTCTTCCAAACAGGTACATTCAACTTCAGCCCTATCTCAGAGCCAACAGCCTCAGATCCTCTTTTTGCAATCTCAGAGTAAGTTAAAACAGTCAAATTCTAGCTACTTAGTGGGCTCCTTTGGCCCAAGAGCAGCATCCACCCTAACTCCTCTGCTCCGAGCAAGGAAATGAGATGCTAAGGCCATGCATCAACTTTTATCTGACCCCACTGACTGGAGGACCTATTTTGCGGCTCTTTTCCTCCCATCTTGTTGCTTCCCAGGGTAGGGTGTAGCACACCTTCATGGCTTCCAGCAGGGGTGCAAAAAACTGGTACACCATAGTACCCATTGTGGAGCCATCAGAAAGAAAGACTTTTGGCAGGAGTACTAATAATGTGAAATTCAAGAGTGCTTTAGTTCCTGTCCCTTGCCACCTGACCAGTTACAAAGACTAATTACTCTTTCACATGATCCATGGACTCTTGTGACTGTTTTTGCAGGTAGAGCTAATCTGGCCTAGTTTTGCAGTAATGATCTAGTAGGAATCAAGATCCTAAGCTGTTAACCAAAAGTATTGGCAGATGGCTTGCTGCTCCCCTCTTTTTCCCTCACTGTCAGATTCGACCCTGTATTGGCATCTATCAGCCATTGGCTAGTCTGAGTAGGAAGGAACACACTCCATGTTTTTATATTTCAAACAAATGACAAGGTTTACTATCTATGAAACCAGAGGTAAGTATTATATCAAATAATTAAAACTCATATCTCCCATACCCCAAGGGTCCCTTATTCATATTAGGTCTTCTCCCACCAGGGTGTTGAAACTTCAGTAGTCCAACAGAGGATGACTACATCCAGGCTCCAGGCTGATGCTTGTATGAGGTAAGTCAGTTTCTCTGTTTCAGTCCCAGAGCCATACACTGTCTGCTTCAGTCCCAGGTCTGTAGTCTTCTTTTTGTAGACCACACAAAATGAATATCACCGGACTGCCTCCTGAATGGACAGCCTAGTTTCCTGCATTCACATATCTTTATATTAAATCTTCCTGACTAATCCCATTCCTGGATTCTTCCCACCAGACAGCACAGCCCTTATGCACCCATCACTAATTCTCTGCACTCGGCACTGTCTGTTCTGCACACGACCTCCATCTCCAGGCAGGCTGTCAACACCTGGCCCACTGCCAACCTTGGCATACTGCCCAGATCCTTTGGTCAGCTGCCAGTCCTTTACATCTGTCAACATCCTTTATTGATTCTGGTACCCAACAAGTGAGCCCCTTCCATTACTATAACTTTTCCCAACAGACCCTAAACTATCTACTTCATATGCAACAGAGGAAGCATTATAACTGAACAATTAGCCAGGCCTCATTTGCATTTAATTTCCCCCATTCACCCACAGATGCTAGCAAAAAATCCCCCCCCCCCCCGTAGCCAGGGCCGGATTAAGGCAGGGGCTTAAAGGGCTGCAGCTTCTTGCCCTGGCTTAAATGGGGCTACCAAGGCCCCCCCAAAATCTGGCCCAGCTGGCCTGAGTGGGCAAGCTGTTGCCACTCACCTTCAGCCTGCCTGCCCAGCTCCTGGGCTGGCTATTCTGTTCACTAGTCAGTCCAGGGACAGAGCAGGAGTACCATGGCCTCCACCCCACTGGTCCCCAACTTCTTCAGTAACACAGCACACTTCAGTGAGACAAACAATTCCACGGCACACCCACTTTTACTGAGCTGAATTGATTGCTCCTAAACATCACATTTACTTAAATTTACTATCATTATGGTCTCACTAGAGTGGTTTGCCACATAGTATATGCAACAAGCTAAAGAAGGATCAAATGTATTGTTTCATATCCACCGGAAAAAAATACACATCATCTCAATTTTGTCCTTTGGCGACCTATGTTTAGACTACTTATGTTTTGAAATAGAAACACCAATACCTCGCTTTTAATTTGATGATTAATTTTCATGAGTTTTATGAGTTGTAATTTTGGTTGGATAGAATATTATTTAAGATGAAACAATGTTTGGTTTACGTTAATTTCCATTACTATTATACAAAATTTCATGGCACATTTGGACAGTGCTCATGGCACACCAATTAAAAGCTACTGCTCTAGTCCACTGCTCCCCAGCCTACAGCAGCAGCACCAGCTTGTGCCAGCCTGCGCTCCCCCCCACCCTCACAGTATCTACCAGTAGCACACACCGCCACAGCCCCCATGCAGCAGAACTGGACCATGGCAGTGCTAGCCACACTACCCCAACCCCATCTGCAGTGCCAGCTGGGGCCTGAGAGCCCCTGACCCCACCCGCACAGCATGGGAGAGGGCAGTGAGGGTCCTCCATTGGTGTGTAGCCCCAACCCTTGATCCAGTGTTGTCTATAGCCCTGTCAGTCTTGGGTTCTCAAGAAGATCTGACCCACTCTTCTCTTTTTACACAAAAAGCTGTCAATAGCAAGATCATTATGCTCTAGGAGCTTCAGACCACAGGGCTTACAGAAACTATCTCCCATTCCCAAAATGAGGGTAGGCTCTGGCTGAGATCCAGAGCCACCACCACCAGCAGTGTCTGGCCCTGGTTGGGGATCTGCAGGCTGCGGCAGGATCCAGCCCCGGCCCCATCAGCAGGAGCCAGATAGTGATGGGAGGGGGTGGGCTGGATGTTTGGAGCTGCTTTCCCTGGGGCAAACTCCAAAATCCACCCATGTTAAAATAAAGAAGCCAAGAATCCTGCCAGTGTGAATTCATTATGAAGACCAGATTTTCACCATGAGTCTGTCTTGTCCTTATGCAAAGATGTTTGACTTTTGTTACACCAAAGGATGCACCTAGTTTACATAGCAATGGACTTTTATGTTACTGCTGTCTTCCTTAGCAAAGAGCAAGATTT
This sequence comes from Podocnemis expansa, assembly GCA_007922195.1. Classification (NCBI taxonomy): domain Eukaryota; kingdom Metazoa; phylum Chordata; order Testudines; family Podocnemididae; genus Podocnemis; species Podocnemis expansa. The sequence continues at coordinate 29,860,046 of ML681963.1, forward strand.
TGCTTGTGGTTTAAGTTAACTGGCAACTGTAATCTCCAGATGGTCAGTACTTTTCTCAGGTCAATCAATCAAATCATAGGGCTGGAAGGGACCTTGTGAGATCATTGAGTCCAACCCCCTAGGAATTGAACCCAAGACCTTCAGCATGTTAAGCAGAGGTGCTAGCCACTACACTATTTGCAGGGCCTCTTTTGTGTCATGGTCAGATTGTACATTGCCAGACCTACTAGTCAGAGCCAGAGTCTGCAATCACAGGACAGGAGACAGGAGTCATCTAGGTCAGATCACAATGAGGTCAGAATCAGGAGACAAACTGGAGATCAGAAACTTGAGTCAGGAACTAGTCAGTTCCAGCAGAGCTACCAAGAGGTCAGAGTCAGGAGACAAACTGGAAGGCAGAACCACAAATCAGTGCCAGGCATCACTCCAGGAATCAAATCAGACACCAGGAATCGTGCCAGGAGAGCAGGCTCAGGAAGCACAAAGTACTCAGTCCAGGGCAGGGTACAGCTCAGTTGTTCAGACAATTTCCTGTTCCTGCTGCTGGCTGAGGTAGGATCAGCAGGTCAGACAGGTGACCTGGATTTCCGGCAATAAGACTGAAGGAAAGGTGCCTCAAACTGCAACTTGGATTTCTGTGGCTCATGTAAATTCTTGACAGATGGAAGATTAGAGAGTAGCTCTTCCTGTAAACCCTGGAGACCTGTGGATCATAACACTTCCTGAGACTATAACCTATATCCATACCTGGGTTATAGGTAATGCTGTCAAGAGGAGAGAGAAAGCAACCAGGGCTGTATTTTATGACTGTTTTTGCCCTCAGGTTGTGCATCCCTGCCTGACTGGATGTGTTTTGGTACTTTATGTAAACAAAGACAAGCGAAAGAAATTAGCTGAAAGGATTCACAGGCATAGGAGACCACTGCTTGCTAAGTTGGATATGCTTTGCTTTTCCTTCCCTTTGCTAAAAGTTGCTTCACTGTACTGCGGATGTGTTCAGAGGAGACTTTATATGATTTTATAAGCATGTCATATAGTGCTATAATTATCATTCGTGATTAATCCTACCCACGCTAGAAAATTGTGTAAGTTTCCTTCTCAAAGGGTATGTTTTAAGTTTCTGTACCATATGCAGATTGTAAGTGTTATGGTTGGGAGTGGGAAGGGCAGATGGAAAGAGAGAAGTGTAGGCTAGAAGTATTCTTCTGCTAAGTGATCACTGTGTTGGAGGGACTGCATGGGAAGAAAAAGATTTGCTTCTCTTCTTTGACATGATCCTGCATGGTGTTGAACACTTGTAGATTCAGTTCTCAGACCCATCTTAGCAGTGCAACCTCCTGGTTCCAAAGTGCCCCTTTAACTATCTCCACCCTTCTCATAAAGAGAATGAGCTCCGCTGTTTGATAAAAAATCTCTTCCAGATTGCTGTCTGAAGAATCAAGGAGGATATTTGACCTCTGGCTTTGAAGTAGAAAACTTTCTTTGAGCCTTCTAAAAGCTCCATCTTGAAATATGGGGTCGGGGGGGGGGGAGTGAATACTGTTTCTGTTTCCCATTCCTGTGAGCCCAGAAGCTCCAATACTCAAATGAAGTTGTGTGTGCTGAAATAAACTCTTAAAAGACTCTGTTTTGCTTTTGAATCATGAAAACCATTTCCATTATAGGGGACAATTTAACAGTAAAACCAGCTTGTGGGTTCAAAAATAGCAGGCAGGAAGTTCTCACATATTCTAAGTAATCATTTATTTAAGTTAGATGAATTTGTCACATCAGAAAACATAGCACACTAAAGGCTAAAGATACACTATGATTAATTACCTGGTATTACAGCAAACGACAGCTTATATCCTCTAAAAGTCATTATCAGTTTACTGGTTTGCATTGCCATAATCCTTAATATAAATCACGTCATAGAACAATTTTGAAATGGAACTAAAATTAAACAGTGACAAAATTATGCTAAAACAGGACAAGACTATAGAAATACAAATTCCCACATTTATTTTTTCCCTTTAATAAAAACTAAAATAAGTCCTACATTATAACACTTTTAATAACCATTTCAACACTTTTCAGCCTATTAGCATTTAAGTAATTTAGTTTTTAAAAAGCTCTGATGAATTGAACACATTGCAACTTATTGCTGCCTCAGTTCACTGAGGAAATTTTAGAGAAATCAAAGAAGTTACTCTTAATTCATACCAGTGTAACAGAGATCACATTTTGGGTTCAGATTTTCAAAGATTTTTCAAATTAGGCATCAATTCCATAGAATGCTTTCAAAATTTCAACCTTGACCAGTCTACTCCTGTGGTATCCATGAAGAATGCAGTTAGTAAAAAATGCCTTCTATATCGCTGAGTATGTAAGGTATTGTAACTATTATAACTGGCATTATGGACAGGACACTGAATATTGTACTCATTACTTTGAGAGCTGCTACAGCTCTGAATTAACAGCAAAGGCTTCCTAACCTGGAGTCGTGTGGCACTTGGGCTGTACAGGTCAGGAATACAGAGAAACCTGTAACATATATTCCTCACTGAGTTAAGTACACAACAGTAAAGTACATGTTTTGAGCTATGAAATACTACACCTATGCCCAAGCCAAATGCATAGGAGTGAACATTTCAGGTATGCCTTGGTTGGACATACTTACTTTACTAAGGAAAATGCCACTTAAACCAGCTGCTGTGTTTCTGCAAGGAGCTTGTATTTCCAATAACTACCATGCAAAGAAACATTACAATTGACTCATGAAAGTAATGCTATTTTAAGCTGGAGTGGATTACTAGTCATGTGTATATTACTAGCTATAATAACAACTATTAACTAATAAAATGCATGTTCACATAACAATTAGTTTGGACTAAAGTTTGAACTAGGTGTGATGTGACCATGGACTAATGCTTAGTTCTCACTTAAGAAGTTTGAACTAGGCCAGTTAGTTTGAACCAACCGTGCATTCTAGTTCAAACTAGATGAACCTTTTTGCGAGTGAGGAACTCTGAAGGCCAGCCCCACCACACAATCCCTTCTCCCTCGTTCTGCCACTGCCAGCCTCCCCCCCCCGCGAACTGCACTAAATAAAACAGTAATACACTGATCAAACTGTATAAACGTTTTTATTTAAAATAAGGAGAGGGGTTGAGGCAAAGAGGAGCTTGGGAGGTGTTACAGGAATGTGTGGGTGTGGGGAGAACTGCGGGGCAGACATCAAACTGGGACACGTGGATGTGTGGATGGGGACTTTGGAAGGAGAGGGAGTCTCTACAGGGGAACTGGCCTGACGGCCTGGGCCGTTTTATACAGTTTGATCAGTGTATCCCGCAGCCTTCCTAATGGCCACCTCAGATCAGGGGGAGTCTGCGGTGAGGGATGGAGGAGTCCCTAGGGGTAGCTTCCTCTGTTGCAGGGGGTGCCTTGCAGCCCGCAAGCCAATGTAGGATGGTAGCAATGTCCTGCAGGGCCACAGTGAGGCCCGTCAATGCCTGGCTCTAGTGTTCCAATGTGATGACGACCCACTTGTCTGCATCTTTTACGCACTCAAGCTGGTGGATGGCTGGATCCTAGCAGGTACCCAGCTGCTCTCTCCAGGTACAGGTCTCCTCATGGGCCTCCTGGCCCAGCTGCAGGATGGTCTTGAGGAGGGCCTGCTGGGTCATACGGGTCCTCCTCCTGCGGCTGCTGCGGACTCGTGGGTTCTCTGCAGCCTGACTGCAGGTGGCTGTGTGAACTGCAGGGGGGGAAGAGAGAACAGAGTCTGGGTTACTGGCAATTGCTACCCTGATGCTGCGGAGTGCAGCCTGAGAGCACCTAGCAGCACCACCCTGACTGTCCCCCCATCTCCCAATTCCTGCCCTGTTGGACATGTCCCCGAAGGTATGTAAACCCATGCCATGCCACCGGGGGTGCAAATGATGGTGGGCAGCATGCTGGTGACGGCCTGCACTGGGGGCATCTCCCAAGGACATGGGCCATCACTGTGAGCTGTGTGTTGCTGCCCAGGGTGCTGTCACCTCCAGATCCCCCGGCCTGCATTTGTCTGTGGCTCCCCTCACCTTCTCGGGGCTGTGTGCCACCCATCACATGGGTCCCCAGCCCCTGTGCCCCATGGGAGTGCCTGCAGGCCACCCCTCTCCCCACGATCCTGTCTGTCCCCAGCCTCTGGCTGCCTGCCCACCTGTGCCACATGTGGCGCAACCCCTGATTGCATGGGGGGGGGAGATACTTACCAACAAGTATCCCAGACATCCATACAGCTGTCCCCTTGCTGGTGTCTTCACCTCCGGGGATGCCCCCCTGCATCCCCTTCTTCCTCCTCGGGGGGTGAGGTTTCTTTCTCCCGGGCAGGGAGGAGTTTCAGGCTGGATGGAGCTGGAGCTGGTGGGCTGCCTATGGGATGTCTGGCTTCCTAAATATCCAGAGATGCCTCGGGGTCCATGGACTCCCCTTCCATGGGCCTCTCTCCCCCGAGTCGCAGGTTGCAGTTGGGAGCCCGGTGGCCTCCTTGGACAGGAAGGCATTCAGCTCCTCATAGTAGGGCCAGCTGATGTTGCTTGCTGCCCCCCCGAAGATGCCTTGCTTCCCTTGTCCTGGCATAGTCCTGACTGAGAACCTTAATTTTTGCCTGCACCTGTTCTGTGGTACGTGTGTATCCTTGGGTGAACAGTGCCAGGACAATGTCCGAGTACACTTCCCAGTTCCTATGCCTGGCATGGAACTAGGAGAGGATGTCCTCCTGCCCCCAAATCCAGAGGAGGCAGAGGATCTCCTCATTTGTCCACACAGGGGCCCTGCAATGCTCCTGTGATGCTGTAGCTCCACCACATGCTGCCATGCTGTCTGCTTCCATGGAGCATGCAGCCTGGCCAGGGCAAATCACTTCTCCTTCCTGTTGCCAGGCACCCTGGGAGGAGGAAGGGAACTCATGCTGGAATTGATTTAACAGTTATTTTGAAATAACATGTCCAAACAGCGTTATTTCAAAACAACTGTTTTGATTCAAGCAACATTTTGATTTAAAAGCAGGTTTTAACAAATCAATCGAACTTTCCTTGAATCGAAATAACGGAGCTCATTATTTCAATTCAAGAAAAACATTGTGTGGACAAACTCTTTTAGATCAAAATAACCAGTGTTATTTCAATCTAAAAGCTGTGTGTGAGCATACCCAAACAGCTAAGTGGAACTAAATTGGGCATGTAGGGAGATATCTCTACCCAAGAGTATTAAAAGAAGTGGCACATGAAATTTCTAGCCCAAAAGGAAATATTTTTAACGAATCTTTAAACTCTGGGGCCATACCTTTGTGATCTGGAAAACTACAGGCCTGTTAGTTTCATCTCAATTATATGCAAAGTCTTGAAACTCATTTTGAAAGAGACAGCAGTTAAGTACATAAAGATAAATGGTAATGGAAATAAAATACAATATGGATTCATAAAAGGTAGATCATGCCAGATCAACTTGATCTTCTTTGATTAGATAACTGATCTTTTAGACAAAAGAAAAGCTGGAGATCTAATCTACTTGGATTTCTGTAAGTCATTTATTACAGTTACAAATGAGAAACTATTAGTTAAATGGGAGAAAATGAAGATTAACAGGAGAATTGAAAGATAGATAAATAACTGGTTACAGGGGAGACTATATCAGCTCATAGTGAATGATGAACTATCTGGCTGAAGAAAGGCTACTAGCTGTGTTCCTTACGGATCAGTTTCAGGACCAATCTTCAGGAATATTTTTTTTACTGACTTTGGCAAAAAAAAGAGCAGAAGCATGCTAATAAAATATGTGCATGACATATGGTTGGGAGGTATAACCAACATAGGGAATGACCAGAATATTATTCAAGATCTGGACTACCATGAAAACTGGAGTAATAGAAATGAGATGAAGTTTAATCATGCAAATTACAAGATTATGCACCTGGGGAGTAATAACAGGAATTTTTGCTGTAAGGTAGGGATTTATCAGCTGCAAGTGACAGAGGACGACAAAGACCTGGATTAATTGGTTGATCAAGGATGACTATGAACTGTTAATGTGATGCAGCCTTGGAAAAGGCTAATGCATTGTGAGGATACATCAGGTGAGATATTTCTAGTAGATATAAGGAAGTGTTAGTGTCATTATACAAGGCATTTGTGAGACTTTATTTGGAATACTGTGCACAGTTCTGGTCTCCCATGTTTAAGAAAGATGAATTCAGACTAGAACAGCTACAGAGAAGGACTACAAGAATAATCAGAGGAATGGAAAACCTAGCTTAGCTTGGCCTGTTTAGCCTAATCAAAAGGAGGATGAGGGGAGATGATTGTTTTCTATAAAAATGTCAGAGGGGTAAATACCAGAAGGGGAGAAGAGTTAAAGTTAAATGCCACTATTTACATAAGAACAAATGAATATGAACTGTCCTTCAGCAAGTTTAGTTTTGAAATTAGACAAAGCTTTCTAGCACTCAGAGAAGTTAAGTACTGAAACAGTCTTTCAAGTGGAGCGGTGGAGGATAACAATGGTAGCTGCCTTCAAGAACACTTACTATGTTTATGGAGGGGATGGGATGACGAGGATTACAGTGGAAAGTAGCCAGACTGTGACTACTAGGAGCAAATATCTCCAATGGCGTGTGATGGGATACTAGAAGGGGAGGACTCTGCGTTACTACAGAGAATTCTTTCCCTCATGTTTAGTTTGTGGGTTTTCCCTATGTACTCACAGTCTAACTGATCACCATATTTGGGGTAGGGAAGGAATTTTCCCCTGAGTCAGATTGCCAGACATCCTGAAGGGGGGTGTCTTTCTCTGCAGAAAGGGGCATGAGTCACTTGCTTTAAACCAATGTAAATATGAATGCTCCGTAATTTGAAGTCTTTAAATAATGATTCAAGGACTCTAGTAGCTCAGCCAGAATTTATAGGTTTATTATTAGAATGGATGACAGAGTTTCTGTCACTTGCAACGTGTAGTCACTCAGATTAAATGATCAGGATGGGTGCTTCTGGCCTTAAAGTTTGTGTGTCTATAGGTTTAAGTCAGAGCAGTTGAAGTAAATCTTGGTTGCTACACAAAGGACAAGTCTCAGTGTCAGAGTGGGAGAAATGTGTGATTTCCACCAACCACAGACAGGTGACATTTTGAGGCCCTGAGGGTGATTTCTACCCATCACTGACAAGTGACATCAGATCAGAGATACAGCTTGCCTGTTAGCTCTGAGAGGAAGAACTTGAGTACAGGAAGGATAGATACTTTAGATTCTCTACCTTTCCTCTTCTTCAGCCAATCCTTGTCCTTCACTCAATTGGCCCTTGTACACTGCTGCACAGGGAACCCCTACACCTCACAAGTGGTTTGCATCTCCATGCAGGAAACCTCAACAAGCCTAGCTTCCTACCCTCACCACAAAAGACTGACTGTCAGAGTCCTAGCTGCAGGTCATGGATCAAGAAGTCATAGTTTGCATTACTGTCACAGCAAAGGGTCAGCTTGCAGTCATTATAGATGAGCAATGACAAGACAGAACCCCAATGGGTACACTGAGGTTATAGAGCAGGGACATTGTAAACCTATCTTGAGGTAAGGTACAAGAGATGCAGCATAGTCTGTCTACTGTAGTAAGCCATGGCCCACCTAGCTGCAAATACAGTCATCACCTGTTTCCCCCAGGCCTTAAATAGTGTGTCCAAGCCAACTGGGATCTCAGTATATGAGACAGTCAGTAAGGCTTGAGCCTTCAGAACTTAGAAGCTTTCGTTTTCAACTGTCAGAGTTATCAAATGGTGGTGTGGACATGGGACCTGTCTGGAAGCCAACTTGTGTGGGTTCTAGAGTGACAGATCCTCAGACTGTGCCTGTTTAACTTTCAAAAGGACATACAAGATTGAATGGATTCAAACTGTATTTTCCTACTGATACAAAAAGTGGTGAGTACATATGCCGCCTTCTTACTCAACACATCTGCTCCTTGTATGCCGCCTAGGACAACTAACTGTTTAATACAGTGCCAATGAAGTAACCAAATGAATTCATTGGATTGTGGTACACACCTTCTCAGCAAATTAATAATCTCAGTGTCAACCTCAAAATCCTTCTTATAGGAAATACATTAGAAAAAAAAAACAAAAACAACCCAGCTTGATTTTGACTAGCCTGCTTGAGTTTGCATGGTTCACAGTTAGAAAAATCTTTTGATATGTACCATAAATACCTGAGCAAACTTGTTAGTGAAGTCAGGGAAAGGACAAAGAGGGACCTTCCCTCAAGGTCATTTTCACAGAACAAGTCTCATGACTTTGTGTGCACTTAAGTTGTGTGTTATAAAGTGAGAGAGGCTTATTGCCCCCCTGACAAAAGATAGACGAGAAAAAAAAACCTCATATATTTCATGGCCAAATGCAACATGACTTTGAAGGGTACTTTTATGAAAAGTAATAGAAGTTAAAGAATCAAACTAACCATCAATTGTAATCAGTATATAAGTATAATTTACATATGTGATGTAATTCTCCTTTTTCAATTACCCATTTTTTCTCTGAGATTCCCTTTGGCTAAGGTGACACTTAGCAAAGGCATAGCTGATCAACCTAAAAGGTCCTGGCTGGACTCCATCAACAGGCTGAACATGACCTCAGCAGCTGTTTCTGCTTTTAAGGTCACTGAGAGCCTTATAAACTGTTTTCCTTTCCCTCCCTCCCTAGAATTAGATAGCAGTATGGTCAAGAATAACTGACTAGCTTGTAAGTCTCAAGAGCAAATCCAAAGGCAATAAATATATCTAGTGCAGAGATATAAAGTTCAGGAAAAATCCCTTTGGGATCATCTCCACAGTTAGTGGCTGCTCTTCTGATACAAAATGTTCCAGCTTTTACCTTCTGACACTGTGTTGTAAAGTTACAAATACATTTGCCATAATACTTTTTGTGGAGAGAATCTGTTACTTCTAGGGTTAGATGAACTGTTTAGGATGAAAAAAAACTTGATCAAAAGCTATGACTCAACCTTATACAAACAATAAAGAACAGTCTCCCAGCAAAGGAAGAAATGGAAACTTGGGAACTTTATGCTACTGGGGACAAAACAGTAGTAAATAGACTGTAGGAAACATTCCTGCTTGGACAGAGTACTGGATTGGATGATTTTCTGTTTTCCATTTCAGTTGTCAATGTTTAATGTTGGGATGTCCACCATGTGGCTCTTGAGGCTTTCAATTGGGACCCTCAAGGATAAATGTGTTAAGAAGAAAACTTGCATTTGATTACGAATTGAAAATATAATCCTGAACTTTACACAACAGTGATTGAGACAGTCCCTTCACCAAGGTAGGGGGCACTACCTCCCCAATTCCTTGCCACATCTGCACTAGCTGCCTCATGCTGGGTCCTGAGAGTGTTCACAACAGCTGTTGTCTCTATCCTCTTGAAGTTGTGCAGCACACTTCCCATGGACCCCCTACTGGATTTCAGGGAAGGAAGAAGAGTAGGTGTGGCAGCTCCATGGCCTGCTTCCTTGTCTCATGCTGGAAGCCCTGTGAGAAGCAGAGTAGAAACTTTGTTTATGTAGTCCCCCCCCACCAAGACTAGTAAAGAATGGCTCCTTTCCCTTACACTGTTATTCAGAGGAGCCAAAAAAGAGGGCTGAGAATTAAACTTGTTAACGGCTCCCCAATTCTCTTTCCTAGCACAACATAACAGCAATCTGTGGACTGTTCTGTCTCTGAGGATGGTTCTCAAGAGCTGGGGTAGCTGGAGTGGAAGTGCACAAGTTGTTCTTCCCCCTTTCATCAGGCTTCTGAACCAAGTGCTATAATATAATATAATGAGAGATGTATAGGACTTCAATATGCTGAAATTCAGGATTTCTGCACACTAGAGAAATCTCCAGAAGAGGACATGTGGGTGGTTTGTTCTCTTTCACTACCTGCATGGTAGAAATGAAGCGAATCAGGTCAGAGAAGGAAGTATTGATTGTGGATCTTGATAATTTTTAAATACTGTGTTTGTCATTATGGACAAATATATTGAATAGTGTAAATTGATTCAGATAGACTTGACCAGTCCCTTCCCAAACCTTTCCCTTTTTTCTAAATTTAAACACCAGTTGAACATTTTCTTAATATTTGGATCTTTTCTTTTCCTCCCTTTTCTGCTGTAGGAGCCAGGCCTGAAAGTACCAGAAATCTTTTTTTCTCTCTCAAACCCTTCCTGCTCCAATACACACACAAAATCTGTCGCTAGCACACTGAAAACTCAGCAGTCATCTTTCTGAAGAGGCTGGATTGCCTGAATTTTGGAGCTGCTTGGCACTGGTAGAACAGCCTAATAAACCTGCAGCAAGGCTAAAAAACTGACCCCAAAATATGGTTTGTCCAGAACTACCCAAAATTTCCATTGTTATATCAGCTTCTTTTTGCAAAGTGGTACCATTCACTGACAGTATTGTGCAGTGCACCTGTGCAAAACATTCAAAAGTAAGTTGGACAACAGGACAATGAGAGAGTTATATTTGTTACTTTGGACTCCCAAATATGACCTGATTTAGGAAATAGGCCATAAGAATAGGTTACATTCTGAGTAAAAATCAGGGTTGTGTTTTTTTTTTTAAGCCAAAATGTTGCGATGTTGGAGAAAATTTGGCAAAAGAGTAAGGGGATATATAAAAAATTCCCCTGACCTTTCTGATGCTATTCCTGTGCATTTGTTTTACCTACTTGTTTTAGTGCTGCTTTTTTTCTTACAACATATTCATTTTTCACTTTCTTTATTAGGCTGGGAAACAAATCCTCATTATTATCAATACAAAAAGTTTGGAAAGATGTTTTATTATATAAGGATTAGACATTTATATGGCACTTTAATGGAACCTGTGATTATGCTAGCCGTATAAAAACTATAAGGATTATGAATCTTCACATTTTAAAATGATCTTCAGTTGGTCATAGGAAGAAATTTCTCTCTCCATGGAAAGAATTGTATTACACAGCTGGAGGCATAATAAGGACTTTATGCCTTGCCCTGAAACAATGCTATTTATTTACAAAAACAGACAAGGAGTCCTGTGGCACATAAAGACTAATAAATGTATTTATTGCATGAGGTTTCCCCCATCTTCAAAGCATCTGATGAAGTGGGATTTTCTCCAATGAAAGCTCATTCATTAAATAAATTCATTAATATTTAAGTGCCACAGGACTCCTTGTTTGTTTTACTAAACTAGAGTAACACAGCTGCCCCCTTGGAACTATTTATTTATGTGTTCATTCATTCTATTTTGACAGAACTTAAGGACTCCAGTCAAAGATCTGAACCCTATTGTGTTAGGCACTCAACAAACAGAATTCACAGCAAGTCCTTGCCTCAGAGAGCTTCCAGTCTAAGGCTGAAATTAAATGCAACAGGACGTTAAACATCCATTGATTGTCTGATGTGAGAGAAAAAAAAATATCTGTCTAAACAGACTGTTGACCTGTTCCAAGATCGTAATTCTTGGTTTTTATGTCATCTCAGTAAATGGATAAAGGAAGATGGGGAGGCAGTAATTTAATATTACAGTAATTAGATACTATTCTTTTCTTGGTCACTCTGGAACTCACCACTGAAATCAATGTAAGAAATCTGTGCCTGCCTAGCACTTCATGGCTGTCTGAATACTCCACTCAAAACTTCACGATGGCAATAGAGTGGGAGTTTGGATCCTTCTGTTATGGTTCCTAATACTGGCGCTAGAGGCTAATCTTCATTAATCTGATTTCTCCCATAAAAGCTCCTGCAATAAATATATTAGTTAGTCAAATGCCACAGGACTCCTTGTTTATGATACACAGTTGGGCAGTTCTGGTATTAACTAGAGGAGGAGAGGTGCAATATACTCACATGTAAATGTTCCTTAAAACTTTCAGAAAGATAACTATGAATATTATTTATTTATTGTACTCAGTTACAATTTCTTTCATTCTTTAATTCAGATTTGCTGTCCCATTAAGTCAGTTTACACTGTCATTCCAGCACAAAGAGATGCCATAGAGACAACTGAAGATTTCCCTCTGATAAAATCCAGCATGCTCAGCTTCATTACAATTCTTGTTGGCTCCATCTAAGGCAGACTGCATACCAGGACAGTACAGGGTCTTTTGAGGGCAAGAGGAGGTATAGCTGGCCCTTGATGTGCTTTGCTGACCCTTTGCCAGCAGATTTGTCTCTGAAGGTACATTAACACTACAGTTAAACCCAAAACGGGCCTGCTACATGACCTAGGCTTGCAAACTGAGGTTGTGAGGCTATTGAATTGCAGTGTAGACATTTCAGCTTGGACAGCTCAAGCACTGGGACTCTCCATCTAATAGGATGCCGGACCCCAGGCTCTAGCCTTAGCTTGGAAGTCTACACTACAATTAAACAGCCCGCTAGCTTGACTCTTACAAGTTTGAGTCATCTGAAACAGGCCAGCCTTGGGTGTCGAACTGCTGTGTAGCTATACTCTAAAATACTCTTCAAATAAGCATAAAATAGACTAACCTAGAAACTACTGAAATTTGCACTGAGGACTAATTCAGTCTATTTTCCATGCTTCCAGGACTGAAGAAAAAAGGGGGTTTAAGCCAGCTCTGCCTCCTCAACCATCAACAGAGTACAATGCAGCTGAAGTCTCTTTGGCTATGTCTGCATCTACTTTTTTAGTTCGGACTTGCTAGTCCAAACTAGAAAAGTCCAGGTTAGTCCAAACTAACCTCGGGCTAGTTCAAACTAACTGTGGCTTTTTAGTTCAAACTAGCCGCATATTCATGTTCAAACTAACTTTTTAGTTTGAACTAGAACATGCGGCTAATTCAAACTAATGGGTTAATTCAAACTTTTAAAGTTCAAACTAACTATTATTTTGCATATTGCCTGTCTTAGTTTGAACTAAAGTTCAAACTAAACATGTAAGTTCAAACTAAACACCAAGTCTTACAAGTTCAGGCTAAGCTTTGCCTTTTTGTGTGTTTATACTTCAATATGGCTAGTTGGTTGTTGAGATAATATGTCCTTCCATCATCCTTCATTTCAGCTCTTTTTCATGGCTTTCATTTCAGTTACATGAAATATCCTCATTTTTATAAAACTGTTTTAAAACATGCAAATAAGTATAGTAAGTAAGTGATACAGAAGTTAGGTGATAAGAATCCAAAATTTTACAAAGGTTCCCCGCTGTCTCATAGCAGAAATTAGACAATGACAACAAAAAATCCACAGGTTCAATATTGCTTTGCTTTTAAATTCTTACTCTCGGTTAATTGTATGCAGTAAGAAAGGAGAGAAGAGAAAATAAAAGAGAATCATTGATCCATTAATTGCAAACAAAAAGGAAACACATTAGTGGTTATGTGAGTTTAATATACTTAAAAATAAGTTGTTGCTTTGGTTCATTTCCAAAGACCTAGACATAATTATATAACATATAATTACTTATCCTGCGAGTTACATAGAGACAGGTCAGTATGTCCCAGTGTTTGCATGAAAGGACTAATAACTAAGTCTCCATTCATTTCTTGCTTGCAGAAGGATTTTATTAAATAGAATGGGGGGTATAAAAGTGCATTAGTGTTTTCTGTTCTGGTTTCCATGGGGCAAACATATTCCACAATCAATTTTATTTCTTTTCGTAATTAAAATTTATGTAATGCTGGTGGAAGTTTTCAGACTGGCAGCTTCAAAGGATACATGTCTTTTGTTTCTCCACAGAACAGGTAAAACATTAGAAATAGCAACACAAATTCCAGCAAGCTGCCTCCAACAACACAAAAGAGGAATTTAAATATCATCAATCCCTGGTTTCTCTCCTGGGATGGCCAATGAGGAGTTGTTTTATTTATTATTATTATTATTATTATTATTATTATTATTATTATTATTATTA
>ML681963.1:29886183-29922022 GCA_007922195.1 Podocnemis expansa
GGGGCTGCAGACACCCATGGGGTGAAGCACAGCCAAGCACCTCAACCTGAGGGTGTCTGCATGGGGACTGCAGGCAAGGGGGGAGAGCTGCGCAGCCAGGCGTGGGGCGCCAGAGAATCCCGGGGCGGCGCTCACCCCGGCCCCTGCAGCAGCAGGCTGAGCCGGGCACCCCAGACCCCACAGAGGGCTTTGGGGGCAGCCCGGGTGGGGGGTGCAGCGCCCGGCTGCGCAGCTCTCCCCCCTTGCCTTCAGTCCCCCTGCAAACACCAGCGGGGTGAGGTGCCTGGCTGTGCTTCACCCTGCGGGTGTCTGCAGCCCCTGCAGACACCCGTGGAGTGAGGGGCCGCTCCGCTTCACCCCACAGGTGTCTACAGTCCCCTCCCCAAGCGAAATAGCATGTCCACACTGTGGACTTGCTATTTCACTCCTTTATTTCCAAGACACCCTTTTTGTCTTTGGAAATAAGGTGTTTCAAAATAACTATTTATTTCGAAACAGCTTGTTTTGAAACCTCTTGTTTCGAAACAAGCCCTCTGTGTCTGAACACAGCCCTAGAGCCCATCAGGGCTTCAGCAGCCTCTCCTGATTGTGAAGAAGAATCCTCTTCAGTGCACTACTGCTGTGGCTTTGCCCCTCATATGCCTTCAGTTGCACTCTCATGGTACGATAGCCAGGCTTGTAAGTTGGTCCTCGGAGAACAGATTTTTGGCTGTATTCAGAGGCTTCGCTGCCCTGGGGAAGGACCCGGGGCACTGGCCCAGGCCCCGCCCCCAGCCCGCAGGCCCTGCCCCTGGCCCCGACCCACAGGCCATGGCCCCTGACCGGAGGCAGGGCTGGAAGCCGCTGCATGCCACTGCGGGCGGCTGGGCTCCACATGCCCAGCCTAGGAGGGGCCGGAGCAGCTGCCAAAGCTGCGGGCAGCTGAGCCCCGGATCCCCAGCTGGGGACGGGGCTGCCGTGGCTGCGGGCAGCTGGGCCCCGGATCTGCGACCCAATTGGACTGGAGACCCGGGTGGGGGGCTGCCAGACCCAGGGTACTGGTGCCGGGAGTCGGGGCACGTGCCCTGGGTGCCCAGCGCCAGAGACACCCCTGGCTGTATTCCATAATCGCTGCCCAGGAGAAATCTTTCTGTTGCAACCTCAGGGTTTTTTGGAACTCATGTGTCAGAAATATTTATTAGGCTTTAAGTGCCACAGGATTCCTTGTTTGTTTTGCTGAACTAGACTAACACGGCTACCCCTCTGGTACTTTTCAATGACCCAGTTCTTTCATTAGTATACAAGTGCCAGAGTAGGAACGGAGGTCTCATCCTTGAAAAGAGTGGGTTATCTCTCCTGTCAGTCTGTCCTCCCTGTCCATTATGTGGGGACAATACCTCATGGTGTGAAATTAGCATTCAAGAGATCTGACCCCTCCTGCAGAGGGAGATCAAACAAGCAGTCTGTGGGGGGAAATTATGCAATATGGGGGCTCACAAGCAGGCAGTGAATACCATGAGAGTTTCCTGGCCTATAAGGAGATAGCTGCCACCCCAAGAATGCCATTAGTAGAAGAGGAGGGGGTAGGTAAAGCTGGCTCCCTCCTACTTCCTTGAATCCCTGTCTAGGAATGTTCCACCACCAAGTCAGCAAGGCTCCAGCCAAAATTCACCAATGTGCTGTGGCCTGATAACAGAACTGGACTATTGTTTGCTGCCCCTGGATCAACTATCCTCCCTAGAGTACCTGGGTCTCAGGATCATCATCAGTCCTCCTAGGAAGTGGTAAACCCAGCGCTTCTTGGTGTTCCACATGACAGGCAGCTTCTTCAGCAACTTCTCTTGGTCCCAGGTGTCAGGCAGCTCCAGCAGCTCCTGAAAATTCTCTCCACTGCAGCACTTGGTCTTTAGCAGCAATGCCAGGGAAGAGAGGGCCTTCTCCAGAAGTTCCAGCCCAACTGAGCTAGATTGCTTACCTTTTATACCTCCTGTCCTGTCCTTCTGCTTTCTGCAGAGCAAGCATGAGTTTCCTGGCTCCTGGTTCCTCCTTGTCAATCTCTGAGGGATGTCATGCCCCTCAAGACAAACCCATGTCTGCTGATAATCAGTTCTATGCTCATTTCACGTTATCCAAGTAAATACATGTAGTCAGATCTCATGCTTCAGGACACAAACTGATCTAGCTGCAGGGGTCTGGATAGATTTTTATTCCCCCACACCACTACTTCTACCCAGTAGCAGCATTGCAAAATAGGCTGTATATATTGTGGGGTGGGAGGGTCATCGTTTCCTTCTCATGCATCTCACGTTGGACAGTGCTGGAGGTAGCATGCCAGAATAGAAGGGGCTATATTCTGATCCATTATTCCATTTTCCTGAACAGTGATTCCCATTATAAGGTTCGAATGGAAGAGTAAGGCTGGGGTGATGTTGTATTTGGAAAAAAGTTGCTGACTAAACTTTCCAGTGCCTATGTCTGTATGTTTGAATAGTTCCTTCAAGTCTATATTAAATGAGCTGCCAATTAATTGCTAACTTTCACTTTATCATTTCATTACAAGTCACTTCATTCTAAAGCTCCATAAATTCATATGTCTATAGTTGCCAAGTCTCTATGCATGCATTAGTCCTTTAATTCGCAGTCATTCCCATTATTTTCAATAAGCATCTAGGAGTAATGTCTCATGCCCAGTGTTTCACAGACATATTTCTTTGCTTAAGCATGTTATGTTGTAGCAATGGGAGAACTGGGTTGGTTAAACAAAGAATTGAACAAAGTCTTGGCCATAGTTGGAACCAAACAGAATCTGAAATGATTGTAAAATTTGGAATAGTTGGTCAAAGTGAAAACAAAATGAAAACTCTGGACATATCTATGAATATGAATATTAGTTTCATTTATTTTTATTCCTTTAGCACTCTCATATGAAGATTTATCCTGAACAAAATCTAAAGCGGAAAAGAAGCACACCAAGAAAAGGAGAAATACTTAAATACCACACAAAAGGATATTCTGATGATATTTCTTTCATGACTGCAATGAGGCAATATGAGAAATCTCATGGAAAAATCTGTTCTCATGAGATTTCCTGCCAAGCTTCCATTCCATTCCAGATAAATTTCACTAACCTTCCGGTTAACTGAAAACCACACTGCTAAATGTTTAGTACTGAGACAAATCCAACCCAAACCCTCCATTTCAACTAGCCCCGTGTGCTATACTAGGCCAAAATGGAATGATGATGTGAATTCCTAGGGAATACAACTAACTGAAAAACAGGAAGTATATTTGTGAAAATATAAATCATCCCTTTTCCCTTTTACTTTTTGAGCAAAATTCAAATTTGCTGTGAACAGCTGCATCAAAAGTTGAAAAAATATTTGCAAGCAACTCCACATTTTTTTCTGACCAGTTGATAGGGAAAAAAAGAAAGGTGATATTGTTCTCAAAGTGACTTAGTTCTTATTTTATTCAGAGGAGTTAAAATACAGATAAGAAGGATTCTGGTAACATAGATCTGAAGGAACACAATCTCTCCATGGTTTATTTGATCACTTCAGGTAGGACTAAACTATGGTGAACTGAATTCTAAAACCCACAGTTTACATCTGTCTGTAAGGAGCAACGGCAAGGAACTTTGAGAGAAAGTGATTTTTAATGCAGAAAAAAAACAGTTGTATTGGTCCCACAAAACCCAACAATAATTCACAGATACACATGTAGGCACCCTGAGCTTTACAGGCTTTTAAATTCAAGTAGGAGGTTAACATTTAAGCAGTTTCTATGTGCTGTAAGTTCTTCCATGGAGAGACTATAACTCCCATGGTCTCTTGGGAAAGGGAGAGAGACCCTTCCTGTGCCTCCAGGGGACACAGAAGGATGAGGGGCTCTCCATTTTGGGGGAGGGTGAATGCATAGCTGATTCCGGAAGCTGCTGTTGACTGCTCTTGGGGTTTCCGAGGCTGCTCCTAGGGTTCCTGAGACTGCTAGAGGCTTACTCAAGCAGGGAGTTTCAGAGGTGGGTGGCTTAGTGAGCCCAAAGCAGGGTCTGAGCCTAGAGCTGGCTGAGCTGGACCTGCAGTGAACGTGTGTCTGTCTCCCCTCCTTCAACCTGGAGCAGCACTTGTTAAGAAAGGGAGTCTGCTGAGAGACTGACTGGGCCTGAGAAGAGGCAGCATGGCAGTCCCTTTCAAACGGGGCCAGGACTACTGAAATTGTTTGGGCTCACTCCAGATCTTCACTGTGGCTCTGAGCAAATATACTAAGCCGGCAGAGTGCTGCCTTGCATCCTTTGACAGTCCTTCAAGTGTGCCCACACAAAGCAAGGGTTCGGGGTTCTGGACTATAGGGGAGTGTACAATCTGGAGGTGGGGTAAAAGAGCTGTTAAACGCCAGTTAGATAAGTTTCCTTTAAACTGTATTCTGTGTTTGTTCACTGATTTATTTACTTTCCCCTATGTATTTAAATTAGTAGTGATATTCAATTCCATTCCATTATGAGAAGTTTCCTTGCTCAATAAAGGTTTGTTATCTACAATTTAAGTACACTGAACGTATTATATATACAATTAATAAATTTGAATTAGATCCATGCCACAGATTATTATTCTTAGCTGCATGTGTTTAGTCCTGGATGTGCCTGGAGCACACCAGTAAGCATCTACAGGACCCACCTAGGTGTAGGCACTACCAAGTTAATTTCTTGTACAGCAAAAGAACTGCAGCAGAGGAGTGCATAAAGGATTCCCACTTAACCCACATCACCACTGGGAAACTCAGGATCTCCTGGTTGTCAGAAGCATTGGCGCCTGTGCACATGTGAGTGTTGCCTTCTCCCAAGTAATCCAGGAGACAAGGGAGGGGGTTACATACAGATGTAGGACACTCCTGTAACACTGGCCATTAAAACCACCCTTGTACTTTGCTGGCATGAAGAGTGTTGAAATGTGACTCTGGCTAACCCTGTTTGAATGTAATTCGGACAGATCTTAGACTGTAAAGGGCCAGATCCTTGGCTAATGAAAACCAAAGTAAATTGACTTCAGTGAAGTTAAGAGAACTATACCAATTTACAAACATAAACATCTATCCCATAGTTGTAATATACAATCTCTGTCACATAGGAGGACTACCCTATATTGGAAGGATAATATCATAATGTCTTCACAAAAAGCTCTATTACACAAAATCAAATAAACAGATTTTCAAAATAAACAGGCACTGATGAGATTTCACATGATTTTAAAGGTGATATTTGCTTGTTCTGATGTTCCACATAAATCACCAGGATACGCACTTTAAGGAACAGATTGCAGCTCAGAACATTACCCAAAGGAAATGATACAAATGTTCTGAAAGTAGTTATTGGGCAAGCTGAAACAACATGTTACTCAAACCATATAAAAACATTCACACTGTAATGCTGGACCCGTATTTTTTTTCATGAAAGCAGGTATTCAAATTACCTGACACATTTTCTGCCCAGTTTGTAAAAATGTATCAAGGCACCCTTTCATCAGTTATTATAAGGTACTGAAGACACATTATGGGGTAGATCTTTGTCTGGTGTGAATGGTGCCATTAATGGAGATATGATCTTTTACATGGGGTAAGGATCCACCGTATGTTGATGTGTTTTGGCAAAATCTTAGGATAGCTGATGATTTGCTTGAACAATAATGAAATAATAACAATATTCTGCATTTCTGTATTTCCCCTCACCCAAGGATACTAATTTATTGTCAGCTCTCCTAACAGATTGGGACAGGAAATCTTATCAGAACTGTCTGCCACATGGATAAGCTGATGC
This sequence comes from Podocnemis expansa, assembly GCA_007922195.1. Taxonomy (NCBI): domain Eukaryota; kingdom Metazoa; phylum Chordata; order Testudines; family Podocnemididae; genus Podocnemis; species Podocnemis expansa. The sequence goes on from ML681963.1 coordinate 29,891,972, forward strand.
ACAAAGGAGGTAAAGTGGTTTGCATGACACAGAAAGCCAAGAGCAGAATCAAGGAACAGAACCCCAAAATGACAAGAACTTGATACTGTTTTGAGGCCAACACCCAGAGACCCTGTTTTTATGAAACTGAAGTCTGAGTGCCAAACTTTTTAATGCATGCTCACATGCACACAAAGTATATAAATAATATAAAATGATTGATTTTAAAATCCTCCACTGCTAATATTACAGTAATGGGTAGCTCCTATAATAATGCTCTATTGAAAAGGGGAAGAAAAAAATTATCATGTTCATTCTCTCCTTTTGTGTTACTACTCCATTCTGGTTTATCTTTCTGTGTATTTGCCATGGACTAAGCTAACAAGTAAATCTAAACACTGGCAACAGAGATTTGTGTGAGGAAGCCGTAAAAGGCAAGACAACATAGAGTGCTAGAAGAAGACAGACTACCAGTGGTTTTTTTAATTTATTTTATTTTTCCCTCTGAATTTTATTTAACTGTTTAGTCCTGTCCCCTTTCATTTCACACTCTCCTTTCTAGTTCTTTAAGCATACCTGAAAGCAACATCAAACCTGTGTTCTCACCATGGAATTCCAGTTCATGAATCAACTTCCTACCACTGCATCCTTTTCAACAGCAACATGGGATGACTCCCTTTGCTCTTTCAGCATTTTGAATAGCTTCTTCTTTCCAAAGGACAAGCCTATTGCTAGCAGGTCATGCAAGGGTAGCGTAAGGGACTGCAAACTGTTTTTGACATACAATATATTATAGATTGCATCCCAAAATATTTTCCAGATCAAATGTTATAATATAGTAACAAAGGTAAATAGTTATAAGAAAAGAGGGGGAGAGAGAGAGAGATTCAGGCTCAAGAGGGGGAAAATTGACACATTTTCAGGTAGGATGTATAAAGAGATTCATGGATTTATAGAATTAAGGCCAGAAAAGATAATTAAATCATCTAGACTGACTTCCTGCATAACAGAGGCTATAATATTTCACTCTGTTTCTCTTTTACTGATCCCAAAAATTTGTGTGTATGTTTAGCAACAGTATGTCTTCCAGAGGCATCCAATTTTGATATAAAAAATGGAGAACCCATCATTTCCTTTAGTAGTTTATTCCAATGGTCAGTCATTCTCCCCATTACAACAATTTTGTCTAAATGTATAGTATGGAATTTGTCCGGCTTCAGCTTCCAGCCACTGATTCTTTTATGTCTTTCTTCCCTGTATCAGGAACCTTTATATTCCTGGTATTTTCTCCCCAAGGAGGTACTCATACTATGCAATCAAGTTACCTCTCAATCTTCTTTTTGATAAGTTACAAGATTGAACTCTTTAAATTTTTCATTCTGAGGCATTGTCTCCTAACCTTAAATCATTTTTCTGGTTCATTACTTCACCTGCTTCAGTTTTTCCATATTCTTTTAAAAATGTGGACACCAGTATAGAGAAAGGGTCTGCAACCTCTAGCTCCAGAGTTGCCCATGGTTCTTTGGCTGCCCCTTGCAGCTCTGGGTCCACCCCATCCTTGCCACCAGCAGACCATGCAGGTGGCTCAATCCTGGCTCCAGGCTCTCCATGAGATGTGGGGACGCTCTAGACAGTCCCTGCCAGGCTCCTTCAGGGGAACTTAGTTCCAGGCTTCCACCCACCCCATCAGCACCTTTGCCTAGCTCCCCCTACTGGGAGGCTGCACACATTGGGGCTCCCAGAACACTGGGTAATTGAACGAATTAAAAAAAAAAAGGCTCTTCTCATCTGGGTTGCCATCCCCTGCTATGGGGTATTGTAGCATTGGTCTTATCAATGCTCTATCTATATAAGATTTCAAGATTTGCTACTCTTTTCATCACCCTGAATCCTAGAATGTTTGTTGTCAATGAATGGAAACATCCACAAGCATGAGTGAGCTCTTTTTGTTTAGCATATCACAGGGTTTAGCCATCACTGGGATTCATGGTCATTAATGGCCATTTAAAAAAAATCAAACATATTAACTTTACAAATTATACCTGTGTGTTATACAGCTATACTAAAGCACATATTTATGCCATGCAAGAATCCTAAATCATTGTGATATCAGAAGTAATTCAGTTAGTCTCCACCCTTACTTTCCAGCTAATTTGCTAGCAACACTTTCATTGGTTTTATAAGGGAGTCTGCCCAGCTGGTATATTACTTGACCTAAGTGCCATAGCCATAAGACATCATGGTCTTTGATTTATTAAAATAAACAAGGAATCTTCTGGCACCTTTAAAAACTAACAAATTTATTGATTGCATGAGCTTTCATGAGAGAAATCCCACTTCACTTCAAGCATCTGACAAATTGGGGTTTCTTCCACAAAAGCTCATGTGATAAATTTGTTAGTGTTTTAAAATGCCACAAGACTCCTTGCTTGTTTTGTAAACTAGACTAACATGGCTACCCCTTTTGCATTTTGATTTATTAGTACAGAGACACAGAGCTGTAACTACGGTGGGGACAACAGGGCTTTGCCCCGAGCACGCCAGAGCAGCTCAATGGAGCCACTCTATTAAGAGGTGGTTTTTGTGATGCCCGCTCCAAGTGCTGCTAATTGCAAGGGGTGCGTTCTGATCGGAATGTGCCCCAGGTAGCAAAACAGAGCGTTACAGCTCTGCAGAGACAACTCCCTACCCCTACTCATCTCTTCTCTACATACAAGAATTGAACAGGTCTTTCCCCCACAAGATTGCACTAGCAGCTCATGTTGAATTTCCTTTCCACTATGACCCCTACATACTTTTCAGTGTCATTGATTTCCAGGGTAAGCCCCTCTCTCTGTAGCTATTACCTGTGTTCCTTGTCCCTAGATACATCATTTTGAATTTCATGAATACATTTTGTTTGAAAGGAGGTAATCTTACCAACCTATTCAGATGACTTTGTATGAACTCCCTGTCATATTTTCCCACTCTGTCAATCTTTGTGTCAGAGGCAAATTATGTCAGTAGAGATATTATATTTACCTGTAAATTATTGATGAAAATATTGACTAGCATCTAGCCTAGTACCATCCCTAAGGAACCCATTAGGAACATCTCTTTTCGATGATGTTTTCAAAATGACAACAACTATTTTAAAGATCTCTCATTTATTCAGTTGTTCTTTTTCCATTTAATGTGACCTTTATTGATACTGTAATAGCACTGTTCAAAAAAAATCAAAATGGCGTGCAGTACTAAGTCAAAGGCCCTGGAAAACACTACATGGCATCTACACAGTTACATCTGTCAAACATGTAATCACCTCAATAGATGAAATAAGATTTGTTTGACATATTTACTTTAAAACAATGTGAATCTTTGAGGTGTCCCTTCTCTTTCTTGGTACTCAAGCTCGAGCATATTTGTTTGTTTGTTGCTTTTTTTTTTTTAAATGGAGACCTGAAGACAGGTTGAACAATCAGGAAATTCATGCATGAGGCAGGAAAACACCTTATTAAAACATTAATTTTTTTTTATATTAAATGAAGAACTCCAGCCCAATATTCCATAAAAAAAAAAAAAAAAGCAAATTGAGCTGGAAAAGCCCTATTGGCCAACTGATCTAGTCAACCCTTCAGCTCATGTTCTGAGCGTACACAGCCTACAAACACAGTATAATTAATTAATACAACACATTCCAAGGGAACAGGTTTCTGTGGTTGTTAACATTACCAAGAGACCACTATTTTTTTTTTATAAAGCGAACTTATTTATTTTTTTCTGCTTACACTGAGTGGCAGTAAGGCCTGACTGCTATAAACACATTGTCAAATATAATACCTTTCCCATTGCTTCAGGGGGAAAAGTCAAAAGACAGATGGAAAAAGCAAGTGGCAGAATGGTGTTTCTGTCATAATTATGTTTTATGGAGACATGGCTCCATGTCCATAATAATCTACAGTCTGTTTAGATACATAGCAAACCAACAGTCAAATATACTTTGCAGGGTGTGATTTTTTATTATTATTATTATTTCATGACTTGTAGAAACTGGGTTTGAATTCCTGCTAAATCTAACAGGAAGATAATAAAACATATTTTTTCTCCCATATCAAAGCAAAAATGATTTTTTTTCCCTATCCTTCAGAATTCACTGAAGACTGCCAAGAGAGCAATACACTGAAGAAAGGAGGCTTGAACAGGAAGGAGTGAGATGGAGCTCATAAAGCTCCAAAGAAGTAATGGGCAAGCTCATTTTTATAAATCTAGAATTAACCCTACTCTTCATGCTACTACAGAAGTATCATCCAAAAGTTAAACTACAACTCTGAGGTTAAAAAGAGGGGGTTTTTAAGTTTGACTTTTTTTTTTTTTTTTTAATTCTTCTGCTTTCCTGGTCACAGCTTACAGAGGGAGGGGAAGTGACAAAGTACATGAAGACATCTTAGAAGACATTCAAGAAGACTCCATTTGAACCGCTTGCTTGTCTTCTTTAGTTTCTTTTCTCTTCTATTGCTTTCAGATGGCAGACAATAGAACCAGAAATTAGAATAGACCTATGAGGTAATTGTGCTATTGCAGAAAAAATGTTATATAGATTTATCTATACCAGGGTAGGTCAAGCAGTACAATACCCATAGTTTGGATGAAATTATTCAATAGAAAGGTGAAAATAAGTAATATTGATATAATTGTACCCATATTACATTGAACTGAAATAATTGCACTAGGATTTAAAAAAAAAAAAGTGTAAACCAGTCCTTATCTTCCAGCTGAAAGCTGCTGATAATTTTCAATTGGTATTCCTGGTGAAGAGGTTATCCTTTATTTACAGACAAAACAAGTAATAGATTTTCAGTTCAGTTTTGAAAAGTATGCTCTTGGGGGCAGTTACATCATTGTGTAGCTCAGTTCTATGCCTGACAGAGCATCGTTATGCCCATCAAGGTGTAGAGACTCTAGGGTAAAATACATACGCTCATTACATTTCCCAAAGAAACACATCTACAGTGGGCAAGCACCTTTAACAGGGAGCTCCAAGAGCATTTGGAAGACAGCACAGGCATCTTACCAATAGGGTATGTCTACACAGTAACTGTTATTTCAAAATAACCCATTTTGAAATAACTCATTTTGAAATAAAATCCTTATTTTAAAATAAGTTAATTCAAATTAACAGTTTGTTAATTAAGGGAAAGCCTGCTTTCAAAACAGCTGTTATTTCAAAATGGTTATTTTGAAATAAGGCTGTTTGGACATGTTGTTTCAAAACAGTTATTTCGAAACAATGGTGTTGTTTTGAAACAATGTGTCTGAATGCTGTTGTTTCAAAACAACTGTTTTGAAACAACAGCTATTTCGATTACCTGCTAGGTTTAACAGTTTTGAAAAAACGGCCATTATTTCAAAATAACGGGTCCCATTGTTTCGAAATAATGCTACGTCGTGTGGACATGAGAAATTTTATTTTGAAACAACGGCTGTTGTTTCGAAATAAAACTCACGTCTGAACACAACCATAGAGCCTGGCTATCAAGGAGTGAAGGTGGCTATGGTGGAGACCCAGAACCTCTACAGGCATATTTTGGCTTCCAAGGGTATTTATGAGTTTCTGATCATTACTTTCTCCCAAGGGAAACAAATTTTTGATGGAAGAGTACAAAATAAAGTGTGTAAGGTAAAATATGTGGGTTTTGCTTCATATTAGCATAATACAGCATGAAGTGAGGATTCTGTGATATAGCTCCTTAGTTTGCAGCATTTTACCAAGCAGACTCGGCAGCTTGGTTAACTGTATAGAGGTGAACTATGGAGGAATCTTGATACACTGTATTTTTAATATTTCAGTTGGTACATATGCAGCAATTATACAATGAAGAATTTAAGGGAATAGCTCAGAGATTGATACATAAGAATATGAAGAAAAGATGATGCTCAATTTTTTGGTAAAAAAAATCTAATATCTCTGCCTCTTATTTGAGGCAGATTCATTACACAATAATGATTAAGCATTCAAGACACATAAAGGGAGAAGAATTTGTCTGCCCTTTAGTGTTTTTTGACCTGCTTACTGTGATAGAATCTTTTTCCTGTGTCCTTAAATTGAATGGTTTATTAGGATGATATTAAGGCAGTTAGAAGAGGTAAGGGAATGTATGTATCAGAACATAGGTGAGTAGCTGAGGGAGCACAGGAAATGTGAGTGAGCTGACTTATGTGCATGAATATATGTATTAGCGCACATATATGCATAGCTGCCTATGTTTTTGTACCAGATGGATATGTATGTTAGATCTGTTCCCTGAGAATGAGTTTGACTTGAGAAGTAGGGGTTATGAGTAGAGCTGGCTGGAAATTTTCAACAAATTGCAATTGGCTGAAATATGTTGTTTCAACCAGCCAAAATATTTTGCAGAGATATGTTTACTTTGATAAATTTGACATTGTTTTTCAGGTCCAGGGATCTCTTGTTGCTTCTGAGGAGCACTAAATCCTAATAAAAATCTGCCATTTCAACACTATTGTATGTAGTTAGAAATCAGAAAGGTGTTAGTTTTAATCCACTGAGAAAAGAAAACAGATTTTCAAAATCTCAAAAGTTGTCATAAAATGGATTTACCTCCAAGCACCTCTAGGGTGTCACTGCCTCTGTGGGTGTAAGCTCAAGAGAGACAATTCCAAGTATATATCTTTACCCAAAAGAGAACTATGTAAAAGTGAAACAAACTTGCATTGTAAAAACTGAGCAAGAATAGCAACATTCAGCCTCTGAAGAAGAGAGACAGAAACCATCTTAAGCCTCCAGGTGGAGTGAATCAAATCACGGTTCCCTTGCATTCTAGCCGCATCTTTTATTGTTGAGTATGAAAGATACATCTCAGTAACACTTTACAACAAGTGGATGAGCATTACTAATTCCACTGGTATTTGTTGTATGGCAACACCATTAAATAGCAATGACCTAACTTGGTTTTAAATATGAAATTACATACTGTGCTAGAAAGATAGGGTCACTAATGATATGTTCAGTATGATGCAGTAGTGTCTGCAATATCATGTTCCAGTCTAAGCAGCTTTTGAATGATTCAATCACAAAACTGTTCACTGCTCTGAAACTTCACTTCATATCTTTTCCAGAGCTTTATATTTCAGTTTCTTAACCCCCCCCCAAAAAAAACAAAAACAAAAATAAAGCAAGCTTTTAAAATATTTAAGTTGCAATAAGGTTTACAATATCAAAGCACATCTTTTTTTTCCATTTCTAGGGAACAAATATCAAATAGTAATAATTCTTGTAAGTTTCTGGTCTGTGCTGTGGCCTAATAGAGAAATACTGACACTGCATAAAAAGTTTGTGGGTTCAGTTTCTTTTGCCCAACAAAAAATTTCTTAGCATATTTAAGAAATAGTTTCAGGGATTAAAGTAAGGCAGAATGCCCCAAAATGCTGTTCTGGGGCCCACTATTTTTAGGGGCTCAGCATTCTGGAGCCCCTAAAAATAGAACGTAGAGCTGGACCCTGCATTCCAGTGCCCACCATTGAAAAATAGCAGGCCCTGGAACGCAGTGTTCCAGTTTCATGTTCTATTTTTAGGGGCCTGAATGCTGAGTCCCTAAAAATAGCAGGACCCAGAGTGGTATTCCGCCATGTTCTGGCAGGCAAGGGCAGGGGCAGGAGCTAGGGGCATTGTTGGGGGGCTCAAGTCCTGCCCCAAACCCCTCCCCTTCCATGCTCCCCCCAACCTGGGGCCTGCAGCCTCCACCCCAGCCACACGGCTGCTGGACCCTGGGTCTACCACCCCCAACCCCCCAGCCGTGCTGCCGCCGGTGAGTGTGAAGGTGGCTCGGCTCATGCTGGGTGTGTACTGGGAGCAGGGGAAGGGCGCTGGCATGTGAGGAAGCTGGAGCTGGGGTCTGGGGGGCCCCTCCAGCATGGGGGGACCCACTGACACAGGAGGGGGGCCCACTGGCACAGGACCATTCTGGGGCCCTCCTGAATTATACTTTAACCCCTGAGTAGTTACTATTACAAGTGATCTAGTGCAACTTTGCAGAATCAGTCTACCTAGATAACTGATGCACTATTATAAAAAAAGCAGAACACTGAAAATAAACTCATAGCTTATTGGTTGTTAGGTACTAAGAGAAGGCTGGTACTTAATAAAATACAGCAGCAACCACAAAGCCCAGTGTTCTACAGATGTAGAAGGTGGAAGGGGGGGCGTTAGGAAAAATAGTATAAATTTTATAAATTCAGTAGTAATCTATTATGATTAAAGTAATAAACACAAAGTCAGAACCTATGATTTTTGTTCCTGATGTGCTACCAACCTGATGAATTGAAAATAAATAAATAAATTGGACCATTTGGAGGGTTTTCTTTTCCAGCTACCATATCATAGAATCATAGAATATTGGGACTTCAAGGGACCTCATGAAGTCATCTAGCCAGCTCCCTGCTAAAAGCTGGACTACTCCCACTAAATCATCCCAGCCAGGGTTTTATCCAAGGTAGTTATCAACCCCACCCCCCCATCTTCTCTTCTGCAGACTAAATAAGCCAAGTTCCTTCAGTCTAGCCTCTTAGGTCATGTGCCTCAGCACCCTAATAATTTCTGTTACCCTTGATTGGACTCTTTCTAATTTGTCCACATCCTTTCTGTAGTGGGGAGCCCAAATTGGATACAGTGTTCCAGATATGGCCTCACTAGTGCCAAACAGAGGGAAATAATCACATCCCTCAATCTACTGGCAACACTTCTAGGCTATCTCCACACACAAGTGCTTGTTTCAGAACAAGCTGTTTCGAAACAAACTGTTTCAGAATAATGCTTTATTTCAAAACGAGTTATTTCAAAATAACAAAAAGTTATTTCAAAATAAGCGGGAATCGAAATAGCATGTCCACACTGTGGGCTTGCTATTTCACTTCAGGGCCAGGGCACCATGGGAGGTGTGGCAACATGGCCGCCTCCCTGGGCCATGTCGGCAGCCATGTTGGTAGCCAATCCCATAAAAGCTGGCCCCGACCTCACTTCCCTGTCTACTCAGGCTAGCAGCACGCTGCAAGCGATGGACTTCACCCGGTTGCCTAGCCAGTGCCATGCGACACCCAGCTAGCCTGACCGCCTGCAGAGTGTCCTGCTCACATGGGACACTGTGGTTATGGAGCCAGAGGGTGACCAGTCTCTGCCCGAGGCTTTCATCCAGCTGGTCCACAGGGCAGAGCTACTGCCCCTGCCCCCCTCCATGCCTCGCCACATCTAGGCCCGGGAGATCAGCCCAGACTGGTGGGAGTGAGTAGTGCTGTGGACCTGGGGGGATGACGACTGGAGGTGGAACTTCCGCATGACCAGGGCCAGCTTCGCTCTCCTGGTCACTGAACTCACCCTGCCGCTGCGCCGCAGGGACACCCACATGAGGCCTGCCATCCATGTGGACAAAAGAGTGGCCATCGCCCTCTGGAAGATGGCCACTCTGGAGTCCCACAGGTCAGTGGCGCACCTGTTTGGTGTCGGGAGGTCCACCACTGGGAACATCCTCATCGAGGTCACCACAGCCATCAACCAAGTCCCACTGCAACACTTTTTGAGATAAGGGGAGCTGCAGGACACTATCCCAGGCATGGCCACCCTCTGCTTCCCCGAATGTGTGGAGATCCGCGACGCCACGCACATCCCCGTGCGAGCCCTGGAGCATAGGGTCGCTGAGTACAGAAACCGTAAGGGGTACCACTCCATTATTGTGCAGGCCCTTGTGGACCACCGGTGCCTGTTCCAGGACTTGTATGTGGGATGGCCAGGGAGGGCCCATGTCGCCAGGGTCCTCCGGAACTCTGCCCTCTACCGGGGCATGGAGAAGGGCACCTTCTTCCCCTCCTCACAACATCAATCTTGGGGGAGTAGAGGTGCCCGTCCTCATTGTGGCGGACGCAGCCTACACCCTGCAGCCATGGCTCATGTGGCCGTATGCAGGGCCCCTCGATCCCTCGCGGCAGATCTTCAACCGCCACCTGACTCTCTGCCACCAGGTGGTGTAGCGGGCATTCGGCAGCCTCAGGGCCCCCTGGAGGTGCCTCCTCACCCGCCTCCACCTCGCAGAGAGGACACTGCCACAGGTCATCACTGCATATGTGGCCCCCAACAACTACTGTGAGCAGCGCGGTGAGCCCATTCCACCTGCGTGAGAAGCTGAGGCCCGAGTCCTCGGCAGGGACTATACAGAGCCCCGACCTGTGCCCACAAGGCAGTGGCCATCACAGTGAGCCCCGTCTGTGTGCGACACCCTCCGGACAGCCTTTGCAGAGGAGGAACGCTGAGGGCCTGGCCTTCCCTGCCCCACACCACCCTCTCCCCCATTTACCCACAGCCAGCCCCCACCCCTCCACCCACACTGTCAACTACCCCCAATAAAACCACTCAAAACCACAAATAAGTTTCAAATTATCTATTTATTTTAGAATCAGGGGTTGGGGCAGGGCAAGAGCTGGGGGGGTATGGGATGGGGCAATGTGGGGGCAGTCTGGGGGAGGGGGCAGCAACTTGGAAGGGGAAGGGGGACTTCGGGGAGTTTGGGGAGGGGGCAGCAACTTGGAAGGGGAAGGGGGACTTTTGGGAATTCGGGGAGGGAGCAGCAACTTGGAAGGGGAAGAGGGACTTTGGGAAGTTGGGGGAAGGGGCAGCAACTTGGAAGGGGAAGGGGGTGAAAGAGTACAGGGGGCAGGGGCGAGATCAGGCATCACCTGTGGGAGGGTCCGGGGGGGTGGCGTACCCTGCCTGTGCCCATGGCCACCCTCTGGCTGTTGTCGCCTCCAGGGAGGGCCAGGTGGCGAACCCTTGGCACACCCTGGTGGGGCCATCCTGTCCACGAGCTCCCGGATGGCGGCTGGCAGCTGGTCTGTGAGGTGCTCCATGGCTGTGGCCAGCCGGTCATCCGCCGCGGCGACCTGGTCGAGGACCCGGAGGGTGGCATCCTGCCACTGCACCAGCTAACGGCGCTAGGCCTGGATAGATGCCTCCATGCATTACCCGTTGTTTCAAAACGAGAGAACGTTGTTTGGACATGCCACTTCTTATCTCGAAACAAGCTCTGTTGTTTCAAAATAAGAAGTGTGTGTGAACATACCCCTACTGATGCAGCCCAATATGCCATTGGCCTTTCTGGCAACAAGGGCACACTTCTGACTCATATCCAGCTTCTTGTCTGCCATAACCCCGAGGTCATTTTCTACACACTTACTATTTAGCCAGTCAGTCCCCAGCCTTTAGCAGTACATGAGATTTCCTAACTGCAGGACTTTGCACTTGTCCTTGTTGAACCTCAGGAGATTTAATTTGGCCCAATGCTCCAATTTGTCTAGGTCTCCCTGAATCCTATCCCTACTCTCCAGTGTATCTCCCATTCCCCTCAGCTTGGTGTCATCCACAGACTTACTCAGGGTTAAAGTAAGCTGGAATGCCCTGGAACGGTGTTCTGGGGCCCACTATTTTTAGGGTCTCAGCATTCCAAGGCCCCTAAAAATAGAATGTGGAACCAGAATGCTGCATTCTGGGGCCCAGCATCTAAAAACTTCATGCCCTGGAATGCAGCATTCCAGTTCCTCGTTCTATTTTTAGGGGTCTAAACACTGGGCCCCTAAAAATAGCAGGTCCCGGAGGTGCATTCTGCCACATTCTAGCAGGCAGGGGCAGAGGCAGGGGCCAGTGGCATTGCTGGGGTGCTCAAAACCCCAAAACCCTCCCCTTCCAGGCCCCACCCCAACCTGGGGTCTGCTGCCTCCAGCCCAGCTGCACTGCCTCCCAGACCCAGGGCCTCCTGCCTTGCCAGCCACGCTGCCACCGCTGAATGCAGGGGTGGCCTGGATCATGCTGGGGGGGAGTACTGGGGGCAAGGGGTGGGGTGCTGGCATGGGGGGCAGAGCTGGGGGCCGTGGGGACCAACAGTATGGGAGGTGGGCCCACCAGCACAGGAGGGGGTGCAGGAGTTTTCCAGGGCCCCCCTAAATTATACATTAACCCCTGAACTTACTAAGTGTGCAATCTAGCCCATCATAGAATCATAGAATCATAGGGTTGGAAGGGACCCCACGAGGTCATCTAGTCCAACCCCCTGCCAAAAAAAAGCAGGACCACTCCCATTAGATCATCCCAGTCAGTGTTTTGTCCAGCTGGGACTTGAACACCTCCAGAGATGGAGATTCCACCACCTCCCTAGGCAACTTATTCCAATGCTTCACCACTCGCCTAGTAAGGAAGTTTTTCCTAATATCCAGCCTGGACCGCCCCAGCTGTAACTTGAAGCCATTGCTTCTCGTTCTGCCCTCTGTTACTACCGAGAACAGTCGAGCTCCCTCCTCCTTGGAGCAACCCTTCAAGTAGTTGAAGGTTGCTATCAAATCCCCCCTCAGTCTTCTCTTCTGCAGGCTAAATAAGCCTAGTTCCTTCAGTCTTTCTTCATAGGGCTTGTGCTCCAGCCCTTTGATCATTTTGGTTGCCCTCCTCTGGACTCTCTCTAATTTGTCCATGTCCTTTTTGTAGTGGGGAGCCCAAAACTGGACACAGTATTCCAGATGTGGCCTCACTAGTGCAGAATAGAGGGGAATGATCACATCCCTCGATCTGCTGGTAACACTTCTTCTGATGCAGCCCAGTATGCCATTGGCCTTTTTGGCAGCAAGAGCACACTGCTGACTCATATCCAGCTTCCCATCCACCATGACTCCCAGGTCCTTTTCTCCAGTGCTGCTATTTAGCTGATCACTCCCCAGCCTGTAGCAGTACATGGGGTTTTTTCGTCCCAAGTGCAGGATTTTACACTTATCCTTGTTGAACCTCATGAGATTCCTCTTGGCCCACTGCTCCAGTTTGTCTAGGTCTCCCTGAATCCTGTCTCTGCCCTCTAGGGTGTCTACCGTTCCCCCCAGTTTGGTATCATCTGCAAACTTACTAAGTGTGCAATCTATCCCATCATCCAGATCATTAATGAAAACATTGAACAGAACTGGCCCCAGGACCGACCCCTGGGGCACACCACTTGTTACTGCCTGCCAACTTGACATGGAGCCATTGAATCCTACACGCTGAAACCGTTGCTCTAGCCAGTTTTCTATCCACCTTACAGTCCATGCATCTAACCCATACTTCCTTAATTTGCCAATGAGAATGCTGTGGGAAACCGTATCAAAAGCCTTGCTAAAGTCAAGGTATATCACATCAACGGCTCTTCCCGCATCCACAAATCCAGTCATCTCATCATAGAAGGCGATGAGGTTGGTCAGGCATGATTTACCCTTGGTAAATCCATGCTGACTGTTCCTGATTACTCTACATTCCTCCAAGTGTTTCAGGATGGATTCTTTGAGAAGCTGCTCCATGATTTTTCCAGGGATTGAGGTGAGGCTGACAGGTCTGTAATTCCCTGGATCCTCCTTTTTGCCTTTCTTGAAGATAGGTACTATATTTGCTTTTTTCCAGTCCTCTGGCACCTCCCCCGTTCGCCACGAGTTTTCAAAGATAATGGCCAACGGTACTGCTATCTCATCAGACAGCTCCCTCAGCACCCTCGGATGCAGTTCATCCGGCCCCATGGACTTGTGCACATCTAGTTTCTTTAAGCAGTCCCTAACCTGACCTTCTGTCACCAAGGGCCTCTCTTCTTCTCCCCAGTCCCCCGTACCTAGTGTAGTGGGCTGGGAGCTGACCTTGCTAGTGAAAACTGAACTAAAAAAAGCATTGAGCACTTCAGCTTTTTCCTCATCCTCTGTCACGAGGATGCCTGCCCCATTCAGTAAGGGACCTACACCATCCCTGATCCTCTTCTTGTTATTGATATACTTGTAGAACCCCTTCCTGTTATCCTTCACATCCCTTGCTAGTCGCAACTCCATTTGTCCTTTGGCCTTTCTGATTTTATCCCTGCAGTCCCGAGCAATGTCTTTATATGCCTCCTTAGTCATCTGTCCTAGCTTCCACTTCCTGTAAGCGTCCTTTTTATGCTTCAGCTCAGTGCAGAGCTCTCTGTTAAGCCACAGTGGGCGCCTTCCACATTTGCTGTGCTTTCTCCTTATCGGAATTGTATCTTCCTGTGCCCTTAGCAGGGTTTCTTTAAAATGCACCCAACTCTCTTGGACACCTTTCCCCTTCAGATCAGCCTCCCAAGGGATCCTGCCCATCAGTTCCCTGAGGGAGACAAAATCTGCTTTTCTGAAGTCCAGGGTCTGTGTTTTGCTTCTTTCCTTCTTTCCTTTAATCATCAACTTGAACTCAATCATTTCATGGTCACTGCTACCCAGGCTGCCATTGACTTCTACTTCCCTGATAAATTCTTCTCTATTTGTGAGCAGCAGATCGAGAGGCGCAAGGCCCCTAGTTGGTTGCTCCAGCATTTGTACCAGGAAGTTGTCCTCAACACTCTCCAAAATCTCCCTGGATTGCCTGTGCACTGCTGTATTAGCCTCCCAGCAGATGTTAGGGCAATTGAAGTCCCCCATGAGAACCAGGGCCTGTGCTCTAGAAACTTCTGTTAGTTGTACACAGAATGCCTCATCCACTTCCTCCTTCTGATCTGGTGGTCTGTAGCAGACACCTACCACAACATCCCCCTTGTTGCTCTCCCCTCTAAACTTAACCCACAGACTTTCAACTGGCTTGTTTCCACTTTCATAATGGAGCTCTGAGCAGTCATAGAGCTCCTTTACATATAGTGCTACTCCTCCCCCTTTCCTTCCCTGCCTGTCCTTCCTGAACAGTCTATACCCATCTATTGCAGAGCTCCAGTCATGCAAACTATCCCACCACGTCTCTGTTATCCCAATCATGTCATAGTTCTTTGTCTGCGCTAGTGCTACCAATTCCTCCTGCTTGTTTCCCAGGCTCCTTGCATTTGTGTATAGGCACCTAAGATACCCAGCTGATTGCCCTACTTTCCCATTTTGACTTTCAATTCTATTGTATCTACCTCCCTGGATTTTCTTTTGGCGTTGACCTCCCCCACCTGCCTCAGGCATTAGGGCTTCATTAGAGCATCTAAGAAAGTTATTTGATTCCCCCCGCATGTTCCAATTATCCTCTCTTCTATCCCTGTAGTTACAGTCCCGGCACCCCCCAAGTTCCATCCCATCCCCCTGGTCTCCCACATAGTCACTTACCTGTGGGCTTTGGTCTCCTTCCCCCTTCAGACCTAGTTTAAAGCCCTCCTCACTAGGTCAGCCAGTCTGCGTCCAAATACGCCCTTCCCCTTCCTCGAAAGATGGAGTCCATCTCTGCCTAGCAGTCCTTCTTCCTGAAACAGCAACCCATGGTCGAGGAAGCCAAAGCCCTCCTGACGACACCATCTTCGCAGCCAAACGTTCATCTCCAGGATGCATCTGTCTCTGCTCAGGCCTCTACCCTTGACCGGAAGAATCGAGGAGAACACCACCTGTGCTCCAAACTCCTTCACCCGCGCTCCCAGAGCCCTCATCTAGAACATTAGTGAAGATGTTGAACAAAATCAGCCCCAGGATCAACCCCTGGGGCAATCTGAGTTTGCTTAATACTTTCTGTGCCTGCATACCCGTGCAGATTAACAATGTTAGAAAGGCACTTTGAGACACTCTGATCAGAGGTATCATGCACACGTTATTATTTATTAATTATGGCTCAGCTAGGATGGAGATAGTTTCTATCTGGCTTTTCCTTGTCATTAATAGACCAAATTCATCTGTGGCTCTGACATCTTTGTGCTCGTCCAATGACACAAAGTAGACCAACGATTGAGTTTCAAACTGTTTTGCAGCATTGGAACAGCACAAAGCACACACAAGATGTATATCTGAATCTGTTCTAAGCACTTGACTTTGGGCCCTCAAATTTTTCTAGCTACTCAGGAACTGCCAGGAAATCCCTCTCCTCCTAGGTCATTGTTGCTTAAGTATTAGCAGAATGGAAACCTGGTGCTAAATCAAGCCATTAGATATTGGGCTATTGAGGTCCATTCACACCATAGTCCATTTGCACTGCTGTTGGAATGCTTACAGAATGCTCAGGGCTCTATAAGTGGGGCACAGCACTTATTCACTGTAATTAAAATATAAGAAATCTAAATTAGACATGGATCCAAACCAGTCCTTTGGATTTGAACATCCCAAAGATTTTGGGACTGGGGAATGAGGCTGTTGGAAATCCAGATCCAAATTTTGTGGCTGAAGCCTAGTCCTGTTTAACAAACATGTAAGAGGCCCTTCATCTTTTATGCAAAATATAATTAATTTGTGGAATTCACAGGCAAATGGCTTAGGACGTTTCATGTAGGCATTTCACACTGAGTAGAATAAAAGGTTTTGTATGCAGTGTTTTAAATGTGTCCATCCCAAGATATTACACAGCCAAGTTGGGTAAGGTAATGTCTTCTGTTTGACAAAGTTCTATTGGTAAGAGAGACAAGATTTTTGAGCTACTAAGAGCACTTCTTCAGGTCTGGGAAAGATATTCAAAACGTCACAGCATTCACCATGAATGGCCCCTCTTAGAATATGTGCTGATTGCTTATATTTAATTACTACTTGTTCTATCTGATGTGCATCTGTAACATTCCGGGTATGTTTACACTGCAATTAAAAGCCTGCAGTTGGCTGGTACTAGCTGACATGGGCTTGAGCAAAGGGGCTGTTTAATTGCAGTGTAGACATTTGGTCTTGGGCTGGAGTCTGGGCTCTAAGGCTATGTCCACATGTAGATGCTTATTTTGAAATAAGTTAATTCAAAATAAAACTGTTATTTCAAATGAACTTAAATTGAAATAAGCAAAAACCTCAAATTGAAATAGCAAGTCTGGACACAGGACTTGCTATTTCAAATCAGGAGAGGGGCAACATGGGAGGTGTGGCAACATGGCCCCTTGGCAGGGCCATGTTGCCAGCCAATATATAGAAAAAGGAAGGCAGCCTGGGAAGGAAAAGGACAAAAGAGTTAAATTGAAATAATGGTTATTTTGAGATAACATGTCTGAACGGCGTTATTTTGAAACAATTGTTTTGAAATAACGGCTATTTCAATTTCAGCCTAGGTTTTACTATTTCGAAATAAGGTTGGTTATTTTGAAATAAGGAAACATCATTCGTACATGACAACTTTCAAATCGAAACAATGGTCATTGTTTCGATTTAAAAGCATCATGTGGACATAGTCTAAGACTCTGCAAGATGGGAGGGCCCTAGATTTCAGGTTGCAGCTTTAAGTCCTAAAGTTCCCAATTATCAAAGCGACTGACAAAGTGAGATTTTTCTCTTATGAAAGCTCGTGTGATAAATAAATTTGTTAGTCTTTAAAAGTGCCACAGTACTCCTTCTTTGTATTGCAGGTAACAGACCTTTAGTCTGAGATCTGCAAGTCAGGGTCATGCTACAAGTGTTTACTTGCAATGTAGTATCTTTCCCAGATCTGAAGAAGAGCTCTGTGGAGCTCAAAAGCTTGTCTCTTTAACCAAGAGAAGTTGGTTCAAGAAAAGATATTATTTCACCCACCTTGTTTCAAGAATAAAAAGAGAATGTATCTGTAATTATAGAACAGCCCACTCACTAAATTTTCACATATTAAATACACATGCTTCAGGGAATTATCTTAGGTGGTGAAAAGGAATTAACATAGATAGTGAAAAGAAACATACTCCCAAAGTTATAAAACTGCACAATAATGTATCTATTTGATTTAATAAATTATCTGCTTTTGATCTCTCTAAGAGACATGGTCTTGGACTAGATGAGCTATTGGCTCAGATCTGATATGGCAATTTATTTGTTACATGTTAATTCTATTCATAGAAGATTTAACACACGTCTAGGCTTTGGTGTACAACCTGGGCTAATTATTGATTATATCTGGCACAGACCTAAGAAAAAATTTTCAACACAACTGGCACAAACACTGTTTCACTAGTGTAACAAATGAAGTTCAGAAACCTCTTACAGGCTTATGAAGCACCCCCCTTCAGAATACGAGCAAAGGGGTAAGAGTTCATTAATTCAAACAAAAACAAAATTTGCTTTGTAGACTGGAAGAGATGATCTGAAGGCTAACCTTTGCTCATGTGGTACTGAATTCTCAAGCATATTTATTTATCTCTAACAAAATTAAGTGTATGGGGAAATTAAAGGTTCATTTGGAAATGTAAGTGCTTCCACTTGACTCTGGAAGTCCTCAATCACAATCTGAGTTGCATCAGAGTATCATTGTAAATAATACTATGAATAAATGTATACTCATAAGAACTGCACTAAATTTATACAAAACAGAGTACTCTGCTGCTAAACTTGCCAGAGGTCTGTCATGAAGGATGGGGTAAAGATGAAGAAGGATTGCTTATTGTGGTTCAAGGGGCCATGGAATAAGAAGTAAGAAAAGTGTGTGTGTGCATGCATGCACACACATATACATTGAATATTAAAAATTTATTGAGCTTTATTTAGCCTTGGAATTTTTTCTTCCAGGAAATCAGAGAAACTTCATTATCTGAATTAGATTAGATTGGATAAAGCACTGAAAATTAATTTAAAAATAAACAATAGGTGTTTTTTCCTCATCCTTTATTTCTATGATTTCTTGGATGACCAATCCCTGTTCCTGTCAACTTACTACAGGCTCAAACTACAAGACAAAAATAACCTTGGGCAGAGGTTCTCAACCCATGTTGTGACACAGAAGTCCCCCTGCCACAAGTCAGCCCACTGCCACCTCCTGCTGACAAAACAAACCCTTCTTCCAGTAACATGGGGCATCCTTCTGCTTTTTGTGGTGGCAAGGCCTGCCCCTTTAAGAGTCACGGCCAAAATTCCTTGTGGTGGCAGCTTTTTGTGGAGGTAGGGGCTGATGTTCCTTGAAGAATCGCCACCTAAAGTATCCACAGAAGTATTTTTCTTTTTAATGGTGGGAGCTACTTTTATTGAAGACACCACCAAAACTGCCTTGGTAGTGGGGTGAGCTGAGTCAGTGGAAGATTCCTTGGAGGGTAGTATCCTGTGTCAGGCATGGTTGGGAGGGCTACCAACTGAGTTGTGGCACTAACAAAGTTGAAAACCCCTAACCTAGGGATAGGCCAACTGATTTGTCTAATATAAAAACTAATCAGAAGCATTGCCTAAGATGTGAAATAAACACTGAGTTGAACATTTTAAATTCAATTGTCTTTCATTAATTAGAGGAACGAGAGCAAATGTCCATGCCATAGCTATTCAATGTACCAAGTGATCTTATTTTCATTACCTTTGTCCTCTGTGTCCCTTTCCCTCCTTTTGCTCCTCACACTCATTGTTCTTTCTTTGCTTTCAAATTGAGCTCCGACTCTACAACTTCCTATATGCAGGTGTATTAATGCACCCAGCCATAGCAATTTGCCACATACAAGAAGTGTGTCCTTCACAAGTTTGTCAAGGTACCCTGTCTACCTGTGTGTTTGTACAATATGTAACACAATGGAGCCCCAGTCTTGATGGTGGTCTCTGGATGTTACTGTAAAGAATTACAATGCAATAACAACATTTTGTGGCTGTTTCTGATTCTTCACTTACCATAAGTGTATTCTGCATTAAACTCATGATGCATATTTTTTGCTGGCTTCAGGAATGTCACCAGGGAGCCCAGCTTTTAGGCATGAAAAATATCACAAGAACACCACTGTGGTCTGCAAAGCTGAGTTAAGCACTTTGGTTCCTGATACAGTGAATGGGGAAAGATAGGCACTTTAGATTGTGATCCACAAAAGCCTGCACCCTGGGCACAGGTCCCTCTGAAGTAGTTAATGGAAAATGCCAGTAAGAGGGGTGTATGCAAAGATCCAGCCATCTCTTGGGGATAGGTGCCCAAATCTGGAATGCAGCAGAGTGTTTATCTCTGATTAGTGATTCATTAGCCAGAACTAGTGCCACCTGCTATCAGGTATCTTAGGCATCTGAGGTGTTTCTTGCAGGAATGAATTAGGCACTTGCTTCACTCCACACAAAATAGCCAAAAGAAGAAGAGGAGATGATGGCTAACTTTTAGCTAGAACATTTAACTGGGATGTGGAGACTTAAGTTTAATTCCCCCCTCTCTGCTGGGGAAAGGGGCAAGGGAACAGACTCAGAATGGATGTTTTTCACATCTCAGGAAGGTGCTTGAACCACTGAACTATAGTATACTCTGATCTGGAGTTCCCTATATCTCTTTTATAGAAACTGGTCCACTGTGGAGGAATACTGAAAGAATGATTGGAACACATTGACGGGACCAGGGTCTCCCATATCCCAGATAGTATCCCTAACCACTAGGCTACAGAGTCATAGTCACACACTTACTTTCTGGCTCTGGACCAAAGACTCTTTGACACTATTTTCCATAGGAGGTGATTTTTTTAGCTGATATTCCACACCTGAAGGCATAGCTGCTACTGGCATTCTGAAGCTGCCCAGGTGTGTATTCTGCTAACTTGTTCATTGACATGGTGCCACCTGAACTGTGGAGTGGTGTGGAAAAATGGCATATCATGGAGGAATAAATAAGGAAGCCATTCCTAGAATCTTTGTGAAAGGACTGAAAAATCTCCATGAGCATTTCATCAAAGCTGTTTAGGAGGAGATAGGGATGTCCTCGGTATATATACAAACTGTTCTACATACCTCTCTCCAGCCTAACCCCATAAGGCAATGAGAAGCAGATGCAAACTCTGTTTATTACACTGTTGCCTCTTCTTGTATGAGTAAAACAATACAGAATAGAGTTCTATGTCCTGTTAATGAGGAAGGGCCAGGATCCATGTTTACATTTAAACACTGTAAGGAAAAAAGACATGCCCACACATTTCCAAGGTCCCTTTCCCTTCACTGTGCTCATCTATGTTCAGCTGGCAGGTCTGGCTAGACTGTGGTGGAGTCTCAACTGTGATGGAGTCTCAAAGGCTGTGTTCACACACAGGGGGTTATTTCGATATGGTTGTTGCAAAACAACTTGTATTGAAATAACGCCTTATTTCAAAATGACTTATTTCGAATTAGCAAAAAAGTCACTTTGAAATAAGGAGAAAAGCCGGAATTGAAATAGCAATTCCGGACAACAGTTATTTCGAAACAACTCACCGTCATTTCGAAACAACATGTTCAGACGACGGTTGTTTTGAAACAAGTCATTTCGAAACCACCGTTGTTTCGAAACAACACGTTTGAACGGCATTGTTTCAAAACAACAGTTGTGAAACAACGTTGTTCTGCCCACAGACTAGCTTTAACTTGTTTCGAAACAACCATGCATCGTGTGAACAGCCGAAACCTTATTTCGAAACAACCTCCATTGTTTCGAAATAAGGAGGCTATGTGAACACAGCCAAATAGTCTTGGTTGGCGGTATGGCTGGCTACCCCAAAATGTCTCCCCTCTCTTCACTGTTTATTGCAGGGATCACAGCCTTCCAAGATATCTACTACTGTTTCAGGTGCTGATGGGGCCTCTGCCAATTATGGCTTGCAGCTCATTGTAGAAGCAATAGATCTGTGAAGTTCCTTCATTTTCATGTGACACTGCCTCTGATCCCTGCCATAACACTTTGACTACATCCTCTGTACAATCTTTTCATAGCTGTCTATGTTTCTACAGTTGGTTTGTAGCTGTGCTTTCAGTATTTCCCCTGCAAATAGTGTAGTGGCTTAATACGCAGAAGGTCCTGGGTTCAATTCCTAGGGGGTTAGATTTGGTGATCTCATGAGGTCCCTTCCAATTTCTTCTATCTGCTTCAGGCAGGAATGCATCTAATGGAAGGAGCTTGCATATTCAGTTCAGTAGCTTCACACAAAAAGAGAAAGCTGCTAGGTGTGCTCACCAGAAAAGGCAATCAGGAAAAGACATTTTTAAAAAATACCTAAATGGTTTTAAAGGAGCAGGAGGTTTCTGGTCTCCATCATCCCAAGCACTGGAGTTTACAGTAGTGACCAGAGCAGTCACTGCCAGAGATAATAGGACAGTGGGAAGGCATCAGTCTGAGGACTGTTAACACTGACACAAGTCATGTAGTGTTTATGCTCACAATGTGTCAATCTTTGCTACAAACGATTGTTTGGGCAGATGATTTTATTGCATTATTTTAAAGGGTAATTTTGATCAGAGGGAGATAAATCTGAATATTGATACATGCAGAAAGAGGTTGATGCAAGGCAACTTATGACAACCTATTTTATAGTGGAGACCAAGCCTCAGTGACTTATGAAAGGTTTGTGTTTCAGACCTATTAACAAATAAGGGAATTTAGCACTTTGTCAGGAAGTCAGTAGTAATGTGAGCTCCAGAGAGGAGAATATTCTATTCTGCACTAAAGGATGTAGCATCAAGAGTGTTACCTCTGTGCCCTGATATTAAGAAGTTTGTCTTAATAAAACTATGTAAATCCCAATTAAGTACTTTAAGTGCCACAGTTTCAGTTTCAGTGTAGACAGTGTTGGAAGGAACCTCAAGAAATCATCGAGTCCAACCCCCTTTAAGTATTGTCCCCACAATTAACTTCATAAGAGGTAAAAAAGTGTGTCATTAGTGATTTATTTCTTCCAGGATTCAAATGAGGAAAAGGTTGAACTCATATTATTCAATATTACAAATATAGCTTGACTTACTCACAGATATATGTGTATATAAATTCCTGGGTGCCTCTTTACTTCCTGATTTCAGCCAGAAGTGGAAATACTGAAAATGAAAGTATTTCTGATCTGTCTCAAAATTAGGACATGCTGGAAATATCACAAGAACCTCTTTTTATCTGAAAGATTTCTATACCAGGGAGGTTTGACTGATCACATGAGATCCTGGAAACATCTGTGAATTTTTTGAGGTTTATCTATCATAAATTCTGCACTCACACATGTACAAAAAGAGTTAGCCTGAGGAATTCATTGCAACGAGTTGTAACTGATTCAAAGAACATAGCAGGATTCAGAAAAGCAAATGACTGGAAATTTATATGAACAGTGAAAAAATTGCTGAGGGTTTTTAAAAAAAGTTTAGAAGGGACGTACACCCTCATTACTCAGGACATAAGGCAATGTCTAAATAACACTGGTAAGCATAACTGCCTATTGCAAAGTTCTTGAAATTCACTCTGAAATATTTGGTCTCACCACTGTCAGGGGTATGATGTTGGACTAAAGAAATCAATGGTAAGATCTTGTGAGCCAGATCCTCAGATAGTGTAAACTGGCACCAGTGGAGCCAATTTGTACCTGACCCCTAAGATGCTATTTTAAGGCACTGATGTATATATATATATATATATCTGTCAACGTCAATTTGTTTTGCAAGTGTACTAAAATAAAAAGTACATACCTCCATGGAAGAGTATTAGTTCACAGCATAGGTTAAATATTCAGTACACTCAACTGTAATTTTGTTTCATGTTTGCCTCTTACCTCAGTATGCCTTAATGGTTAATTCCCTGTGCATGGTGTTACTGAATACAGTATAAGTCTTCTCTTTCTCTGTTAAATTACAGCTAAGATAGCTACAGAGAGCAGGCATTGGGTAAAGGTACAGTCACAAAAGTTGTTTTGTAGTGTGCATTGACAACTGACACACAAAGGCCTATAGTTTTGAGGTACATCTGCATTCATGTCTCTTTTTTTTTCCCTCTGATGTGATTTTTCACACTTCTCAGTCTTTCCTCCTACAAAAGCAGGAAATAAAAGTTTCCTTGAAGTCAGACTTGTAGTGTTTTCTCTGTACCACTCACGAGCTTGGAACAATGCCAGAAAAATGCCACTGGATGCCTTAACCCTCTTAAGTGAAAAAAAGATTTCCTGTAAAAAATCAGTTCCCTTATGATTATCTACATGGGATCTTAAAACTACTCTATTGTACTCCCACGGAAGAAGGTTTACTGAACTGCATACAATATATAATCAAAAGTTCAAACATCTAGCCATAAGATCAAGGGAACAGTATATAATAGTTCTACATTATTAAGTTCATACTGTCCATGTTGCCTGCTTGTAATATTAACACTAAGAAGGCAATGTTTGCATACTGTCCAAAACCCTAATCCAGTAAACAATCCATACTGGGATTAAGATGACAAATGATTTAGATGTCTAACTCTCATTGAATTTCAACAGGTTTTGTTTACCTAACTCCCTTAGGCTCCGTTGAAAATTCCAGCCTTACACATACACATTACTTTAAGTGTATACTCATATGTTTAAATATATGCATATGCTTAAATGCTCTAATCAATGAGTTCCAAATATATGTCCCATTGCTAAGGTTAGGATAGCAGCCTGAGGATTTTAGACGTCCATTTGCTATTAAAGTAAAAGGAAACTGCCTGTATCATCTGCGTAACTTTAAAAATCTCATACCAGATGGAACACAAAGAGTTCTTTGCATACTGGGACAGATGTTTAGTGTTCATACCTTCCCACTGACAAAAAATCAAAGATGTTTTTAATTAGCTACAATGACTTTCATTGGGTTATAATAACAATAACAAGAAATATAAAGTAACAACAAAAAGAAGGGAGTTTTCCCTTCAAGTGGAGTTCTTAGTTTCAAGCTATATCCAATTCATTCCTGGGTTCACTTCTCATGCATTCACCCCTTTGCATTCCTGGGTTCATGCCTCAGGTTCAGATCCAATTATTGTCAGCTAGCCAGTTTTATGAATGCCACCACACACAATGATCCATGTCTTAATGACACAGTAACTACATATGATCCACACAGTACTTAAAACTCAGTTACATAATATTTACCATCTTCTTAATAATTCTCAGAGCTTGGCAGTTTAGCTCTAAAATTCCTTGAGTCAAATTCAGTTCTAGTGTAATTCCAGTCAGTATAGTCACACAAGGAAACAACTGCAAACCTTATGTCCAAATATATGTTTTCCCTTCAAGGAAACAACATGGCAATATGTTGCACAGCCAAGAGAAAGTTATGTGACATTAAAAGTACATGTTCACATCTGGAAAAGACATGGCTATTTCTGTATCTAAGAAGAGCTAATGGACTTGTGTAAAGAGATTTTACATTTGTCCATTTGGTTCTCTTAGATATTTGTCAAAATGTTTGTTCCTTGAACTATAGATGTGCCGTAAGAAAATGAGATAGAGAAAAGAAAAAGTACAATCTGAAAAAATAGAAATTTACATGTCACTTAACAGTCAATCTTTACTTTCTGGTAAGTATTTATCAATATACCTTTGAAAATACTTATCACTCATATGCATGAACCAAAGTTCCTTCTCAGAATATCACAATCTAGAACCAGTTGAAAAAGAAAAAAAAATTGTTTGTGTAACTGTCAAAGTTACTTTTATTTAGAACAGACCAATTTTAAAAAAATAGTCATAATTTGTTTAAAATAATATTTTAATAGAAAATTATCCAAGCATTTATCAAAAATTATTTGTTAAAACTGTTTCCCAGCAATATAGCATAATTACATAAAAACAAAGAAGCAACAACAACAACAACAACAACAACAAACATATTAACATATTGGATAGTTATGAGGTTGATTGCAACAGCACTGTGACACTACAGTCATGGAGCAAGACATAACTGTGCTCAGTGCTGTGTAAACTCAGAAGACAGATTTTGCTGATCTCTGCCCCAAAGTGCTTGCGATCTTTTTTGCTAAACATTTTGATTAAAAAATCAATCTAAAAAAGTCACAAACTGCATGAAAAATAAAAACCGACAGCATCGTTTTGGTGGAAAAATTGCTTTTGTAGAAGACCAATTTTCAGGGGGTTTTTTTTGTTTTTTTTTTTTAAATTCCAACCACTTCTAGTCCCAATGGCTTTCTAGTCATAAAGACAGTGCAGTCACCAGTTTACATGAATGGAGAATATGGAAAGGAGAAGAAAGGTACTTACATTCACAAAGTGCAGGACGCTGCCACTAAGGGTTGATCCTACACTTACTGCAGTCAGTAGCAAAGTTCCTATTGACTTTAATGTTGTGATATCAGTACCATACTGGGGCAGGTCCAATCTCTCATCATAAAAAAACAATTTATATATTCTCTTTGCAGACATCTAGGGGAGATTTTCAAAGTCTAAGAGAATTAGATGCCTGTCATCTGTGTCTTTGAAAGTCTCCACGCTAGTTACTAGAAGGTGAGATAGTCACATTCATGTGAGCAGAACTGATTCCATTCGGTAAAAGTCAACAGCACCACATACACCAGCCATGCACTGCATTATACATGAACAGAATTTATGTGGCTAAAGCCCTAAATAGCCTCTCCTGAGTGTGACCTTGGAAAAAAGCAAATCTCCTAATAACTCTGATGTTTATTCAACCCTGACTGCTTGTGGCTCCCTGTATAATGCCAATCCTTCAGACTTCTCAGTTTACTTAATCCATTTTGTTCTAATGCTCTCCTCCCATCTTTATCTCCATACATCTTCATTACTAGCACTCTGGTTCACACTGTTGCTGCAGGGGTTAAGCAGGAGATATTTATTAAATCTAAACTCAAACAAATGTTAGATAGTACAGACCTGCTACTGGAAGTATAGAGATAAAAGGCCATTTGCTTGCTTAATTAAAATTAATCAGAAATAATGGAGTGTCTTCAAGAAGAATAATATAAACACATAACACTAATCTCACAAGCCCAAATTACACAATAATTTGAGACTCTAAGGCTCATTGATTTAATACAGTATTTAGTGCAGGAGAAGACTTAGGAAAGATCACAACCAGTTTCCCTACATGATAAAACTCTTAAACCTTTGATTCAAAATCCTTCTGTAATGTTTAAAACAATTCCTAATTAAAGCTTCCCTCTGATGTTACATGGGTTGGAAAGCCTTTTGTAATGTGATCTTAATAGACTATTAATAGCAGGGCAAGATTAAGGGATTTATTCTCCCCTTAATAAGCATATGTAGCTGCCACTAATATGAATGGAAGCTATTCATCCATATTGATCATCATATAGACCTTGTAGTCTAACATTCATTGTTTAGCCCATCCCTTCCCAATATGTTTGGGAGGAATCTGCCTACTAACAGAGAAAAACTTCCAGATCTGTACCCTCACACCCCCACCAGCTCTTTAAAAAAAAAATCCCCTGTTTTTGTTTATCTGATCATATTGGGAGCATAAAGGAAGGGACCTTCCCTGTCTCCAAAAACGATATGAATGTATTAGACTTTGGACTTTTTCACTAATAAACATCCCATTTAGCCAAGCGGGTCCGGTTTACCTCTCTCTAATGTACTTTCCATGAGCTCAAACTCCACTATCATAACTTAGTGAAGGAAATTTGGTGCAAAAAAAGAATTAGGCCAAAACCATACAATTATGATCAGTTTAGGCTTCTTTGGTACCACCACTGGCTAATACATGGATTGAGGATGTTTTGACAAACTGATCATCTGTAAACTCAAATAGTTAAAACTTGTTCCATTGCTAGTTACCTGTGGAACCAAACTGGACATGTTCTTTCAAGCAATCAAAGATCAAGAAGCAATCTTAAATATTTTCCCCAATGCTCAGAAGTCCTGGTGATAGCTCTTTAGTTGATGAACATTAACTGAGAAAACCTACACTTTGTATGTATGTATTTTTACCTGGCATGCATTCTTTAGAGCTCATGAAGGTTCCATGTTTTGAATAAATAAATATGTGTCCTGTTTCTATGGGCGTAAATGCAGAAGTGATTCCTCAATATAGGAATGAGTTTGGTTCATGGCTACTGGCCCCCATTTGAAAGTGGTGAGGAGCTGCACTGCCACAGCATCAGCTTAAAGAGAAACCGTTTCACTAGGACTTAGAGGGTATGTCTACACTTGCAAGTTAGTTTGAATTTAGGAGGCTTAATTTGAACCAACTTAGTCCCTGTCTACACTAGGCTTTCATTAGTGTGAATTAAGGAATTCGTTAATTTGAACTAATGAAAGCTTATTTTGAACTAGTAAGACCTACTGGTTAGTTAGAACTAAGGACAATGTAGACAAGAATTAACCCTTAGTTTGAACTTAGTAAGTTTGAACTAAGGGCAGTTAGTTTGAATTAACACAGTGGACTAATTCAAACTAATAGTAATTCAAATTAGTCCACATTGTTAATTCAAACTAATAAGTTTAGTTCAATTTAACAAATTTGAACTAACTTTTCCTAGGGTAGACATAGCCATAGTTCCTTCTGTAGCTCCTGCATGCTCTAAAAAGAGTATTCCTACTCCTATCCTTTAAGAAGGTGAGGTATGCTCTCCTATATGTGTCTAAGTCACACCCACTCACTGGTGCAGAGGGCTAGAGAAGGTACAAGGTCCCATTCCTTTCCTGCTCCAACCTACTATATTTGGGGTGGTGTGGATCTACTGAGGCATCAGCAGGGAACATACTCACTAATTATGGATCATAGGGACTATAAGTGTCTTTTGCTTTCTAAGGTATGTTTGTGAAGCCTCTTTGAGACCATTCTAGATGAAAAGTACTGTCAATATTATTAATCCTCAGCCAATCTTAATGAAATGGTGCTGAAAGACACCACTATTTCTCTGCCAGTTTTGATGAAAGTACAACTCTTCCAAAGCCTCCAACCTGCAGATCTGCAGTATAACATATACTGCGTACTTCCATCCATGGCAGACCTAGTATGAAGTATGTATGATGGGATGAGAGAGATTCATAACGTCTCCTTCCTTCTCCATTGGGTGCAACATGTGCCCCTACATGCATTAGTGGGGATCAGTCTCTGCACATTCAATACCTCTGGAAATGCATTTGGTATAGAACTGAAGGCATAAAAGGGAAAGAACGCTTGGGTCCCTACTCAGAACAGTGTCACCCTAGTCTGCCCTGTAATGTTTTTCATAACTTCTTATTGAGAAAAACAATATCTAAGTATTTGGCAATTATCTGTCTTGTTAAGGGCATGGTACTGTATTTCTAAGTGTAATTCCAGTCCTGAAAGAAAGAAATTGAATTAGTTATGTCCCTTTATTTCTAAATGTTTTCTCTATTGGTTTTGCATGTAAGAGTCTTGAAAGCTCAAAATAGCCATTTAAGAAAGAAAGAAAGCAAGCAAGCTTATTAGCTACTTTTGAAAAATAAATACTTAAGCTATAAAAAAATTCCTTTGTATAAAAAAGAGTCCATATTATATACCCATATTAAAAAAAAACAGTCACCTGTAATGCT
The DNA here is from genome assembly GCA_007922195.1 of Podocnemis expansa. Classification (NCBI taxonomy): domain Eukaryota; kingdom Metazoa; phylum Chordata; order Testudines; family Podocnemididae; genus Podocnemis; species Podocnemis expansa. The sequence continues at coordinate 29,921,068 of ML681963.1, forward strand.
TTCTGAATAGTTTAAAGAAACACAGTCAAAGTTAGAAGAACTAAAATTTGATCTTTTTTCATACATCTGCTTGCAAACACCATGTGATTTTTTGCAAATACACATCATACACACAAACCTAATTTCATTGATATATTTGCCTAGAGAAAAACTAGGACAACATACTTTCACTAAATTCCATATTACTTTTTTAAACAAGCAAAACAAACAAGAACTGCAGTCTATCATTCAATAACACAATGAAAAGTCTAGAGTGAGCATCTTGAAAATAAAAGTGGTTTCATAGGAGATACAAACTTAGACTGAGACAGGAAAATCAAATTTTGCTCATGGAAGAGGAAATCCTTTCTTTGTATCATATGGAACAGCTGTAATAATATGATGCTACAATGGAATATCTCCTGTGATACAGACTGCAACCCAACACTCTTTCCATGATCATATCACTATAGTTACATGTCTGTTTACTCAAGATGGGCTAAAATGAAGGCCTTGAATCAGAACTCTAATGAAATTGTATTTGATTACTTGAATCCAAACCTATTCACTCTGTTTTGGTTCTGAGTCAGAGCCAAAATCAACAAGACCCTATTTTATGCTTCTAGTTTGGATGGAGCAGAAATCTGAGATTACCTGATTTTGACAGATTCTTACTTTTGGGGGTGCCATAAACTCAAGTGAGTATATGGCATAACTTCACTACCACTGAATTCAAACTCTCAAACTTAGATGATAAATTCCTCAGGATAGAGACTGATGTTTGTTATGTGTTTGAATACAGTCCAATACAATGGGGCTCTGGTTTACCATGTGGCATGTAGGTGATACCATGACATAAATACTAAAAAATAGCCTAAACTTAATCCAGATCCAAACACTCACACTTTATCTTAGCTATACAAGCTATACAAATATAGCCCTACATATAAGAGATAGATAGATAGTGTGATAAGGT
>ML681963.1:29922032-29946352 GCA_007922195.1 Podocnemis expansa
CCCCAGGCTGCTGAAGGCTCTTTACCCTGGCTACAGAGAAAAGGGCTCTGCAGGCCAATTGGAGACACCTGGGCTCAATCAAGGGCTGGCCCAGACCTATAAAGGCTGCTACTGCCAGAAGGGGTGAGGGGAGAGATTGAAGCTGCCTCTAGGACTGGAGTCACTCCCAGGCTGAGGAGGAAGCCTATCACCCTAACCCCTTGCAGACAGGCAGACAGACAGACAGACAGACAGAGAGAGGATAGAAGGAAGGATTGACAGGCACGCCCAGGGAAGTCCCGCAGAAGACCTACCTGGGCTGGGGCAGATTGGCCTCTGGCCCATACCGCCAGGGGAAAGTTTGGGGCTGGCAAGACAGGCCCTTCCCCCTCTCCCCTATCAGGAGGAGCAGTCCCTGCCACAATAGATTTAAATCTAGATCAATCTTGTCATTAATATTTCATGTACAATCCCAGCCAAGAGGGAATAGCTGTGGGCAGAAAAAATGACTATTTGTTTCTCCAGTAATGGGCTTCTGAAGTCAGTAGATGTCCTTACTCATCTAAGAGTTCTTTAGCTTCCTATCACATTCACCATGCAGTCCCTCTTCTCTAGTTTCCCTAGAGTCAGAGCTCTCTACAGGCCAGAGTTCAACATTGTATGGAGTGTCATATCCTTGTTTCTCACTGACGCAAGAAATGCAGCCATCTCATGCTCATTCTTTGTTTTTCACTGAGTACAAGTGAAAACTTCCCTAATTGACTGTAAAAACGTCTGTAGATTTGCTAAAACTGTCTGCGTGTAATTTGTTTCTTCCCCTTCACCTCTCATCTAACAGTGGTCTCCCCTCTAGCCCTCTCCCTTCATAAATATTTGCCTCTAGTGATGTAAGAACCTTCTCCTTCTTAGCTCCTGTTATCTGGAACACAAGAAGTTTCTCCCTTGCTTCTTATTCATCAATATCCTGTCTCTTTATGAGCTCTCCACAATTCCTTAAAGACTGTTTATAAAGTAGAGTTTTACCATAATATTTATTGTTACTGCTGTGTGATCTGATCTGGGACACTGTGTATTCCCAGAAAAATGATTCCCTTCTCTTCAGATAGAACTTAATTTTCCTGCCTTATGTTTTTCCTATTAAGCTCCTCTTCCTCACCAGATTTTCTGTATACTAGGACATTTATAGTAAAACACTGTTAACGCTTCCAGAATGTTATTTGTGCAACATGAATATGCCTGAATGACTAGAAGTCGTATTACAGCATCCCACAGAGAGGCCCTTCTGGGAGATGAAGAGTCAGCATAGCAGCATATAGTAATGTGAAGTAGAGCACCATAAAGAAGTATGGACTTTCAATGCATTTGAGAGTCAGAATCTTGCAGAAGCTTCACAACAGGAGTGATAGCCTCTAAAGAGATATCTAACAAAAATGCACTGTAATTGTGTGAATAGGTATCATCAGCAGAGTTTTACTGCTGCATTCCATTCCAGTCTTGCCAGGCAGCTTTTGATTGTAACAGGAAGGTTGCACGTAGGCAATGCTCTGCATCTCTCCAAAGGTGAACTTCACACAGAGCAATCAGGAAAAACTAAAATACGTAGTACTTTCCAGTAACAGCATTTGAGTGGCTGAAATGTAGGCAGCATGTTTCATTTTGAACGTTGTGCTGGTTTTGCAGCATGGAGACTGAACATCTCTGTTTATATGCATAACAGATATCAATATTACGTTGTCAGCCCTATACATCACACGTTCCACCCCACCAATTTGCCTCAGTTTCAGACTGTCTCTTTAATTCTGATTTGTTTTTTTTTCCCTCAGGTTTTAGACATTTTCTTTCTCCCTCTCTAGAAGGCAGTTGTCACATTCTCACATAACTACCACCTAGTTCTGCTCCTTTCTGTGCTGTGCTTTGCAGGCTGGGTTTTTCTTAGGATGGTCACAGAAGCAAAGGCATGGGTGAGGAAGGCAGCACTGGGGAGGAAAATATGGTTGGTATGTTGAACCCAGGCTTCATAAAGACCTCACTTTTTTCCTTATGCATCACTCTCCTTTCCTTTGCTTTCCATTACTGAACTAAAACTTATTCAGAACTATGAGAATTTAAATGAACCAAGTTTAGCTAATGCTAGTCTTGATTGGCCATTACTGAGGCAAGGTGCAAAAGCATTTTGGGTTTCTGGCTACCACACAGCTGATCTAGGTGGAGTTATAAAAGGAAAGGGGAAACAAAGTTGGTTGTCACAGAGGAAAGGTTCTGTAAGGTGGTTGACCTGGAGAGGCCTCAGGTGGCTATGTCCCAGTAGCTTGAGTGATTTGCTGCTTTTGAGTTTCTTTTTGTCAATTAAACAAGTACTGAAGAAAGTGATGTGAAGACAGCTCTTGGAATTTTATTGTTTTTCCTCAACCGGTCAGTCTACATCTCTGCTTACAGTTACTTTCCCCCCTCTCTGGAGGAAGCAAATGTTGCTTCCAAAGGGAATTCAGACCTCTCAAATGGATATGAAGTCCATCATTCAAGCAGGTGTTGTCATAGGTAACATGGCACAAGGTAGAGTGTTTAAACACCTTCCCTAAAATTTCAGACAATCCAGGTTTTTGTTCAGGAAAAGAAACAAAGATCCATGGTCAGATCCTTTTCTGTACCATGACAAGAGAGGCTGTCAGAGTCTATGAAGTTTTATGACTCTTAGGATTGATATACAACTGCCTCTGGTCCATCATGGGTTAGAGTGGTCTCAGGATTACCCTTATCTGTTTTTTTCCAGCAACAGTCCCCCAGAAGACTCTATTATACGTATAGCTGAAACATAGCCAGCTCCAGACATATACCACCTTTGATATGCTTCCAAAGATAGAGTTGGATGGGTAAAAGTGGCACAGGAACAGATATGCCAGCTTGGTACCATTAGGGGAACTTTCAGCTGGTCATATTCACCTGCCTTCTGGCCTCCAGATTTTGACTTTCTACTTCTTTCCTATAGGTAAACTGTGTCCATGACTCTCACACTTCTTTACATGACTTCTTAGATAGCTTATGCAATTAAATTACAGGGTGAACTGAAAATAGTTACTTTTATAAGCTAGGTATATAAATTACTGAGCAAATTGTGAACTCTATATTGATTGCAATATATGCAATTCATACCATAGTGATTATTTATGTGCATTTTACAACTGCATATGTGCTTTTAAAAGAATATATGAGCATCTGCACTAAAAAAATAGCTGCTCATAACATGAAATAAAAATGCCAGAATGTTATCCCTTTTCCCTCAACATTCAGAACTGTGTTGAAAAATGTTGTCAGCGTTTCAAATTTAAAAAATAAAACATCAACTATCTCTACTAACAGTTTTTCATCATGTGTATTATTGTCAATAAAGTTTTAGCATTTGACTAATGGCAGAAATGAATATGAAAATTTAATGAACAAGTCAAACTGAAAGTTACTTCAGATCAGATCAAATATTTGAAGGGAAGCGGGGTATTTCCATTATGCAACATACTTTACTGTTGTTGTTGCTGCTGCTGCTAGTTTTTCTTCTTCTTCTTCTTCAGCTTGTCCATCACTATGTAATCTGTTCTTTTGGTAGACTGGAACCCCGGGCCCTTTCCGTTGCTCATAACACACCTGCTCTACCTACTAATATTTGGCTATTTCTTATTAGATTTTTTCTTTTTATGTACTTTACTTAGTCTAATCCAACACCCAGTGAATTCTATGGCAAAGCTCCACTGCCTTCACTTAATAAAAGATAAGGATTGTTGTTGGACAGCAAGATGTGTCTAAAGTCTCTGAAGCCAAGCTCTGTCTGATTCTGGTCTCCGTTTGTGAAGTCCATAACTGAAGGCCCTCCACTGAGAATGTCTTCCCCCTTTCGACTGCTGTACTCACTTCCAGAGACTGAACCTTGTTTCCTTTTAAAGCTGTGTATACAGCTGGTTGAACATTTTTTGACAGAACACTTCTCCATTGGAAAATGCTGATTATACCTAATCAAAACATTCCATAAGGAACATGCTGATTCTGTCAAAACTGTAGCTGGATGCCAGACAGGCAATACAGTTGCACATCTCCCTTGTGGGCCATTCTGCCAGCTGCCTCCCTGGGAGACTGACTCCTGGGATCTCCAGTTCCCCAAGCTGCCTGTGTGGTGGGCAAAATCCCTAGTCTTCCAATTTCCCAATTTGCCAGTTCCCTGCCCAGAATATTTTAAAATAAATATTTAAATAGTCTCTAAAAATGGAAATATAAGATTTTCCGTGGAAAGGAAGTTCTGGTCACATACACTTCTTGGGGATCTTAGATGAACATGTATTGGAGTTTAAGGATGAAAGAGTGGGAGGAAGGTTATAGCCTGAGGCCCCAATTCTGCAAGGTATTTAAGTACACACCTCATTTGAAAAACAATCTTAGTGCTTACTGAACTACTAAATATGGCTTTTAAAAATACCCATTCCTTCTCCTTTTCCTTCAGTTCATGACAAAGCAGATTCTAAGTGAAGAAAGCTTTGAGAGTTTTTTGTTTTCTCCTCCAACCGACCTGTTCAGTGCTTGGAAAAATTCTGTTGCAGTTTTAAATGTTACTTGCCCCAAGGGTGAGAGCATACACATAGGGGGTCTGCAGAAGCCAGGGACTTGATTCGGTCAACCCAGTATCTAACCTTAGTTTCTGCTGACTTTAAGGTGCCTGCCAACTGGAATGAAGAAAATCTGCTACTAAAGACCTGAGGCCAGGAGCTCCATGATTCAAGTCACCTAGTATATTTCAGATAGAGTAAGGAAGATGGGGACAAAGAAAAATAATCCATTTTCTTACAGAGTCAAAGCTGACATATACTTTATCCGAGCTCGTGTAGTAAGGCCTTTGAGAAGACAGAAAAATTTTTTGCTTGTTTGGTTTTTTTTTTGGTTGTGCATCAAAAGTGAATTGAGCTTTCTAACTACGTATCACTTTGTGCCTCCAGAATCACAGCTTGCTGATCCAAATTAGCTACATGAGACACTCTTGTAGTTATTTGCCCTGCTGAAGTAATAAATCCTAGCTTCCTGTTGAACATTTTTTTTTTAGAGGTGTACTGGGGCTACAGAACACCTGCATATAATAGTACCATCATGGTGATGAATGCCTAGAAATGATAATGCCTTCAGCACACTGACTAGGCTATGGTAAATAGGGCAATGCAGGCTGAAGCTCCAGGATATTTTTCTTGTTTTGACAAACCAGAGAAGGAAAAGAAGAGAGAAAAAAAAAACCCTCAGAAGCTTGCATCTGATGTGTTTGATTATTCACAGATTAAAATATAATTAAAAGAACAATGTAGGATCTGGCTACAGGTGAAAGGGAATTTAGACTAGAGAGGAAGTTAAAGGTAAATATGAAGATCGTTTTTGGTTAACAGAGTCTTTCGGCAGGTAATGAAAAAAGAAACACTGTTGATGGCATATTAACCTAAGGGAAAAGTATGCACAAATGTGTAGAGAGTAATCAGCTTCTGAGAGAGCAGTGCATTGTCTGCCAGTGGGAATGCAGCTGTTTGCCTAGAGATCACTATCAAAGAATGTAGGCATTACAATATAAACAAAATATGTGATAGGAAATTCCTTCAGGATTTGCAAGGTGTTAAATGAAGTGGAGAAGTTTAGAGGTAGAGAGAAGCATATGTCTGCAATCACCAAATGAGGTACAATAGAACTATATTTTCTCAAGCTTCACAGACTAAACTGTCGAGCTGTGGGGGTAACTGATTTTTTTTTTTTTATTTTGCTGGTAGCTCTGAAAAATGAAAAATGGAGGGAAACATCAGTTCAACGCAATACAAAAGTTTTGGGGGAAATAACACATGGGGAGGGGGACACACCTGTTTTGGATTGAATGGAACATATTTTTTTTCATCCTGAAATAAAATGCATTGTTTAGATTTTGAACATTTTTATATCTCTTAATTCCCACCTTGAATCTTAATTTTTCAGTGTAAAAAAATTGAGCTGAAAATTTTTCACACAGTTTTATTACATTGTGGTTAAGCTAGTTTCCTATGCAAGGAAAAGCTGCCTTTATACTCTTTCATTGGCTACCTTGGAACTTGCACATGTAGGACTAAGCAAAGCAGAGGGTACAGTAGTTGTGGCGCAACACTCCCCTATTGACTAGTCAGCCCAGATGAAATAGTGTGATGGGTGTAATAATCTAGATCCCCAACAAGTGACTGCCCCCTCTCTCCCATGATATAAGGGTAGAAATGGGGGGGGGGAGAGGATTTTAATTTAGAAGGATGTCTTTGAAGTACAATGTTCTGGATCTGCTCCTGTGGCAGTGCAGCTGGTTGACCACCCCTTTTGCATGCCTGTCTGTGAAGTCACAATGTAACTGTTTCTGGCAGACCTATTATCACCATTGTCTGTAGGCACCACTGCCATGGGTGATTTATTAATCTATTTTAATAATAATAATAATAATAATAATAATAATAATAATAATGAGGCAGCATAGGCTTAAAAACTATTAAAAAAGAAAATAATAAGTGGGAGAAGTGTGTGCTCTTCCATTGAAGACAAAAGAGCTGCTCCTACTATCAAGGCTAAATGTGGCCCCAAAGAGCCTAAGATCTCATGATGTGAGTGACATAATAGTAGAACATCATTAGGTACAAGGGGGAAAATATTAGAGGAAACAAAATAAGATTTCTGGGGAGATACACTACATAAAGACAGCTAGAAAGACTGGATAATTCTAAAGAGTTCATAAATTAGGAACAACTTCTCCCTGGAATTCTAGAAACATGAAACAGGTGATCAATGTCATTGGGGACAACAATGATTACTGTGACGACATTACTAATTTTTCCTCAGTGGGAGTCAGTTATGTTTTTGTATACAAGTTTCTGTATTAAAAGCAATATCACCAGGTTTGTACACCTGCCTACTTAGTACTTCTAGGACCATTGGTTAGGAAGCATAAGTCAGTCCATTAATAAATAATGCTCTAGATCAGTGTTGCTCCAAAATTTTCACCTGAAATTTGATAGTCTCATGAACTACCTCCTCTCACCACTCACAACTGTGCAGACAGCCTCCCCTCTAGTTTGTGCTTTCATGACAACCCCATGACAGTTACAATAATTCCATACATTGAAGTATTAATAATCCCATGGAGAAAGTTTTACTGGAAAAAAGTAGAGTTTTCCTCCACCCACCCACTATATTTTAATTCAGCTAAGGAGCTGGAAACAAGGACAGGCATCAGTATCATGTGGTCATCTGGGGATCTATCGGTAGTCCATGGACCACAACTTGGGAATCTTCACTCTAGAATGTATGTAGAATGGACAGATGAATCAGTTGGGCAACTGCTACATATTTGAAGGCATGTCAGAAATGACATAGGTAGATAGAGAAGCAACCTGAGAGAAAACTTGAACCAAACCTCTTTAGAAGTTTGTTAAAGTCTGATTCACTTTTCTGGTCACCATTATGTTACGTATCTGTGATCCTCTCAGAATAAAAACAGAACTTCTGAAATATCAAGGGGCTATGCTCCAGGCTATCCTTACCTAACACTTCACCACTGGGAATGTCACAGCCAAAAGCTCATTCTTGTAAGATTTGTATTGCAGATTTCTGCAACCGTAATCCCTCATACTGCTTAATTTTACTCTTAATCCCAGAGAAGTCAACGGAACTACTCATGTGAGGAAAGTTTATGTCTAAGTGTTTGCAGGGCCACAGATCAAATAAATATCCAATACTTTCATGGTTTCTTTCTAAAAAACACAGCCCAGAGATCTGAAACTTTGGTCATCATCACTATATTACTGTACATTTCCTGGTTTGGCTGCTGGCATGCCAGGACCACTCTTTTCACATTGATCTATCTTATCTCATTATTTCCTTGTGCTCCTCATCTGTCTGTACCAACCATTGCTTTTATCTTGTACTTAGATACTTACATCTTTCTGTACTGTGTTTGTACAGTGCCTAGCACGCTGGGATCCTCCTCCATGATAAGGGCTCTTGGGCATTATGGGGAGACATAAAATTAAAAAAAAATAGCAATATTCCTGTTATTTTGGAATTACATCTATAGATAATGTATCAAAAGATCTACTGTTTTAATGATCACCTTCACAAATGTGTAATGTGTTGACAGCATTTACTGGTTTGGATCATTCTGATTGTGCTGTTGAGTCCTTCTCTCCCCCACTTCCATTTTAGTTTAACTTAAAAACAAAGAAAAGCAAAGAAAAAAAAAGTGGTGCACATTCCCCTTGGTTTAACCCAGCAGGAGATGAATTCCTCACTCAGTCCATAACCTTTACACTGTTTTTAAAAATAAAGTGGTTAATTAAAGTTGGTATCTGGAGCTTCTTGCTGGAGCAATGATCTCATTTGTGTCATCAACAATTTGAAAGCCCAAATGTGAGAGGCTGGAAATCAGTTTGCATCCCACTGTTTTAAGGAACCTTCATAAATCTATAAATACAGACATGACTCAGTGTTGTAACGGACTTCAAAAGGATTAGTCTTGTGTGCAAAATTAGTTTTGGTTTTAAATGTTTAAAGGATCAGGGCCAGAAGGCCTAATCCAAAACTTATCAAACATAATGGGATTCTTTCCACTGATTTTGACATGCTTTGGACCTGTGTCTTAGCCTTTTAAGATAGTTGAATACTGCAAAAGAATTTTCCACAAATGTGTTTGAATTTATTAATTTAAATAAATTAATTCACTGAATCTGTAGGCATATTCCTTTTGTGCTTGTTTTCAAAAATTATTTGTGGAACCATGTTTGACCCATGTTAATTATTACATATTCAAATATTAATGCAAAACAAATTTTAAATTTCTGTTGGCATCAGCACCTAGAATCCCATTTACATTCATTTACTCATGGAGCAGAAGTAAGATGATGCAATTATGAGACACATTTCTTATCAGACACAAAGGTGCTACTGTCCTTGGGTATGTCTATACTTGCATGTTAGCTCAAATTAAGGAGGCTTAACTCGAACTCACTTAGTGCCTGCCTACACTAGGCTTTCATTAGTTTGAATTAAGCTGTTAGTTTGATGCTTAGTTTGAACTAAGGAGTTTGAATTAACAAAGTGGGCTAATTCAACTTAATGTGAAGCTGAATTAGTGCACTTTTGTTCATTTGAACTAATAAATTCAAGTTTAGGTCGAACTAAACTCAAACTTGTTAGTTTGAATTAACAAATTTGAACTAACTTTTCCTAGTGTAGACATAATCTTTGTTCTCATATAAAGCTCTACCACACTTTGTAGCCACCCTCTCCCTCTTTACTCCAGGTTCTGCTAGTGCCCATCATAATTCAAAGTCCTGCAAAACCATCTCATCTCAAGCTTTGCCAACTTTTGCTTCCTGTAAAACTTGACCCTATTCCCTTAGGAACCAATTGACCTAACTGTACATAAGAGATCAAAATGTGTAGTGGACAATTCCTTTCATGAAGATCTCTGAGCAAACTGATGCAATCTGTTAAGAGAGCATGTTCAACCTTCCTATGAGATGGAACAATCTGATTCTGCCTGAGGCATCAGTCCCACTCTAGCCCAGAACAGAAGTTTGGGTTATTGCCATGCTGAGTTCAGGGGACTAGTATTGCACCTTTGTATTGTATATGACATACAAGTTCCAAAGGGGTAGCTGTGTTAGTCTAGTTCAGAGAAACAAACTAGGAGTCCTGTGGCACTTTTAAAGACTAACAAATATTTTTAATGAATGAGCTTTCATGAGAGAAAATCCCACTTTGCCAGATTCTTGAAAAAGGGGAATTCCCATTCTGTAAATTCTCCATCTTCAAGCATCTGACAAAATGGAGTTTTCTCCCATAAAAGCTCCTGCACATCACAAACAGGGGATGGTTCCTTGTGCCCATTCTCTCCAGTTCCCAGACATCCCTGCATAAATCAAAATACTTCCTGTACTGTGGCAAAACCACCTATGTGATCCCATGGCTTCAGGCTCCCCCAGCAGTGTTTTAACCAGTGGAGTTTTATCTTATAACAGGCTTGATCCAATTAAGAACTCATCCAACTCCCTTTAAAGCCAGTGGGAGTCCTTCCATTGATTCCATTGGGAGGTGGATAGAACCCTACATCTTCAGTTTGTAGTTAAAGCTTTAAAATATTTATTGTCAACCTAGTCACTCAGGTAGTCTCCAGACTTTCAAACACTTTCACCAGCAAATGCTGTCATGCTTCACTATAGCAACAATACACTACAGCGACTCTGTGAAACACTTTGCTTACAACCCTGACCTGAGTCTAAAAGGCAAATGGAAATGTTAGCTTGTACTATTTCATGCAAGTCCACAGAGAACTGTTCCGTCTCTTGATCTCTGCCCCAGAGGTGGCTACAGCTTTAGGTACCATGATTCCTTCATTAAAGTTCATACTTGCGTTATATGGATGAAATAAAGCTCTTTTGTTAAATGCACTTCACATAAATAAGGAAAAGAACATTTTTGCAGAGCTGCTGCCCATGTCTGACTGAATTATATCAGCTAGGAGCAAAGCAAAGGATCTGAAAGACTAGTGATGTTGGAGGTGTGGTGGTTTTGTTTTATTTTGTTGCCACTGTATATTTCTGTCAATTGAGTGGCACTCTCCCCTGCCCCCCTCCCCCCCGAGTATAATGGTATACAGCGAGCAACCATTTTCCAACAATAAAATGTTTCTCAGTGGTAAGCACAAGCTAGAGATCTGCCCCCACCTCCTGGAAGTTCTCACCACAGCATGCACTCAGCAGGATATCTAATTTCTCCATATGCTCAGTGGAAAAGCAAGAAACTTAATGTTCTCACCTTTGATCAAAGGTAAATGAATGGGACACTGGAGTTGAGGAAAGGCCCAAAATCACACAGCCAAATCTAGACCTATCTTTCTCCCTGGACTAAGGTGTAGAAGGGAAGATATCCTCTTACCTAGAAAAAACAAACAAGGAGTCTTGTGGTACTTTTGAAGAGTAACAAATTTGTTGAGTTGCTTCATGAAGTTGATGGCTTTCCACTTCAAATGGCTGTATTCAGTGCCTGTTTGTTTGTTTTGCTGAACTAGACTAACATGGCTACCCTCTTGGAACCCCTTACCTAGCACACTATTCCACTGCTTTTCATATGCAGGGGGAGCAGATGGGCACAAAGGAAAGAAAAGGATGAAGTTGAGTCTTGCATCTGCATCCGCTTGCCAGCCATGTTATGCCAGAACATCAGGGAGTGTAACAGGCATAGACCTCCCTAAAGCAGCAAAGAAAGTTCTTAAGGGGCTTTAGGAACAGCCCTACATCCCATTGTCCATTACTGTGGACTAGCATGTAAACTGATGATCTAGCCCAATATTAGCTAAAACACTCAGCACTTTATGGACTATAGGGGAATGAAAGATGTAATGAATCAATACTACTATAAAGGGAAATTGGTGAAGAAGGGAATGCCGAGGTAGAGGCACTGGATCAGATTCACCAGAGTCAAGAACACTACTGGGATCTGTGCAGTTATACTGGATTTACAACAGTGAAAATGGGAGCAGAATTTAGCCCTTGGACTCACTTCTTACATTTTCAGCTAAGTGGTGACACACATGGACATGTGAGTGTTAAAATATAAAACAAAATGCTGTAATTTCCCAAATTTTCATGAGTTTCTTTTTTAAGAGGAAACCTTTTTCAAGCAGCTACAGAAATAAGGCTTAAACAATAGGGAAAGAGCAAATAAATATACTCAGGAAGGATGAGGTGTGTGCTGGCCTGCCCTTTTATATTTAAACCATTCATTTCTGTAGAGAAGTCTTTAATGACATCTGCCAGGCAGAGAAAGTGCCTGGTGTCTCATGGAACATCAAATTATATAGCTAAAAATAGGGCTTTTAGAAAGGAGAAAGTAACGTCACTTTCAGAAGTGTTGCTTTTTTTGGTAGAGTATCTGGGAGTGGCAGCATCCAACATAGCTGGTGAATAATTGTTTGAAAATAAACCGAATGAGCAAAATTTCCATTATAGTTACTGTACACTCATCTTTGTCCTATCCTTACCATTTTACCCTCAACCCAACTTGTAAATAATTCTTTGAAAGTACCAAAAGACTATCCATTTTGTTCAGGCCATACCTACAAATATTGTTCCGACCCAGATCTGGAGATTTCAGTTTTTGCTGTTTCTCTGCTCCGACACTCAACATGGTTTAGGACTATTAATATATTGCATTTTACGGTGAAGTAAACACAGACTACCCTGGCGGATAATTTCTATAATTTACAATTCAGCATCTGACTGGTATTCCTGTAACATACTGTTAAACTATTGGAAATCACAAACATCCCTTAGGGAATCCTTAGAGGACTGATTTTTATTTGAGACTGAATAATATGAACCAGCAACAAAACAAAACATAAAGGTCCAACAATAAGAAATGTAAATGTCATTAAATCTATTTGTTCCATTCAGTTGAAGACAAAGTTCTAGTAAAATGGTCCCTTCCAAAGTCTGCCAGTCCTTTGAATTTATCAACTTTTTCCACTGTCTCACTTCTTTTTATCTATCAATCAATCAATCAATCAATCAATCAATCAATCAATCAATGGTCAGAGAACAGGAAGCCATGGCTAGATTTCAGTATCAGGAGCTGATGTCAGATGGATTCAACAGGAAGATTATTAGTTTTTAAGTCTAGGAAGTGCCTGCAGCACTAAAATGGAGTGATCTTTTTCTTGTTGTCCACTCCCAGCTTCTGGCAGTCAGGGGTTTACTGATAATGAGATATGGGTCTGCATTCCTGTCCATCTTGGCTAATGGACATTGTTGGACCTAGCTTCTATAAACTTATCTAATTCTTTTTTCAACCCAGTCATACTTTTTTGCCTTCAAACCATCCCCTGGGAATGAGTTCCATAAGTAGACTGTGTTTTGTATGAAGAAGTGATTCCTTTGGTTTGTTTTAGATGCACTTCATTTCATGGCCCCTGCTTCTTGTGTTCTGCAAAGGAATAAATAATACATCCTATTAAATGTCTCCACAACAGTCATGATTTTTAAAGACCTCTGTCACATATCCCTTCTTAGCTGTTTCTTTTATAGTTTGAAAAGTCTCAGTCTGTTTAATTTCTCCTCATACAGAAGCTGTCCCCTACCTTCATTTTTGTTGCCCTTCTCTGTAGCTTTTCCAATTCCAAAATCCAAAGGGGAAGCCATGTTAGTCTAGCTCAGTAAGACAAACAAACAAGGAGTATATATCTATAACAAATACAAATATATTTGTTAGTTTTTAAGTGCCACAGGACTCCTTGTTTGTTTGTTTGTTTTACAATTCCAAAATATATCTTTTCTGACATAGGGTAATCAGAACAGCATACAAGATCCAAGATTTGGGCATACCATTGTTTTATATGGTGACATCTTGTTTTTTGTCTTACAAGGAACCATTGCTAATGATTCCTAACATTGTTAGATTTTTCTGATGGATAGTGCATGTTGAGCAAATGTTTTCAGAGAACTATCAAGACTGACTCCAAGATTTCTTTCTTGAGTGGTAACAGCTAATTTAGATCACAGCATTTTGTAGGTATAGTTGGGATTCTGTTTTCCAATGTGTGTTACTTTGCATTTATCAGCATTGACTTCATCAGCCATTTTGTTGCCCATTGACCTGGTTTAATGAGATTCTATTGTAACTCTTCATAGTCTGTTTTTGACTTAGCTGTTTGTAATAATTTCATATCATCTGTAATTTTTGCACCTCACTCTTTGTCCTTAACTTGACCTGGAATTCTGATGTTTGAAAAATAAAAATGTGATTTTTGTATTTTTTTCCTTCAAAGTTTCATGTTATTTCACTTCATAGCTCTGTCCAGGTGATAAAATTATCTTATTTGTGGCACGTATAAGTGCACAATATGGAAACTCATGTTCTTGTAAGATTGCTCAGACCAATAGAGGGACTCAAAGAGCTTGGAAAGAATGTGGATGAACTTCTCAAAATATGGGGCAAAATTCTTGCCTAGTTAAAGTCCACGGCACCCCTCTCGTTGATTTTGATAGGGTTAGGAATTTATCTGAGATGTTCATTGCATAGTAATCAAAACACTTAGGTTTTTCCATCACTGCTTGCTGTACCCTTATGATAATTCTCATGAAATAAATCACATGACGTAAGACATGTTCCCTAACAGACATTTAGGGAGATCAGTGACATATTTAACTCTCTTCTCTGATTTTGTTGACATTCCCTTCAATGCCACAGAAGAACTCATTGTTTTTCATTCCTGGTTCTGCACCTTCTAAATACTTTTCAGGTGATTGTAGCTTATCTACAAAAAATTCATGGCTGCTTTGTCTGGCTTGTTTTATTGAGTCCCCCACCCCCAGCCTAAAAACTAGCCAGATAGAATGCACCCCATTACAAAAATACTGACTATATTCTCTAGCCTTGATAATTGTCATAATATGAACCAACTGTAAATGTATGAAGTGACATCTGCATGAGTCTGAGATAATAGCTATATGAAGTATGAACTGCCTCCATTTGTCTGAACTCTGGTAATGTTAACATCAATATTGCTAACACTCACTTTGCAGATCTAGATATGAGAGAAGGAAGTGAGACATTCTAATTATGATGATCTCCATATTGTACTTTGAAGATGCCCATTTGTGTCAAGAGTGGATGAAGCTTGGTTTACACAATTGACTCTTAAAAACAATTCCATGTGAATTGGATGAGGGACTCTTTTTTCCCCCCTTTGGTAAGGCAGGCTTAGAAGCTGTGCCTAACAGCTTCAGGAGTTGGGGGGGGGTGTGCACCTAATCTGCATGGGTCCTGTATTAGCATGAACACAAAGAGCACAATTAGGTATTAGCATGCTGGGTGCAGGGCATAGTGGGTAATGTCATTTGGGGTTGATCTGATCACAGATCTTTCAATATCTACAATTCTGCTGAAGGGAAATATAAAATACTGTCTTTTTGTGAATTGCTACTCTCTGTTTGTTTCAAATCTGTCTGGGTTAGTTAAATGGTAACAACTACCCTTAGTTGAGAAGAGGCTTGTAGGAAAGGCAACTGCATGTTTCAGCCTGAAAAAATTGGAAAAGACAAGAGTAAGAGTTTGAGGCTATTTCAGCCTCTTCCTCTATTGCTTCCCTTGTCTAATGACAGCTTTGGCTGGGCTTCTTCTGAGGCCTTTGTCATTTAAACAGAGGTAGCTCTTACAACTATTTGATGCTCAGAGTTGGCAACTAGAGGGAGAAGCAAACTCTTTCTGCTAAGATCACTAGAGATAGAGAAAATCCTCTCTCTGAGCTAAAATCACTGAAGGGAAGCACCAGATGAAGGAGCCAGCAGATGGTGTGAGTGGCAAGCTGGGCAGTGTGAGTGATCAATGCACAGAGCTGGGAGCTGGGCAGTGTGAGTGACCGGTGCAAAAATGTAACCTTTCCTCCAGGGCAGGCTGGCAGAACAAGAGCTGAGTTCTATACCTAGGGGTTTCCCAATAATGTAGCACCACCAACTGGCTTGAGCCCTCACTCAGATTTCTGGGAAATCCTGCTGTGACTCAGGCCTCCCAGGATAACCTTCTGAATGTGCCAAAATCAGCACAAACTGCAAAACCAGGGGTCAAACCCCCAAACCACTGATGGGTGGTACGTAAACCAGTCTCCCAGTCAGTAACAAAATATGCTTCTGATTAACCACTCTGGTCATCACCAAGCATAATAAAATAGAAACAGCCCCCTTACTGCACATCAAATCTTATGGTTCCCTCTAGCTACTGGGTCTCTTTAAGAAATATGTTCTCCTGACCCCAAAGGGCCAGCCACATCACCCAGAACAATATAGGCTTCAATCTTACCCAAAATACCACACTGCCAGCCAATCCTTTAGTAACTACAACTAAAGACTTAATATAAAAAAGAAAACAAACAACATATGAGAGATGTTAAAGGGTTAAAGTGAATCACATACATACAACTGATTTAGAGTCCATAGAAAACAAATCCTTGAAGATCCTGTAGTTTGTACATTAGTCCCTCTCCTCCTGGTGTGCACCCAGCAGCAGCAGCAGCAGCAGCAGCAGCAGCAGCAGCAGCAGCATCTGGGTAGGTCTCAGACCTTTATTCAGTCCCAGGAGAATAGTTCCAGAGAGGGGTGTTGGTTTCAGACAGACTGAAGACTAAAGACAAAATGGAGAATGGGCTATGGCCTCTTATCTCAGGGTATGTCCACATGTCTCTTTTATTTTGAAATAACACTGGTTATTTCAAAATAAAACAGATTAGGCCCACACGACGTATTCTTATTTCAAAATGATGGGCTCTGTCATTTCGAAATAAGAGCCGTCATTTCGAAATAGCTTAAACCTGCTTTAAATCAAAACAGCTGTTATTTCGAAATGGTCATTTCGAAATAATGCCATTTGGACATGTTATTTCAAAATAACCATTATTTCAAAATAACACTTTTGCCCTTCTCCTTCCCAGGGTGCCTTCCTTTTAGCCTATATTGGGAGGAGGCATGACCCAGGGAGGGGGCCATGTTGCCACATCTCCCATGGTGCCCCTCTCCTAAAGTGAAATAGCAAGTCCTGTGTTTGGACATGCTATTTCACTTTGAGCTTTTCCATTAATTTGAATTAACATTTTCTTAATTTGAATTACCTTATTTCAAAATAAGGACTTTATTTCGAAATAACTCATTTCAAAATAACTTATTTCGAAATAACAATGTACGTGTGGACATAGCCTCAGAGTCCTTGCCATATCCAAGTGGAGGGGGGCCACATGGTCAAACAGGTTTCCTCTGGGGCCCACTGTAGCTGGGAGCCCCTCCTGATGGGCCATTAACAGGACAATATTTTGCAGATGCCCAGTCTTGGATTGCCTCAGCTGAAACAACTTGGAACACACACAAAACAAATGAGATTCCTAGATTCTAATGCAAATATGATACCTACATATAAATCATATAATCATTCCTAGCAGATTACAGCCTTTCTATTGATAAAAAACATGGCATATCACATATGGATTATTGCAAATATGAAATATTAATATGAAAAAATACTCATAAACAGTCTCCTAGACCCAAACAGCATCACACCTGCACTGTTCCCTGGGCACCCCATAGGGGTAAAACTTCCCCACTCACAAGCATGAGTTTGGGTGGAGTAAACAGAACTTTTAATAGTAGTAAAACAGAGTATAAAAGGCCAAATAACAGAAATCAGCACTGATCTAGCAAACCAGCACAGAGCAAAGTTCCCAACAACTCACACCGCATAACAGAGCATACAAGATAAACTCACTAACAAAATTGGCACCGATCTTGAGAATCAGTGCTAACTAGGCTCCCAACCAACCCTCACACCAGCTGTTCGCTGATGCCATCTAGTGGTCACTCATTCTATCCAATAGCACTGTCCCTTGGCTCTGCCTGCTGTCCACTGGCTCCACCCACCAGCCACTTGCGCTACCCAGCTCACCACTGGCCATTCTCACCATCCGCTGGCTCTGCCATGTTGTCCACTAGCTCCGCCTACTGATCACTCAGACAACGCAGCATGCCACTGGCCACTATCAATGTCTGCTAGCTCTGCCCACTGGTCACTCACACTGCCCAGCTCGCTGCTGGCCACTCTCACCGTACGCTGGCTCCCCTTCAATAATCTCAGCTCAGAGAGAGTTTGCTTCTCACCATAGTGATTCCAGCTCTTAAGTAGCTGCAAACAGCTACCTCTATCTAAATGACAAAGGCCTCAGAAGAAGCCTAGCCATAGCTCTCATTAGACAGGAGAAGCAATAGGGGGAGACCCCATAATAGCCTCAAACCCCCACCCCTGTCTTTCAACTTCTTTCAGGCTGAAACATGCAGTCTCCTTTCCTACAAGCCTCTTCTTAACTAAGAGTAGTTCTTACCCTTTAACTAACCCAGCCAGATTTGAAAGAGAGTAGAAATTCACAAAAAGAGGGTATTTTATATTTCCCTTCAGTAGAATTACAGATATTGACAGATTTGTGATCAGATGAACCCCAAATACTATTACCCACTATGTCCTGCACCCAGTGCGCCAATACCTAAGTGTGCTCTTTGTGTTCATGCTAATAGGTGCCGCCTCCTCCTGAAGCTGTTAGGCACTGCTTCTAAGCCTGGCTTACTTTTCCTTTTGTTTGATTGTTTTTGTTTTTTTGAGTTCACAGAACCAGAGTAAGGAATTCTGTGGCTACACAAGTTCACTCTCATCTTGGCTTTTTTTCCCAAATCTGGTATCAGGCCTTTTCTAATTAGTTCACGTCTTCTTTGATCATCTTCCATTTGGCATAAATTGATTTTCTCATGGTCATTCGTTCCAGCTCCATGTTTTCACTAGGATATTCACTGGGATACTCACTGGGACATTTCACTGAGATATGCACATATCCTTTGATGGCTGCTGAGTTTGATGCATGAGTGACAGTCCAATCCACAGGTAGGATAAGAATGCTCTGAAGTCAAGTAGCAGACTCCTTTCTCTGACACCAGTTATCACAAAATTTTATTCGATCTTCCTCCCTCCAGCCACAAACTGATTTTGCCAAGCAGAGCCACATTCTGCACTACTTTCTTAATGATTTGCAGAGATTCAAAATGATTCCAAATTATCTTTGCAAGCATCCACAAATCTGCAAAGTGGTCTACCGCTCTTTCTAGACTCATTGTGAGCTTCAGAGTACAGCAACTTTCAGGATCCTATAATCAGGCATTTCCTTGACATATCCAAATCACATGAATCTTTGATCACTAATCAACATTACCATGAATGACATACCAGCATAATTTACACTTCCTCATTTGTTACTTTATGTGCCATCTTACTCAAACAATTTTATGTAAGCACCTAATATGAAAACTGTTCAGTCTTTTGGAATGTCTGGCATAAGATGTCCATACTTCTGAGCCATAAAGAAGAATGGATAAAAATGTATGTCTCATAAATATGGATTTTTACCTTAGTTGAAAATTCGTTATTACTCTGATTTGCAAAAACCCAAAGTTCTGGAGGCTTTGCCAATTCTACTAGTCAGCTCAGCTTATATAGAGATATCTTACAATGAGAAACAATTTGATTCCATAATTACTTCCACAATTTCTATGTATTATGTCAATTCTTTTCAATAGATTGAATGGCTTGGATGCAGACAGCATAGGTTGAAAAGGTCAGCAAGAAAGCTAGGTTTCACAAGCAGACCTGAAAGTTTGCAAGTTTTCTGTAGTAAGCAAATCACTTTAGGAGAGTGAGAAAATACTTTGGTTTGATAATGGCCATTTGGATGCTGATGAAAATTACATCTTTTTGGCCTGAAATATCTTCATTTTCTTTTTAGTGGAAACAGTAAACAACACGTCACGCCGATTACATTTTTTAAAAAAAATTGTTAAAAATAATTCTATATCTATCTATCTATCTATCTATCTATGTCATCTCAGTAATTCCATTAACAACAGGTTTTTACCCAGCACCTATGGTCATATCCAGGAGCGGTGATGGCACTGGGCTTGCACAGCTCGAGCCCTGAGTCCCAGCACGCCAAGCACTGGGTCTTTTCCCAGGCCAGAGGTGCTTTTGGTCATATCTGTAGATCAAGGATTGGCTTTATTTCACACAAACACACTCATAAACTTAAGTCACAAATGTTCATTGATACAACTCATATGTCAACATCACTGGGAGACTCCAATCAATCCACATTAATTATATATACAGATATATAGGTATAGATATTTTTAAAAGTCAGCTTCTCAAATCTATTATAAGTGCAATCCATTTTAAGCATGAGAGCTGGATTGTTCTTGCACCTAAGGTGAGCAAGATAGACAAGTTAATTGCCTTTTAGCTTACAGAGTCTTTTGCTAAAGAATCTCATTATCATATGCTTTCATGAGTGAATGTGTCTTGGGTTTTGAGGGAAAGCATATTTCCTTTATCACATAAGCACACTTATTTGAAATGCCATGCCATCCCACATCTTTGCTTCTAACCTCTCATATAATCCTCCTTTTCTTAAGAAATTATCCTGTTTTATACTTCTTTTGTGGGGGGGCGGGGGCAGAGGGGTGTATTTCCTTTTGTCTACCTGCCTATTGGGCATTTTTTATAGCATTAATTCCCATAATCTAGGTACAAGCTCTATGACTGTTTCAGGTTAGTCTGGTGGTTAGGTGGAAAAGATCATGAATAATTCTTGCTTTTGACTTTGTGACTCACTGTTCTGTGACTTTAGTAGTCCCCAGCTGTACAAGACATAAACTAGCACTTATTTTCACACGTTGAACAAAGTTATTGAAGTCAATAAGGCAACTCACGAGGGGTATGTCTATGCTGGAGACTTAAGTCAACTTAACCTGGCTTAAGTCGACTTAAGTATCTCCACAGCCACATTTGTCATTAATTAAGTCAACTTAAGTGCTTGCTTAAGTCAATAACTCCTGCCCTTAAGGTCAACTTTAACTGTTAAGTTGACTTTATTAAGTCAACATAATGAAATGTGGCTGCCTAAGCTGACTTTATTAAGTCAACTGAAGTCAGGGTAGTCACTTAAATCCTTGTTATGTAAACTTAATTGTGCCCTCTAGTCTAGACATAGCCATTATTCAAATTAAAGTGTATGCATACATCGTTGCAGGATTGGGGCCTTCACTTTTCTGAGCTGGAGACTAGCTAGCCATAAAATGGCTAAGTAACAGCTATCTTTCAGGAGCGTTGATTATTATTATTATTATTATTATTATTATTATTATTATTATTATTATTATTATTAATTTTGAATGGCTTTGGAATCCATAGGTACAAGACACCATAGAAGTGCAACATAAAATTATTTAGTAAATTTTTGCAGTAACTTGATACAGTGTACAAAATACATTCCAGTATAACTTCCTTTATTAAAAAAAAAAAAAAAAGTTTAGCCTGGAACTTAATCCAGTAGGAAATATGTGGCTGCTGTTTTCAAAGAAAATGAAAATGTGAACTAAAAGTGTACAGGAAATAATGTCTCCATCTCATATTTTCTTAACTTAAAGTTAAGTCTTGACCTTGGCCCCACATTTTAAGTTTCTGAATAAGTATAGCAAATTTTTGTTATATTGACTACAATAGAAGTCATCTTAAATTAACAGGATACTTAGAAGCACAGCACCAGAGAGATTAATTTATACCCTCAGTTATTCACTTTTAATGGAATCCTGCATGTCCTCCTTTCCACCACCTAACCACTCTGCTTTCCATTTCAGAAAGGATTTGAGACCATCATGTTGTGTACCTCTTCCCTCACATGGAGGGTGCTAAACCAAAGTAGTCTTTCTCCTTGGAGGTGTCCGACAAGTGTAATTCATAGGGAATGCAAGACAAGCATGAACAGGCTGATGGTTTCTTCCTCTCTCACCATGCACTGCTTTTCTGACTATCCAAGTGCTGGGTGCAAGCTGAACCTAATTTTGTGACTTAGAACAAATCATCAGCCTGTCTGTATCATGAGCTTCTAGCTATAAAATGGGGATAATATTTGACACATTACTGTACTTTATGGGGATATTTTTTCCAGCATTCAGAAGATATGCTACAAAGCATTACAGAAGCTAAGCAGCAGTGGTTTTAAGGTGTCATGAATGAGGCAAGGAAGAAGGTCTGAGTGTATGAGTGAATGCTTTAAAATTTGAAAGAATATTGTATTTAGCATATTGGAGTTTGTCTTATTTATTTTTCAAATGCCTGAAGAATTTATAGGTCAAATGATAGCTATGCTAACTATTAATTTTCACAGAAATTATAATACAAGATATAGCCTTTAAATCACATTTTAGTGAAATAATAAAAAAGCAGTCCAGAATGGAAAGAGGTAAATAGCAAGATTTCTGCAGAGTCTATACTGGAACCAATATTGTTCAACACATTCATAAATGATCTAAAAAAAAGGGTAAACATTGAGGTGTCAAAATATGCAGATAGTACAAAACTACTCAAGATATTTAAATCCAAAGCAGAGTGTGAATAGTTACACAGGGAAGTCACTGAACTAGCTGACTAGCCAACAAAATGGTAGATGAAATTCAATGTTGAGAAATGCAAAATAATATATATTGAAAAACAGAATCCAAAATATAAATGTAAAATGACAGTGTCTATATTAGCTGTTACTGCTTAAGAAAAAGATCTTGGAGTCATTTTGAATAGTTCTCTAAAACCATCTGCTTAATGTTCAGAGGCAGTCAAAAAGGCTAGCAGGATGTCAAAAATCATTAGGAAAGGGATAGATAATAAGACAGAACGTAATCATATTGCCTCTTTATAAATCCATGGTGCTCATGCCTGTAAATCTGGTCATCCCATCTCAAAAATATATAGTAGTATTGAAAAAGGTACACAGAAAGGCAAAAAAACAAAAACAAAACACTATGGTATGATATGATAAGGTATGCAAAAGCTTGGAAAAGAGACAACTAAGGAAGGTTATGATGGAAGTCTGTAAAGCAGGGGTTAAAGTACAGGGGAACTCATCAGAACGCTGTTCTGGGACCCACTACTTTTAGGGACCAGTGTTCTGGGGCCCCTAAAAATAGAAAAGCGAAGAGGAATGCTGCATTCCAGTGCGTTCTGGCAGGGCAGGCAGCACTGCAAGGACAGTGGAGGCATGCCTGCTCTGCTCCGAAAAGTGCCAGCCAGCTCCCCTGAAAATGTGCAGGGCAGGCTGTGCTAAAGGTAGGAGCGTGAAACTCAGCCTGGAGCAGCAGGGGGAGTAGAGGGTGATTCTCCCCCACCCCAGAGCTGGGAGTGTGGAGCTGCACTGCATGCAATTTGGAGGCCAGAAAGGCTGCCTTCTGCTACCTCTGGTAAGCGAACGTGGGGCCTGGCCTCCTCTCAGTTGGCTTCTGCTGAGGAGCACCAGTGTAGTGTGGAGTGGTGCAGACTCAAATGGGCAGTCATGGCTGAAGGGAAGATTGAGCGGGCCTTGGGGGCAGGGTTGGGGACAGTCAGGGAGCCAGCGGGGAAAAGTCATGGGGGAAGAAGGGATTGGGCTGACTCGGCGGGGACCAGGAGAGCTGCTGGGCAGGATTGGGTGGGAAGAAGGGGTTGAGTTGGGCGGCTGAAGGGGGGTGGAGTGAAGATGAGGGAGCTGCTTAAATAAAGCCCAGGCCACACTGCAAGCCGGCAAAGTTGACTTGCCTGGTTGCTAAAGTCAACTTTATACCTTCCACTTATGAAGTCAATTTTACCATTAAGTTGACTCTAGGAAGTCGACTCAAGGCAATGTGGCTGGGAAGTTGCCTTAGGATGACTTAATTGGCTTCCCAACCATAGAAAACATGGGGACAGGGGCTGGAGAGAAGGCACCACACAGCTGGGAGCATTCCCAGCTGTGTTCACCACATCCAAACTCCCCATGTTCCCCGACCTGATATGGCATCTTTCTGCCTTCTCAGGCCACCCTGGCATTTTCCCAGCTTCTCAGCCCACCACAAGATCTCCCCCCATCCTCAGCCTGACCCAGCATCTCCCCCATTCTCGGCCAACACCACAGGTCTCCCCCCTTCTCCAGACCAACTTCTCATCTCTCTCCATCCCCCAACCTAATCCAGCGTCTTTCCCCCTTCTCAGTCTGACCCTTCATCTCTCCCATTCTCCAGCCTGATCCTGCATCTCTCTCCTCTTGCCCTTCTCCAGCATGCCTCTCTTCCCTTCTCCCGCTCAACCCCATGTCTTTCACCTTGCCTTCTACAGCCTGTCCCATGTGTCTCCCCTTCTCAGCCCTACCTTGTATGTCACTCCATCTCAGCCCAATCCTGCCTGTCTTTTCCATTATCCAGCCTGATACCATGTGTCTCCCCTTCTCAAACCATGTCTCCCCTTCTCAGCCTGACCCCCCTCGATATTGTTGTAAAACAAACAAGGAGTCCTGAGGCACTGTTTAAGACTAACAACTTTATTTATTGCATGAGCTTTCATGGGAGAAAAATCCCACTTTGTCAGATAGCTTAAAGATGGGGGAATTTACAGAATGGTAGGAAACAAATTCAGGGAAGTATAAGACATAGGATCAGGTCATACTGTAACAGCAAATCAAAGCAAATCTGTTAGTTTCAAAGTGCCACATGACTCCTTGGT
Source organism: Podocnemis expansa (assembly GCA_007922195.1). Classification (NCBI taxonomy): domain Eukaryota; kingdom Metazoa; phylum Chordata; order Testudines; family Podocnemididae; genus Podocnemis; species Podocnemis expansa. The sequence goes on from ML681963.1 coordinate 29,946,165, forward strand.
TTTTGGGGGGGGTTGGTTTTTTTTTTTTGTTTTGTTTTTTTGTTTGTTTTTTTGTTTTTTTTGCTAGACTAGACTAACATGGCTATCCCTTTGGAAATTGTTAAGATTCAAACACTGGGAAACAGCACATAGAAAGAAAGAAAGAAAGAAAGAAAGAAAGAAAGAAAGAAAGAAAGAAAGAAAGAAAG
>ML681963.1:29946362-30004216 GCA_007922195.1 Podocnemis expansa
AAGAAAGAAAGAAAGAAAGAAAGAAAGAAAGAAAGAAAGAAAGAAAGCTGCTAGTTCTTTCAGATTAGCTTGTGTGAAAGCAGGATTAAATCATGACTATGGATTTCCTTCCCATTACAACAGGGGATTTGACATCACCTTCCTCTATGTGCTGATTCCCAGTGTTTTCATCTTGACAACTCCTGCACCCTGCCTCTGCGCTGGCAGTTGGTCTGTGGCAGCTGGTCCAGAGCCAGAGGAGTCTACACAATGCAGGATGTTTGTGGAGTGTTGTGCTGGCACATTGATGGGCCACGTCAGGCTCCCTGATCTCCCTGTTGCCACACACAGTATGGAGAGTGGTGTGGTCACTCACTTCCTGTAATAAAGGGGTAGCCAAGAAAGATGTGCATTTCTGCTGTGGTGCACTGTGGGCCAGCTACCCACAATGCACCACTCCTAGGGCAACCTAGCAGCTGCTGGTGTGGACATGGACAATCTCCTGGCATTTTGAGTTGTGGATGCGCTAAACCGACTTAATAAAGTCTACTTTAAGCCACCTTAAAGTAGATGGGTATGTCTACACTTACAATTTAATTCAAATTAATGAGGATCAATTCAAACTAAATTAATGCATGGCTACACTGTCTTTCATTACTTTGAATTAAGTAATTCCTTAGTTCGAAGTAATGAACACTTACTTTGAAGTTATAAAACCTCACTTAACTTTGAAGTAATGGTTAATTCAAACATATTAGTTCAAATTAACCCAATGGAGCCACATTAATTCAAACTAACCATTAGTTTGAATTAACACAGTTTGATCTTCTTCATGCCATGGTTCCTTCCTCTTTCTGTGTATTGGCTGGGGTCACGGCCCTTCTTGGGTGCCATGTTGCCACACTTCCCCTGGTGCCCCCCTCCTAAATCAAACTAGCAAGTCCTGTCTATAACATGCTAGTTCAATTTAGGTTTCTAGTGCGGACATGTTAGTCTGAGTTAAATTAGTTCAAATTAAACATTAATAGTTCAAATTAATTAATTCAAACTAAGTTAATTCGAACTATCTTCTTAAGTGCAGTCATAGTGTAACCTGCAAGGGTAGGCTAGAATTCATTCATTAGTCCCTCTCCAGTGCCTAACAGAGGTTAAACCCCTGGAGAAAGCAGCTGGAGAGCCAGGATCCAGTCTGTGCAGTACTCACAGCAAAAATTGCTCAGAGTTCCCATCCCACAACAAAATACTACTCAGCATAAACATAACAATGAACTTTATTAACTCCTAACTTAACAAATCTTACCCTAAGAAGCCAAAATGAATTTAAAAAAACAAACAAACAAACAAACAAAAAACCCAGTAAGAAACCCAAGCATCCCAAAGTTCAGGTGGAGTCACCCTTATCTCAAATTGCAGTCTTTTGTTCAAGTCCTTGAGGCTTGAGTGGAAAGTAGCAGCAATCCTCTCTTTCTCTGGCTGCAGGAATCTTCAGGCAAATTCCATGCAGTCCTTTCTTTCTCCTGTGCAACCATCAGCACACAGCCTGTCCACTGGTCAACCAGCTCTCAGTCCCACAATAGAAAACTCTCCTGCAAAATAGTTCAAAGTAGGAAGAAAACATCCTGCAGTCCACTCCCGGCTCAGCTCCTCTCACTCAGTCACTGAGCATATTGACTCTGCAGCTCTCTGTGGGTGTGTTCACACAGCATTCTTATTTCAAAACAACGAGGTTGTTTCGAACTAAGAAATGCCATGGCCACATGACGCATGGCCATTTTGAAACAAGGAAACCCCTTGTTTCGAAATGGGAGCCATTCTTTTGAAATGTCTTAAACCCAATTTCCTATCGAAACAAGGTTGTTTCGAAACCAGTGGTTTCGAAACAACCCTGTGCAGACGTTGTTTCGGAACAAAGTGTTCCAAAACAACATTTGACCTTCCTCCCAGGGTGCTAAGGAATCCCAGGGCCACGCTCACCCTGGCCCCTGCAGCGGCGGACTGAGCCAGGTGCCTCCGACCCTGCGGCAGGTTTTGGGGGCAGCCCTGGTGGGGGGTGCAGCGCCTGGCTGCGCGGCTCTCCGCCGGTGCCTGCAGCCCCCCTCTGCAGACACTCGCAGGGTGAGGCACTGGCTGCGCTTCACCCCGCGGGTGCCTGCAGTCCCCTGCAGACACCCGCGGGGTGGGGCACGGCTGCGCTTTGCCCTGCGGGTGCCTGCAGTCCCCTCTCCAAGCGAAATAGCATGTCCACACTGTGGACATGCTATTTCGCTCCCTTATTTGAAAGAAACTTTTTTTGTCTTCCGAAATGACGTGTTTCAAAATAACCCTTTATTTCAAAACAGCTTGTTTTGAAACGTCTTGTTTCAAAACAAGCCCTCTGTGTGTGAACATAGCCTGTAGTTCCTCTTCTCTGGGCTGCTGCTTTCAGGCTTCTCACAGGCTTCTGACTCCAGTACAATAGAAAAAAAACCTTGTGGAGCATGTTCAACATGCCACCACTCCCTGTTACCAGAAAGTTCTGGGTTCTGGGCAGCTAAATCTGCCCAGCAATGTAACACAGTCTTAAGGAATCCATAAAAGAGAGGGCTCCCTTTTTAGGCACATGGGTTACAATAGCTTATGTAGTTTAGTTTAATGTTCACTACTTTAAGCACTGCAGAGTTAATGGAATTAAGGGAGACTGAACTGTATTCTGACCTGCCTCACACATCATCAATAGAATTAACAACTAAGCAGCAATTTCAGAGTCCTTACTGCTGTTAAAAATGCATAACCCCAGCATAAATCAGTTTGATATTCAGATCCTAGGCTGAATGTCCAGAACAGACAGTTAGAAATAAAGTATTTTTATTTGCAGCTTGAACTGATTTGGTCTGAACTCACTGAAAGACAAATACTTTAAAACCCCAAGGTGCTTATTTACATCACTTTTTAGATTAGAACCAGACTTCAAAATTATCATTAGAGGTTTTTCATTGTGATGAAAAAAGGTGTCATACCTCTCAGAGCTAACATATAATTTTGTTTGCAAATTTGGAAGATGGCACTGTGGACATTTATGTGTGGATATTTCCTCAACTGTAACAACTACAAAAATAGGTTAAGTGGTTTTGTGTGTGTGTGTGCGTGTGTGTGTCCCCAACCAATATTTAGGCTTCTGAATTGAGGAAACTAACTTTGTTTTTTTGGTTTTTGTTTTGTTTTGTTTTTGTTTTTCTTGTTTGTCTGGATCTTTTGAAATTCAAAAAGGAAGCTGCCCAGGACACTCCAGGTGCTAGTAACAAGTGGAGCCAGAGTGCCAGCTCTCCAGCTCCACTTGTTAGCAAGTGGGAGCTATGTGAGAAGGAGAGGTAGCACAACGAGGCTTGCCCACCACAGCACCTGGGAACTGTGCAAACATTGCCACCATGGCTGTGGGGCCACCCACCAGCGGCAGTGGTAAAGTTTGCAGCGTTGCCAGTCATTGTAGTGAGTGGGTATCATCACCAAGTGGGTGAACCTTGGCCCACTTGGGCCTACCTGTGGCACTTTTGAAAATACAATTAAATGTGATTTCCTGAGTTGACACAATGTGTCAGTAGAATAATTGGAGGCAGTCTGAAGTCCTGACTCAATATCTCCCACATTGACCAATAGGTTGAATTTCTTGTCATTAAAACAGGTGATGAATTGAAAAAAAAAGAAGTAAAAGTAAAAGTAAAAAGTAAAAGTACTCTTCTGAGCTTTGCCCACAAAGTATGCTGTAGCTACAGGAGACGCCATTCATAAAACACTGTGCAAGTCTTTTATTTTTCTACAAAATTAAACCAAATATTTCTACAACATGCATCTAAATGTATTACTGGAAAAGTAGAGTATGTTACCTTCCTATCCCCCCATCTTTGCATATCTAATTTGTAGTACGGTGAAAAGATCTTCATGGTGTGAACCTTTTCTTATTAGAAAGAAATGGAGACTAAACTTTTGGATTAAAACTCTTACATGCACACTTTCCAAATCTGTAATGAACTCAGTCCAAACACTTGATCCAACAGTCTCGACACTGGGAGTTTGAAATCTGAATCCAAATGTGAATTCTCATATTTCAAACTGTTCAGATGTGCTTGGATTCAGCTCACTGCAAACTCTGAAGGACCATCCCTTCTTGTAAAAAATGTTTGTAAAGCACCCTAACACCCATTGCAATTAAAAAATAATAGCCAGTAACAATAATAACACTCTTCCAACAATCACAGTCAGCAGCTGTGATGTGTCTGGGTCATTGCATGTATTTTTTACAGAAGTAGTTAAATCCCCATCATCTAAGCCATTTAAAACTCCAGTGGGTAAAGCAATTGAAAACACATTTTAGGGAACAATCATGCACTGTTTGGGGATGGATTAGATAACCTAGTAGGTCTACTCCAGCTATAATTTCTATTATAGTTTCTTGAGTTATTTAAGCTTCACTAATACACTATTCCGCTGCAGAAATAGATTTGAGAGCAGACCCTTCTATCTCCAGGTGGGCCTTGCCAGCAATGAATTCTGCCTTTCAATTATGTAATTAGACCATGTTTTTCATGTTAATAAAACATATCCTTTTCTTGAGTGGCATGTAAATTACCACTGAATTAAATTAGTGGTATAGGCCATTGGTTTGAGATTTCACCAGATGACAGACAGTGCAGCACTGGCAGCAGTGATGAGAAAACATGTCAGCTCATGTCAGCTTTTCCCCACCCAAATGCTACCTTTTTCTTCTTGCAAATATGATGATGTCTAGCTCAGATACCATCCCATTTATTAGCCCTGGAACTGCCACAATAGATGCTGAGTGCCACTGACTCCTGGGAAGCAAATAATTTCCTTATGATAAATGATCAGTTGGATCATAAGAGGGGGAGGGGGGGAAAAGGAGAAAGATTTGATACTGCTGACTCCTATTAAAATATTCTGGTTTACTAATGGTAATAAACTATTGCTTAGCATAATTGTCAGTTTGATTTACCATGCTTCATCAAACCTATAGCAGTATACAGAATTTAATAATAAAGGATCTCTGCTGCATGCAATCACATGTCATATTTTGCATAGATGTTCAGTGGTGAGAATACTAACAAGTAGTAATTTGTTAAGATTAGACATAATCCCATAGGCAATATACAGACTTGTTTATTAGATATGGGGAAATGGTTAAGAGAGATCACCACCTAAGTATTGCTCAGTCATTTCTTCAGAGGAATTGACATACGATGTTAATGAATCTGGTGGACAGCCAAATTTTTCTAGGATTTTCAGTGTCTAATTCTGCTCAGTGTTGGACAAGTTTTTTTTGTTTGTTTGTTTGTTTGTTTGTTTTTAAAGCATATATCCCATGTTTTGTTCAATACAATTTACCTAACTCTCTCACAACAAACCAACATGTCTGTGTCCTCCTATCTGACTTAAATCCACATTGGGTCTCTGACACAATCTTCTTGATACTGTTGAAATAAGCTGATAGCGCAGACATGAGGAAAAACTTTACCATCTACAGATGCTAGAGAGATGCCCCAGCACTTGCCACAATGAGATTTCTTGCCTTTATTTGTGTATTGTAATAATAATAATAATTAAAAAAAAGGATTGTATCTTTGAAAATCTGAAAAAAAAAATTCTCAGTTACCTACATATGCTTAATAATTTTGAATAGATAGCTGACAGTTTTGTGGTTTGCAAGTTTAACATTCCCTTTGCCTGGTGATTTACCCGATTTTGTTTGACAGCTTTTTGCATATCTTCACTGGTGGGTAACTGGGCAATTTCTTCATGTAATGGTTATTTCCTCTAGCACTTGTGGTTTGACTGTAGACACATGGTAGAATTTCAATAAAGCACTGCGCCCATCCTTCACAGATTCCTCTCTTGCCCAAGAATAAGGTAGTTCCATCTGAACTCCTAAATGGAGCCAGCCCTGATGTCAGTGAATCCTAAGTGACTTTCAGGGTGTTGTAGAGCAATTTGTGTTGTTAGCACTAGCATAAGTCTGAATTTCTTATGCCCCCCCCCCCCATCAGTTGTCCTGTAGAACAGAAATATCACTGTGAGATTGCACTTTCAGGTAGCTGAATTTGTGTCTCTTTGATGTTAATTTTTTGATTTGCCAAGACATAAATAGATCATTTTTCATTGAGGACATTTTTTATTTCCTCAAATTTTTCATCAAATCAATTCCAGTGCCACCTTTGATTTTTGCCTAGACTTTCTTCTGAGGCTTGAAGGATAGCTGATTTGAATATATTCTGCTTTTGAAGTGTTATTGAGTGATTATGTAACGCTAACAAGTTTCCCCTATAATTTTCCCTCAGTTTCTCTTGATGAAATGGATGTTTTAGTGTTGCTGTGTTAATTTTTTGTTTAATCTGTTTAGTTTTGTTTCAGTGAGGGTATGGCCACACACACTTCTTATTTCGAAACAACAGAGGTTGTTCCCGCAGGAGCGTCACGCCGGGGATTCCAGCCGGCACTCACCCCGGCCCCGGCAGCAGTGGTCTCCAGCTGCGTGCTGGGGCCGTGCCCCCAGGTTTGGGGGCAGCGAGAGCTTTAAAGCCCCCGGGGTGAGGCGCCCCTCCGCCCCTCTCCTGGCGGGCGCCTGCAGCTCCTGCAGGCACCGCGGGGTAAAGCGCCCAGCCGTGTTTTACCCCACTGGTGCCTGCAATCCCCTCCCCAGGCGGAATAGCATGTCCACACTTTGGACATGCTATTTCGCTGCCTTATTTCGAGGACACAGTTTTTTGTCCTCGAAATAAGGTGTTTCGAAATAATATGTTATTTCGAAACAGCTTGTTTTGAAACGTCTTGTTTCAAAACAAGCATACCCTGTGTGAACATAGCCTGAGGGGCAACAAAGTATGAATTTAAAATGGGTCTGATAATGCTGTGGTCAGTAAAACAGTTTACTTTCTAATTACTCTAGAGATCTTGATGCCCATAAGGTTCTTTGCTATATAATGACTCAGTCAATTAAGCAGGTGCCAGTCCTTTGAACTCAGATGCATTGACAAAATGTTACATTTCTCAGATTGCCAGAAGATTGTGTTGGTAATAACAAGCTCTGTCCAGTACAGAAAGAGGAGGCCACCAGCATTAATTTTTCTGACTCCACATTCATTCATTCATTCACTCATTCATTCATTCATTCATTCATCCACTTCTAGCTCCACTGTCTTTTTCAGTTTTGACATTAAAAACTCCTGTTAGTTGGAGCTTGTCTTTAGTGGATATAGGTTTTATTGTGTCATTTATGTCAGAATACAATCGTTCTTCAATTGCTTTGTTTGTACTGTTCATGGTCTGAGTATAGCACAGACAAAAGTTGAAAAGTGTGAATTTCCAATGGGAAGACAGAGTCATTAGATGTTCATTTCTGCCCTTCAGGCAAACCTTTTAATGATTTCAGAAGGCCTGGCTTTAATGGTAAAACCAGTGCCATCAATTCCATCTTTATCTGCTAAAGCTGTAGTTTTCTCCCAGTTCCTTTATGGAGTCTTTTTCTGCAAGTCTAGTTTCACTGAGGGCAGCTATGTCGATGCTATATTTAGCAGTTGGTCTTGATGAGTTGTCAGTCTGTACAGTCCATGTTGCCACAGTGAGAACCGATGTTCCCTCTAATGTTTGGTGGCTTGTGTGCAAAATTTTCAACCCATGTGCAGAGCTTTTTCTGAATAAAATTTTTGTGCAAATTCACGTGATGGAAATTATTGAAAAATATAGAACAATGAAAAATTAATAACTTATTTAAAATTGTTTTAATTAATAATTTGAATGTATTCTATGCTTATGTGACATTATGTCTCATCAGTTCTTCAGTACTGTTTGCCTACCTTTGTCGGTTTTCCAAAATGAATAAGCACTTAAAAAAGCAAAAGCAGCTAACTTGCCTCTTGTGTTTCATTTTGCACAGCAGCCCATTTTACAATTTAAAAAAAAATGTCCTAAATTGTTTCTAGCCAGTTCAAATGTGCCCCTTAATTTGTTTTACTTAATTTGTCACTATTAGTAATTTTAATCATGGTACACTTTATTTTCCTTCATTTTATTAGTGTTTGCTATATATATTTTTCCCCAATTTAGCTCTTCCCTAAGAAGCAATAGGCCAAAAGTTAAAAAACCCAAACCAGGACTCAAACCTGTAACCCTAAGATTATAAAGCACCTGTGCTACCAACTGAACTATGGGGCTTCCATCTGTAAAAGTATCTAGGAATAAAGGATAACTGTGTACTCTGCTACCCCTTGATATTTTTTTTCTTCCCTATAAACTGCTCTTTTTTGTTTTTGTTTTTGTTTTAAACATTCTACTTATCAGAAATAAAAAGCTGGACAATCACCTATTTTTAGAATGCCTGGGGGACGGAGGACAGGAGGGTAAAAAAGAGCCCTTGGATAGCTCAGGAATAGCAACCCTGCTGCCCCTCCAGCCAATCCTCAGCTGCGTTTCAGGCCTGCCCTCCTGCCCAACTTCAGCTGCTCTTCCAGCTTTAGCCCCCTCCTCCAGCTGATCCTTGGCCATGGTTCAGGCCTGCCCCCCTCCTCTAATCCTTGGCTGCTTTGCCAGCCTGACCTCCCCCCCCCCAGCCCCGGGCTGATCCTCAGCCACTCTGCTGGCCTGGCCCTGCCCAGCCCTGGCCCCGCTCCCCCCCATCAATCCTTGGCCACTTTGCCAGCCTGGCCCTGCCTGCTTTGCCGGCCTGGCCCTACCCGGACCTGGCCCTGGCCCCTCTCGCCCCCCCAAGTCCTCGGTTGCTTTGCCTGCCTCACCCTGCCTGGTCTTGGCCCCGCTCCCTATCCCTAGCTAATCCTCGGCTGCTCTGCTGGCCTGCTCAGACAATCCTGGGCTGCGCTGCCTGCTTGGCCCTCCCTGTGCGCAGGAATGGGAAAGCCCTGCGCAGGGAGGTTGTTTTAGGTGCGCGGCCGCGCAGCCACACACCTTAGAAGGAACGTAGGTAAGAACTCCTGTTTTTCTTATAGGACAAATACTGTGTGGATGTTCTATGGGGCATGGTGAACTGGCCAGATTTAAAGCTGGGCAACAAATGTTTAGAGCACTTTTTCTACCTCCTTCCCTTACTATGGTGAACACTAGTGTCCTGTGAAAGGGTTGTTCTGAAATCTTTGCTGTCCAGAATTCCAGGGTGAATGACCTGAATTCCAGGCTGCCTGCTGCAGCTTTGTGACTATGATTCCTAGTGTTCATCTACACCTATCACTTCAGTACTTGCCCAGCAATTGACGGTTATCTTAATGATGAGTGTGTATCAGTGCATGAGTAACACTCAGTGTGTGTATGTGTCCTGCATATTTCCACAGTGAAGACTTAATTAGGACTCCTGTAGAATGTAGGAAACAATTCTATTTAGCAGAGCCAAAGGGAACGTTCCCTTCAGTTAAGACTTTAGGGGCTGTGCAGAGTTTATATGGATATGTCTACACTTAGAAGGTTAATTCAAATGAACTGAATTTGAGCTAATTAATTCAAATTAATAATCATTAGTTCAAATTAAGTTAATTTGAATTAACACGGCCACACTAGAAACCGTAATTCAAATTAGCATGTCCATGCACACAGGACTTGCTAGTTCGAATTAGGTAGGGGACACTTTTGCATAGGGAAAATCAAGCTGTTGCTAATTCAAACTAACAGTTCAAGTTAACACAGCTACATTGGGTTAATTCGAAGTATTGAGTTTGAATTAACCATCACTTCAAAGTTAAACTAGGTTTTATAACTCTGAAGTTTGCTTTCATCAACTTGAACTAAGGCATTCCTTAGTTTGAATTAATGAAAGCCAGTGTGGCCATGCATTTATTTAGTTCAAATTGATCCTCATTAATTCAAATTAAATTGTAAGTGTAGACATACCCTCTCAGATTAAACTACCCCTAGGAATTTTATATACTCCTCAGGTGCCTTTTCTCTGCTTCCACCTAATCTACCTGAGTGTTCTGAGATAATTTGATCTAAATGCCAAAGGAGAGCTGTGTTAGTCTAGTTAAGTAAAATGAGCAAGGAGTCGTGGGGCTAAGAAATGTATTTAGTGTATTTTCTCATTACAACAGGAGATTTGACCTCATCTTCCTCTATATGCCATTCGCCAGTGTTTGAATCTTAACAACTGCTTTGATTTTTTGTTGCAGTGTAACCTGTTCCAATGACTTACATTTCTCTGCATTTATTTCCTCCCATTCTGTAAGTTCCCCTATCTTCAAAGCGTCTGACAAAGTGGGATTCTCAAAAGAAGTACACTAAATGGAGATTATTGCTGTTGTGGTGGTATTGCAGCCACAAAGTCCCTTCTCTGAAGCACTTACATTCTAGAGAAGTGACAAAGAGAGAGACAAGAAAAAGGATAAAACAGAAACCTTACTGTTTTTCTGTTTCATTCAATATGTAGTTAACTCCTAACTTTCCCTTTAACTGACAATCATTTGGTGGACTAATTTCTTGTAGATGTCATATAAAAGTGAATCCTAAGGATGAATTTCAAAGACAGGGGTATAGACTAGTGAATCAGTCCTTTTCTCCCTGTTAACAAATTGCTTGCATTTTCATTCTCCTGTCTGTTCCTGGTTTGAAACTGTTCAGTGAAAAGGTTATGTAAATTTCAACTTCTCCTATGAATGTTTTGTAAGCTATCCACACTTTCTGGTATTTATTGTTACACATTAAAGGTGTGTTACTGGCCATTTTAAGTCACCTGATATTGTTTTTGCTTCCTGGTTCACTGAATAATGAATAACAAATAAACTTGCTTATAGCCACTTGCACCTTTTTGCTTGTCAACATGATAGACGAACAGTTATTCCCCAAAGTATCCTATGAACCAAAAGTAACTAGCGTAAATGTTCAAAATAAAAAGGGGTGTGAAGTTTTTAGAACAAAAATGTCATTCAGACATTGTGAATATGAATGAATGCTAATGAACTCTGGCTTTCAAAGAGATTAAAAAGAAAATTAGGAAAACTGGATTCTGTCCAAAGAATTAAAAAAAAAAAATAAGGGACTTTTTTTCTCCCATATTTTGGGTCATGTCCCTTTTTCTCACACATTGTATATCATGTTAAAAAGGAAGAAAAAAAAACTTTCTCCCACATTTTATGCCATGTTCTACATTTCCTAGTAAGCTCTTGCTTGGGCAGCAGATGTAAGTGCTAGACACCTGAAAGGAAGAGACTACACTCAAGAAATTTCAAGCCTTAGAGATTTATACAATATGGGTATACTTTGCAACAACATCCAAAATGATAGGGCATTTATGCTGACCTTCAAAGGTTCTTCCATCACTTGTTAATCAAACAGTTTAGACATGAAAATAAAATGGGTGATTCAGTTCTTTTAACTTGTCAGTTACATAATTAATTAGACCAAACATTTTAAATAAAATGTCCAAGCATTTAAATTACTCAATAGTTGTCCAATAACAACTCGCATGTTCACTAGACTGACTCGCATGCTCACTAGCTGTCTTTATGCACTGGAAAGTGTGGGAAGATGTCTCTTTTGGGCACTTATGTTGTTCATTAAAGTCACAAACCATTTTGTAGACTAGGTTTACATCATACGATTCCTTCTCGTCTTTGGTTTTGGTTTTCCGACATATTTGAGATAAGAATAGTTTCTTATTCTAAAAAACAGTGAGGCAATGGCTTCATTTCAGTGGGGATTTACAGCTTTCTTTCCTTCTTTCTTATACAAAGAAAAGCATATTGAAAAGGGAAGGACAATGGCATCAAGGAGTCAATTCCAACTCCCCGTGTGCATTGGGCCAACAGCTATTTAATAATGGCAATTTAATAATTGAATAATAGCTATTTAATAATAAAAAATAAAAAGAAATTAAAAATCATTATACAGATCCTGAGCAGAAAGTAAAGAATGCCGTATGCATCAGGAATCAGAATTTTAGTACTTAGAATAAGTACATCAGTTAAAATTTTCCAAGAAATTAGCACTAGCACCCACACACTTGAGAAAAGAGGTTTGTGATTTTTAATGGTCAAATGCTGTCAGTACCTCTGGTTTGTGTCCCATAATAATAATGGTGGCACGAGGTTTAAATTTCACTTTAGAGAAATAGTGTTGTTGTAACTCAGTCTTAAGCGATTATTGCCACCCACTCCATACATTTCTTTTAACACCTTTTTCTAAGCAGTTACATCACCACTGTAAACATCACCAGCTTTGAAATACAAACAATATTTAAGTTATGTTGTGGGTGCAGCAGAAACTGCTATAATGGCCTGTCTTCACAAGGATCAAATTTTATGTAGTGAAAATGTATATATTTATGTATTTGCTGCCTTCACTGAGATCTAGGGAGCACGTGCCATGTACTTTGTTACTGTGGCCTCACTATCTCCAAATTGGATTAGTCTGAAGCGAATATGACTTTTTTCAGTAATGTCAAGCACATTTTGGAGACATTTGTCTTTATACTGTGGTTAATATTCTAATTCAGGGGGGTGACCTTTTCAGTTGAATATGATCATCCCACTCACCCAAAAGAGTGACTTTGAAAAAGATTTTGGAGGTAGGGTGTGTAATCAGTTGAACATGAGTGCCCATTTCAACATTAGGGCCAAAAGATTAATGTGGGCTTCAGATGTATAGAGAAGAAAATATGGAATAAAAGGATTAAGTGCTGGTTTTTCTATTCAAAGAACGATGTTGATAAATTGGAAAAGGTTTAAAGATGATTCATGAGAATTAATAAAAAGTTAGAAAACATGCCTAATAGCAATAGATTCAAGGAGCTCAGTCTATTTTGCTTAGAAAAAAAGGTTTTGAAACATCTTTATTAATTACCTGGTTATAGGTATATAAAGCACATTGATCAAGTTTGCAGATGACATAAAGCTGGAGCATGAGTTGTCAGTACTTTGGAGGACAAAACTAAAATACAAAGGGAAATTGAGAAATTGGATAACTGGTCTCTCTACAACAAAGTGAAATGAAATAAAGACAAATGTAGGGTCCTACAATCAAGCAAGTAAAACTAAATGCAAAAATACAAAGTGAGAGAAAACTAGCTTGGGGGCAGCACTGCTGAGAAGTATTGTGTTGTGGATCACAATCTCAACATGAATCAGAAATGAGACACTGTTGCAAAAAAAGAAAATGCAATTAGGTTGCATTAACAGAAGCACAACATGCAAGTCACAGAAGGTGATAATACTGCTCTGCTCAGAACTGGTTAGACCTCAGCTGGAGTATTTTGTCCAGTTTGGTTCCAACATATAGAAAGGGTGTAGATAAACTGTAAAGGATACAGAAGCAAGTGACAAAGATGGTCAAAGGGATGGAGTGCAAGCCATACAAGCAAAGGAAGAAGGAACTGCCTATGTTTAATTTGGAAACAGACTAAAAGGGGATATGATAGAGGTATTCAGGTACTTGGTCTGCCACAAAAAAGAAGGAGAAAAGTTGCTATCTTTTGCCAAAAAGGATAGTACAAGAAGGAGTGGGTTCAAACTACAACACAGTGGGTTTAGATTAAACCTCAGGAAAGTTTCCAAACAGTGGGAAAATGGAACAGATTGCCTTGGGAAGCTGAAGAAACTTTTTTCACTGGAGGTTTTCAAAAGGACCCTGCATAGCTCTCTCTCTTCAGTATTTAGGAACAACAAATCCTAACTCTTGTCAGGAAAGTAGATTGGTGATCCTAGAGGTCCCAAAGGCGCAGCCATGTTGGTGTGGTCCAGGAAAAAAAAAAGAAAAAAGAAAAGAAAATAAGTAGTCTTGTGGCACTTAAAAACTAGCAGATTTATTTTTCGCATGAGCTTTCATTGGAGAAAATCTCATTTCATGAGATCCTTGAGGTCCCTTCTAACTCTATGATTCTGTGATTCTAAGGGTAAAGGGGAGATTAGATCACAATCCACTGCCACCTAAATTCTGAATAAAGAGTTAATAATAGAAGACTCTTCAGTCTAGGAGACAAAGATATAGCAAGACCCAAAGGCTAGAAGTTAAAGAGACAAATTTCAACTAGAAATAAAGAGAAAATTCTTAAGTGAGTCTAATTAGTCACTAAAACAACTTACCAAGGTTTAAGAGGGCACCTCTCTCGGGGTACATCTACAGTGGAGCCTTAGGTTGACTCAAGAAAGATTAAGTTGACTTACAGATGCCTGGAGCCACACTGGGCTTTTATTAAGTGACTTAAGCACTTCCTTAAGTATATTTAATAACACTACTTCTTAAAGTCGACTTAACACTTAAGTCAATTTTATTCAGTCAACTTAAGCCAATGTAGATGGGGAAAGCCCTTACGTTGACCTAACTGGCCCCCAGGCACTCTCCCCACAGCACTTCTCTGTTGACCTAGCACCTGCCAGTGTGGATGCAGGCAGTTGACAGGAGTTTTCAATGTGGACACTCTAAATCGACTTAACAAGTTCGACTTAACAGAGCCTCCAGTGCAGCCATATCCTAGGGCAGCTTCCTGCACCTTACTATGGTGATACTGGCAAATTCCTAACAGTTTCCCTTACAGTCTCTGGGGCCAGCCAAGTTGCTCATCTTCACCACAGCCAAAGGATGGTTTCTTCCTCCACCCAGGAAAGGAATGCTGTGCCCCTTGCAATTCAGTTCAAGCCTTGCTTTTGGTCATAATAAATTAAAATGTAGCTATAAGAAAATCCCTTTACGCAAGACAATTCCCGAAACTCCCAGAATAATGTTTGTTACAATTCAGGCCACTCCATTTCTCAATTCCTCTGTTCTCATTTTCCAGTGTCCATCTACTTGATAGCTGATAGGCCTTCTTTAGTTCCTTTGCCCTTATTCCACAACCTCTACACATCTACCAGCTCTTCATGTTTCTTATGGTTCTTCTGTCACATCCTTTAACTCAGGACTTCTGTGAGAAAATACCCAGTAGTATTCCACTCCCCAAACCTTTTATCCAAACCTCGTGCAATTTTTCCATAAAAAGAAAGACCGCTAAAGAGATTATTCATATAAAATAATTATAGTGCAACTTCCTTCTACTCCTCCTGGAGGGATTTTTAATCCTGAGGAAAGGTACATGGTCAGCAGTAGTGTAGATATAAGACAACTCTACATGCATGTACTAGATAACACTACAGTTAATGCAGACTCTCCCTGAATTTAAGAATTCAAGACTGATTGTTTTTTAAAAGAGAAGTTCCATAGTGCTGTATTTCAGGAACCAGCTGCTCAGGACCATCTTTACAGCATTCTGTGTATCTGAGCTTGGGGGTAGCACACTAAGGTGGCTATAGGGACCAATTTATAGCAACCTCAGAACTGCTCTAAGATGCACCCTATACACATATTACCTGTGTTAACAGGTGGATGTCACTGCAGCATAGGAATAATATGAATATCTTATTTTTATACTTATTTTAACACAAAGTCTTCTTAAACAAGGGGAATTCTCAAGAAGATGGCAAAGCACTCATTACAAATTGTTTGCACCACTGGAGCAGTTAAAAAAATGTTAACAGTACCAAGAATTTGGTCCAAGGTGTCTCATACTTGCCACAATGCAGTCTCAGTATATCATCACTTGATGAGATTTTAACTGTTGAGCATATACTGCATGGCTCTCGTTATTTTCAGTGGGTTTTGTGTGTACACCCTGACCACAGGTATTGCTGTAGAGACTTCTCAAGCTCATAAAAACACAGCCATCCAGTTATAGTCAGCCTTTATTTGTTCTTACTCAAGAAGTTTAAAACCAAATCCATGGTCCTTGCCTTCATAATCATCAAATCCCCCTGGTATTAGCCAGGTCTTTTAAAAACATCTTAGAATTAGTTAATATTTATGCAGTGCTTTGAAAATGTACAGTGTATGCAAATGCTAAGTATTATTACAGTGCTGGTTAAAAGTGATGGTGCTTGACAGCCCTTGAGATTCAAGTTCTACTGGCACAGAAGAGGTAAATACATGCTGCTGTAATACAAGTTCCTCTCACATTGCCCTGTCAGTGCTCCTTGACCATAATTTGTAAGGAGGGATTACCTCTAGAGGGCAACTGCTAGTCTCCCTGACCATTCATTCCTTGGCTTTTCTGTTGAGAGAGTCACTGAAAGTATCCCCTGTCATGCTGGGTATGCATGGTATTATTTTCAATTTAATATTTATGTAAAACCTTCCACTGGAGTCTAACAGACAAGAACAACATCATTGTTTTCCTCGGGAAGTCAGACATCCTAGCTATTTCATACAATTTAGAGTGGGTTTTGGCTTTAGATTCCAATCCAGATCTTGACAAGAAAAGAGAAAACAGTATTTTTTAAAAGACTTTTTCATTGCTAATCCCATGCTTTAGCCCTCTTTTAGGGATACTGCAGTGTTAAGGCAGGTAAACATACATGCATATATGTGTTAGAGTCTTATCCAAAAGGTGATAGTAGTAATTATATATATGCATGCTCTGTGTGTCCTTTAGGTCTAACCCAAACCAAGCAGCATGGTGATCCCTTGCTTATGCTTAGAAATATTGCCCTTCCAATTCAAAGCAACATACTGCTTACAAGTTCTGAAGGGGAAGATGAGTTAGTCTACAAATAAGTCAGTTAGTCAGCAAAACAAACAACGAGTCCCGTGGAATTTTTAAGATCTCCAGGGGTGTATTAGGGACTGCAGGGTCCCTGAGACTCCCTCCCCAGTGGATCCCCCCTGCCTGGAACCACACTGCCCTGGCCCAGCTGGTTGGCCCCTGAGGGCAGTGGGGCCCACTGGTACATGCAGTGCAGCTTCTGGTGCAGCCTTCGGGCTAGCGGCTGTACTGCACACCAGCCAGTCTTGCCCCTGGAACAGGGCAACCAGTACACTGGTCTGCTCCACCATCAGGGGAAGACCAGCCAGCCCAGGGATGGGATAGAGCGCAGAGCCCAGCCTCCGATCTGACCCACCCTCTCCCCCCAGCACTGACAGGGTGGATGGGGGCCCATGGGCACAGGCTCACGTGGTAATCTGCCCCTGAAGATTTCTCACATGAAAGCTCATGTGATAAATAAATGTCTTAGTCTTTAAAAGTGACACAAGGCTCTTTGTTTATAGTGCTTATAGTTTTTCAGGGGTTTATCCCCCTTCCCCAAAGCTTAAGCTGATGAGACAAAGGTCTGTTTTATCTCCATGTCCTGGGTGTTGGGGACACAACCAACAGTCTTTTATCTCCAAATATTCCACAGTGGCTTCCCTGATATTTGTTCTTTTGTTGGAGAGGAGATGACACCTGTTTTGGTAAACTAGTATTTCACACTTTGCAATGCCTGTCACCTGACTATGAGGATTTATAGACTTGGCAAACATATTTATACTTAAGGCACAAACACTTAAATATTACCTTATAACATAACATACATTTGTTTTTCAGCCATGTCTACATTACACAATTAAGTCAGCCTGTGTTAGGCTGACTAACAACCAACAGGGTACTTACTACAGTTTTTCATATCCACATTAGTCTCCTTTTGTTAGTACACATCCAGAGCACTTGCACTGAGTTAAGGCAAGCAGTGGGGAAGGAAACCTCAAGCTCTTAGCTGGATCACTTTGCCCCCTGCCCCCTCCCAAACACTCACTCAGTTTCAGAATGGGGACTCAACTATGAAGCTGATGTGGCTGTCAGCTACTCTGACAGCTGAACGATACAAGTAACACATCATTCCAAACCATGTCAGTCTAACCTTTATTTCTCTTATCAAGATAGTTTTATTAACTGCATAGTGGGAAAGTTACAGCAGCAGTAGAAACTTTGGTCAACATAAGCTGACTTTCATTGACTTAACTTTGTGGTTAGTGTAGACATGCTGTAAGTAAGACTAAAACATGTAGCATACCCATTCTTTTAACTAATATCTATTTTAACAGTACTAACAAAGGAGATCTGTACTGGTGCCCAACCATGCATTTGTTAGTGTTCAGTAAGGACTAGGGTCTTGGCATGAGCTGGCCCCTGGTCTGCTAGCAGCTGTTACCAAATTTGCCTGTAAATTTGGGGTATGCTCATATATTAGGGTTACAGTTGTCCAGACGCTGTTGTAACTGCTTTTTCTCAAGCTACAATTCCTTGCTTCCCTATACCATTTCCACCATATCCAAACATGCATTCAAAATGCTCATGCGGTAGCTGCATCCATTGCGCTATCACATGGCTTCATGGTTGTGCAATATTCTTCAAAGCTTAGACCTGACTTTCTCAGGGGATTCTCATGCTTGAAGCACCCTTTTCTCCAGGGGCATTTCTCTTTTTTCATTATCCATGTCTTCAGCCTGCTGGGGTTCTCCTGCCTCAAGTGAGAAGACAGAGTTTTTACAGCCATTTCAATATCCCATTAAGGATCAGTACCAAAACTCCTTTCACAAAGTCACTCAAATCTGTAACAGTATTGCTCTAAAATCTTAATTCTAAATGATAGCTCTTAAATGTTTATCGCACAGTTTTACAATATTTTAAGCATGAGTCTTATCTTAAAAAGTTACAGAAGGTTAACAAGTATTCTGTGAGAAAGAGGTCTTGCTAAAGGAGCTTGGTCTGATAGAGAGAGCCGTGTTAGTCTAGTCCAGCAAAAAAAAAAAAAACAAGGAGTCATGTGGCACTTTAAGACTAACAGTGACTCCTTGTTTTTTTTTGCTGATAGAGAGAGAAAGCATACACAGGTCTGTGCCTCAGTTTCCCCACTCTGCAGCAACTACTCAATAATTACCATGTGATTAGGTTCATGTGCTGACCATGTTACTCCACCAATTTTGTTTACCAAATTTGCTCATTAACTTGTGGTATGCTCATCTATAAGGGGCGGTATGATATGATCCTACTAACGTACTGCTTGTGTCACTTGTGTTTCTATATGGAGCTCACTTATGTCTTCTGCAAGTCCCCTCCCAGTGGAACTATTCTTGCAAGACCTAAATTTCCCAGGACAGGGTTCCTCCAACCCCAGAATTAAATAAACACCCACATATATATTCACGGATTAATAAAGTGCACCTGAGCAGATTGGGTCTATCAGCACTCTCAACTTATCCCTTATGCATCCCTGAACTCAGCAGGCTGGGTCACACAGCACTTCTTTGTTGCTACCCTTATATGCCCCTGGCACTGCACCAGATTAGACTTATGTGTGCATCTGAGCAGGCTGGGTCAAAACTGCACTTTTCAACTGCTACCTTTGTATGCCACAGGTCCAGCACATTGGTCTCCCCACTGTTACTTTACAATTGTTTTAGTAGTAACACCCTTAATGAGCAAACCTTACAGGATCTTTGGGCATTACAGGGATCTTTGGCTATGTGTAAGAAGTATTGCTGCAGAGAAATATAGGATGCCAAGAACACAAAGGAGTAAATGAAGTTTGGAAAGAGTCTGGCAACCAGCTTGATTACAAAAGTTACTTTATTGCCGGGTATAGAAAACTTATGAGGATACTACTACTACTACTACTACTACTACTACTACTACTACTACTTATAAAAGGAAATAAAAATATCCAAAGTTACTATATTATCCATACACAGAGAGAAAAATAATCAAACAGTTACAATATTACCCAGTTTCAATTGTTATATAAGGGGAAACTAGCCCAAGCTGATTACAAAGATCAGCGATGACTATTAGGACTAAGTGTTAAGTGACAGTGTGTTGAGGGGGTGGGTCTCATCACTCAGCGCAGCTTCCAGGTTCAGCTTAAGAACTGGAGTGCTGGAGACAGGCAGAGCACCCATCACGATCAGCAAAGAAAAGGTGAAGTCCCAGTAGAATTGACACAGCCTTTGACTTCAGAACAGATGCAGGAATCAGAACAGAACTTCTGAACTTAAAGAGGGGGTTTTGTAGGAAGGAAACAGTTGATTCAAGGCAAAACACGATGGTTGTTTTTGAGTAAATAATGACTTAAGGGAGTATACCAGAATTGTTTTGTTTAGGTGGACAATAGGAATTTATCAGTCCTGGCTATGGGTGGCATTCCTTTGAGAAAGTTCACAATGCACTCAGGCAGATTCAGTGTTTTGGATATCAATTAAAGATCTATTGACTAGAACAAATTAGAAAGAGTCCAGCAGAGGGCATAAAAATGATTAGGGGGTTGGGCACACATCATATTAAAAGAAATTTAAGGAACTAGGCGTATTTAATCTGCAGAAGAGAAGACTGAGGAGGGATTTGATAACTACCTTAACTACGTGAAGGGACGCTCCAAAGAGGAGACAGCTAGGCTATTCTCAGTGGTGATAAAGGACAAACCAAGGAGCAATGGTTTCAATTTGCTGGGGAGGCCTAGGTTAAATATTAGGAAAGGTTTTTTTTCACTAGGAGGGTGGTAAAGCACTGGAATGGGTTGTCTAGGAAGGTGGTAGAATCTCTATCTTTGGAAAATTTTAAGACCTGTTTGGATAAAACACTGGCTGGGATGATTTAGTAATCTTGCTTTTAGCAGGGAGTTGGACTAGATGACCTGATGAGGTGACTTCCAACCTTATGATTCTATGAATTGGTCTGATAACTTCTGGGCTAGGTGTGTTCAGGCATGGATTTCTTAACTTCAGGAGCAAAGATGCCTCATCGTGCAGTGCTTCTCTGCTTTGCCAATCCCAGGGTTCAGTGTGGTTCCTGCCTTGGAGCTTGGTTCTCCATTCAGCATGCTAATTTTGGTTCCATCTTTGGTGCAAATGAAGTTTTCTTCCGTCCATTGAGTGTGCTAATGGCTTATGTCTTCGATGTAGAGGAGGGTAGAGTAGTAGCCCTAATTCCATCACCCTTGTTTGAAAGTGTTGAGACCTGTCTCCCATTGCCTTTCAGTGTTTTTGGTTTCTGCTTCAAGCAGATGCTGGGGGTAGAATGGGGGTAAATCACAGAGGCTGGATACTTTGCCCTGCTTCTCCAAGAACACAGAGCTAATGAGTAACACATCATAAATGTTGTTACAGCACTTGTGTTCCACCCATATTACAGGAGCCATTGTGTCTACCTCAACCACAATACCTCTGCAAGTTCCAATTGTGAGAGAGCAAAACCGCAGAAGCCCAGTGCAGCTAGTGTTTACACAATAGTCTTGTTCTACTTGTTTAATAAATGGGCTAAAGAAGATTTTTCTCTTGGATGCTTTACTGAGCTATACAAAATCGTACATCAGACCCTAACTCCCCATTTGTCTTCTGCTCCCAAACTAATAAGTGGTTAAACTTGAAATTCTGGCACCATTTGATGATATTACATTCTACTTAGCTGCAGAGACTCCCATCCACACTGAACTTGCTAAATAGCATGACTATTTTACCTGCTAGATTGTGCTGTAACCCAATTTTTGCTGCTAGAATATGTTAATAATGCCACTCATTTCATTTTTGTATCATCCTGTGTACCTTAGCCATTAAACAATCTATATGTCCCTTCTTTAAGCCATCAGTCCTGCCTCTACCATAAGAAGGCCAATCTACAAAACACAGAGAGTCAATGGGAGGGAGATATATGGAAATAAAAAATGAACTAGAACAGGACAGTGCAGAGCCAAATATGACCTTGCAATGTAAAACTGGAATGAACCTCAAGCATTATGTTGTAGAATTTGGGAGGTAATCATTTATGCCTACCTACGCAGCATGGTGAACTGCTTCTAGAACATTATGCTTACCTTTCGACATTATAATACCAGAAAAATGATCGCAAATTGCATGGAACTCAAGGGGATATGGAGACAGAATAAAGTAAATGGACTTCAGAAATTGATTTAGGATGTAGGATTAAAAAGATCAAACATCTATACTCGAATTATAGCTAATGCTTGGGTCCTGCAGACATGTATGAACAAACTTAATTTTAGGCATGTCAGGAGTCTCAATAAATTTAATGGGACTATTTGCATTCATAAAATTAAGCAAAAGGGGTTGCAGGGTAAGGGCATAACAGAGGACAAGGAAACAATGCAGCTGGTGGAAAATGTTGGATGTTTTTCACAACAAATTTCGATAAAAATGGTTGGTGGAAACAAAAAACAAACAAAACATCACTAAACAAAACTACAGATGTTTCTAGTTTTTACAAACCCTGTTAGTGCTTGCTTAAGTTGACTTAATTACTGCTACCCTGAAAGTCGACTTAAAAATTAAAGGCCTGGGCCTGGGCCCTGCTTCCTGCCCAGCCCCAAATCCTGATCTGGCTCAGGGGCCTAATCTGGCCCCTCCCACTGCCAGAAAAGGACTGGGAGCTGGATCCAGCTCCTATAACTGGCAGCAGTGGGCTGGGAGCTGGATCAGGGCCCCAAAGCTGGATCGCACCTGAGGTCGGGACAAGGGGCAGAGCCTGGGCACAGGCACAGGGTATGTCTACTAGTGTAGACATACCTCTAAGTTGACTTCACAACGTTGACTTTAAGTTGACCTTTTGAAAGAGAGTCAAAACACCTCCACCTCCTCTAGTGTAGACATAAGCACAAAGTTTGTGGAAGAGAAGGGAATTGAACCCAGCTTTCCATACTTCCAATCTAGTGTCTAAATCATATCCCTCAAAAAAAAAAATTCCTCTCTCACCCCCTATGGGTGGTAGTATCATCCTCAACCTCGGGTCCTCTACCAGAGGCCTGGGAGTTTGAGGGTTCTGCGCAGTATCTTAGCTGTTCCTAGTACTGCACTCTTCTGGACAGAGAGCTCTGATGTTGTTCCTGGGATCTGTTG
Organism: Podocnemis expansa; assembly: GCA_007922195.1. Lineage (NCBI taxonomy): Eukaryota > Metazoa > Chordata > Testudines > Podocnemididae > Podocnemis > Podocnemis expansa. The sequence goes on from ML681963.1 coordinate 29,969,007, forward strand.
GAGCCATTCTCCCAGGTTAGGAGTCACAGCCCCGAGTGCTCCTACCACCACCGGGACCACTTTGGCCTTCACTTTCCACATCCGCTCTAGTTCCTCTTTCAGGCCCTGGTACTTCTCCAGCTTCTCATACTCCTTCTTCCTGATGTTGCTGTCACTTGGCACTGCTACATCTATCACCACCGCTGTCTTCTGGTCCTTGTCTATTACCACGATGTCTGGTTGATTGGCCAGTACCTACCTGTCTATCTGGATCTGGAAGTCCCACAGGATCTTAGCCCTGTTATTCTCCACGACCTTCTGTGGGATCTCCCATCTCGTCTTGGGAGGGTCTAGCCCATACACTGTGCAGATGTTCCTGTACACAATGCCAGCTACTTGGTTATGCCGTTCAGTATATGCTGTTCCTGCCTGCATCTTACATCCTGCCACTATGTGTTGGACTGTCTCTGAGGCCTCTCTGCACAGTCTGCACCTTGGGTCCTGTCTAGTGTGGTAGACCCCTGCTTCAATGGATCTGGTGCTCAGTGCCTGTTCTTGTGCTGCTATGATCAGTGCCTCAGTGCTGTCTTTTAGTCCAGCCCTTTCCAGCCACTGGGAAGGATTTCCCAATGTCAGCCACCTCAGCTATCTGTCGATGGTACATTCCATGCAGGGTCTTGTCTTGCCATGCCACTTCTTCTGCTTGAGCTTCCTCCCATGTCTGCTGCTGCCTCAGGCATTCTCTCAGCAGCTCATCTTTGGGTGCCATCTTACTGATGTACTCCTGGATGCTCTGGGCTTCATCCAGGACAGTGGCTTTGACACTCACCAAACCCCGCCCGCCTTCTTTCTGGCTGGTGTACAGTCTCTGGGTGTTGGACTTGGGGTGGAAACCTCCGTACATTGTGAGGAGCTTCCGGGTCTTCACATCGGCAGCCTCCATGTCCTCCTTTGGCCAGCTCACTATACCGGCAGGGTATCTGATGACTGGCAGGGCATACCTGTTGATGGCATGGATCTTGTTCTTCCCATTGAGCTGGCTTTTCAGGACCTGTCTTATCCTTGGTGGTACTTGGATGTTGCTGTCTTCCTTGTCTCCTCATCGTGGGTCCCATGTGACTGTGGGATGCCCACGTACTTGTAGCTGGTCTGTATGTCTGCTATGTGGCCTGCTGGTAGTTCCACCCCATCAGTCTTCACTACCTTTCCTCTCTTTACTACCATCCGGCCACACTTCTCCAGTCCGAATGACATCCCAATATCCTCACTGTAGATCTGTGTCAGGTGGATTAGCGAGTCGATGTCTCGTTCATTCTTAGCGTACAGCTTGATGTCATCCATGTAGAGGAGGTGGCTGATGGTAGTTCCACTCTTGAACTTGTATCCATATCCAGTCCTTGTGATTATCTGGCTGAGGGGGTTCAAGCCAATGCAGAACAGCAGCGGGGACAGCACATCACCTTGGTATATGCCGCACTTGATGGCCACTTGTGCAAGCTGTCTTGAGTTGACTTCCAGTGTTGTCTTCCACAGTCCCATTGAGTTCTTGAGAAAGGTCCTTAGTGTCCTGTTGACTTTATATAGCGCCAGACATTCACAGATCCATTTGTGCGGCATTGAGTCATAGGCTTTCCTGTAGTCAATCCAGGCTGTGCTCAGATTGGTCTGTCTAGACCTTGAGTCTTGGGCGACTGCTCTGTCTATGAGTAACTGGTGTTTTGAGCCTCTGGTGTTGTTCCCAATGCCCTTCTGAGCTGTGCTCATGTACTGGACCATGTGGTCCTGTAGCGTGGAGGCTATGACACCTGATAGGACTTTCCATTTTGTGGGGAGGCAGGTTATTGGCCAGTATATATATATAAACCTCTCTATAGCTCCTTTGTTTGGATTTATTTAACTTAGGTAAATTATGACTTTCTTTAAAAGTTTTTTTTCAAGGCCTTCCAGATAATGCATGTGCCAGACCAAAGCAGAAACAGACTCAGACAGCCTCACAATTTATCCCCACAGTAAGCAAAATATCACCTTTTAATTTCTTAAAATTGTTGAAAGCTATGCTCAAAAGACACAATAAACAATGTGTAGGAATTGCCTAACCTGCAACCAACTGCACATGTTTTAGATTTTAGAGATTAAAAGTTCAGAGTTTATCGGAGCTCCTTGAAAGCCAGGTTATAACCTCTGGTTATGCACATTTTTCTCTTTCCACAAGTGGAATTTTAGGTAGAAGAACATGTATTCCAGTTCACAGCTTGGGCTAATATACAGTAAGTGATGAATTAATATACAGTGATGGAAGTTTTCACTGGATAAAATCTCCATATTGGACTTCCACACAAATCTTGATCTAGAGATCAGGCTGGACTTCCATTGAGAAAGAATTTTCAGCTGAGCTTTCCAAAACCACTCTGTTTTGATTGGGTTGAAATACAATGTGAACAGACTCCTACTTAGGTTTGGTAACCATCGCTTCCAAATAGTGTGCAAGTCAAAAACAGGAAAGTAGAAAAACATAAAGCTAAAACACAAAAACAGAACAAAAATTTTAGTGAAGTTTTGTGAATCAGAATATGGAGCTGCTTCAGTGTAAATGATTTTTAAAGGTACAATATTTATTAGAAGGAAGGAGTCCTGTGGTACTTAAAAACAAACAAATTTATTGCATGAGCTTTCATGGGGCAAAATCCCACTTTGTCAGACCCTTTGAAGGTAGGGAAACTTACAGAATGGTATGAAAATAAATACAAGGGAGTGTAAGACATGGAATCAGGTCAGAATGATCTTGCCTTACACTCCCCTGCATTTATTTTCATCCCACTCAGTAAGATCCCCCATCTTCAAAGCCTCTGATGAAGTGGGATTTTCTTTCATAAAAGCTCATGTGATAAATAAATTCTTTAGTCTTTAAATGCCACAGGACCCCTTGCTTCTTTTGCTGAACTTGACTAACACGGCTGTTCCTTTGGAACTGGCAATATTTATTAGTTAATTCATTCTTGCATTGCTTTCATATTGTATAATCCTTAGGACATAGGACTGGAGGGTTATGTGTACACTGCAAAAGTTAAGTTGGTTAAGTCAACTTAAAAAAGTGTCCTAATAAAAAATGTGTTTGCTTAAGTCAACTTAAGTAGGCACACACTATCACATAGGGCTTCTTAAAGGGATTTAGATGGTCACTTTGCATTAAGTCACCTTAATAAAGTCAACCTGATGCCTAAGTCAACTTTAAGAGTGAGAGTTAATAAGTCATCTTAAGGAAGCCCTTAAGTCGACTTAATAAACTCAGATGTGGTCAGGGTTTTTCTTAAATTGACTTAAGCATCTTTAAGTCGATCTAAGCCCAGACTGTAGACAAACCAGCAGGGATCTCCTGGTTCATCAAATCCAGTCCTCCCTGATATTGGAAGAAATGCATCATGTAACTGGTTCATCAACAATGTGATTGTTACCCATTGCAAAATAGAACAAGGTGTACAATTCATTTCCAACCATTTTTATGATGCATTTAGCCTCATTTTCTTTGTGAATAATTTGTGAATTATCCACAAATATCACAGTTTTATCAAACGTATTATTTGAAAACACTAATAATATTCAGATTTAACAATTGAGTCATAATTTTTGCTAGCAATATTAGAGTCACATACTCATAGATGCAAAGTGTTATAATTACTTGAGAGAAACGTGTAGTAACCTGAAAAGTCTTTTGATTTTCTTGAGCTTTTGCTTTAGTTCAGACATGTACTGCCTTGATTCATTTTGCCCCTCACCAAGTAACTAAAAGGCACATTGACAGAGAGGGGTGACAAGATCATACTTTTACTGTTTCTCCAGGTAAAATAATGTAATACCAAAGAAATTATATCACCCTAAATATGTAATTTTCTTGTGATTGGCACAGTATTGAGGTGGTCTGGTATTTTCTTACCTGGAGTTTCTCAGGGATTCAGGGTTATTTGTCAAAGGGGGGAAGTGACATAGTGCTTACTTTCTTTATTCAAAAATTATCAAAGAAAGGGATACAGGGTTCTCTTGCAACACTGTTCACATATTTACTATTTATCATTACTAGAGCATAGCTGGATCTATGACTCTTCTATTAAGTGATCTGGTCTTCAAAGACTGAACACTGTAACAGAAATATAAACTGTGGAGTTTTATTTTTCTTCTATAAGTGTGTATTTCAATAAGGAACAAAAAAAAGGGAAAAAAAACCCTACTGCACGTGTGTGAATATCCTTCTGATAAAATAAGGGTGTTTGAAAAGACATTAAAAAATAGAAACCTTTATTAACTTAAATGTCTTTTTCAATATTCTATTTTTATTTTGAAAAAAAAAATTACCAGCTCATTGTGATGAACTAGAAATAATTTCTGCAGCAGGCTAATACAATTAGATTAACTTTTTTCACCATTCGGTGGCTCTCTCTGGAGGTACAGGCCCAAAGGGAGAGGTCAAATGTACATTTGATACTCAGGCCTCTTTTCTGACAATGATTTAAGGCAAAGCACTCAAGCATGAGCTTGAACGTATTGCACTTCAGCAAACTACACAATCATGGACTTAAGGTCTAGTGCTTAAAGCCTCGATGCAACAAGCCATTTAAGCATGTTGACTTCAATAGGACTACTGCACATATTTAAAGTCACACATCTAAATAAGCAACTCCCTAAACCAGCAAAATAAACAAGGGCTATGTTTACACTGGCATATTAGTCTGAACTAAGGAGGCTTAGTCCAGATTAATTTAGCCCCTGGCCACACTGGGCTTTGCCTAGTCTGAATTAATAAAGTTCTTAGTTTGTACTAGGAAAAGCTTAGTCCAAACTAGTTAGCGCCAAGCTTAGTTTGGACTCCCGTGCTTAGCTCAAACTTTAGTTCCAACTAAGCATAAGCAAAACCAAAATTAAGGCTTAGTTCAAACTCAGGAAGTTCGAACTAAGCCATCAGTTCAAACTAACCAGGTATTCTAGTTCAAACTAGAATGAGCCCTTAGTTCAAACTAAAAAGTTGTCTGTTAGTTCAAACCAACCTGAAGTTAATATGAATTAACCTAAAACTTCTTAGTTTGGACTTGCAAGTCTGAGCTAAGATTGGCAGATGTAGACACAGCAAAGGAGTCCTGTGGCACTTTTAAGGATTAACAAATTTATTTAGTACACAAGCTTTCATGGGAGAAAATCCCACTTTGTTAGACACTTGAAGATGGGGAATATTCAAGTGCTTGATGAACTGGCATTTTCTACCACAAAAGCTCATGCAATAAATAAACTTGTGAGCCTTAAAATTTGCAACAGGATTCCTTATTTGTTTTGCTGAACTAGACTAAACCCTTTGGAACTTCTCTAAACCAGGGAACTAAAAGTAAAAGAACATTCAAAGGAAGGTCCTAGGGATGTTAAAACCATGAATCTGGATACAGAAATCTAAGCCCTCTCTAATTCTTTGTTCTGTGTGCCAACTCAGCAGCTCCAGAGGAAATCCAGCAGCATTCACAGTGTGTAGCTCTGGCAACATTAGGTTCTTGTTTTTGCTACAGCAAGCATGCCAAACCCACAGAAAACTGTTTGAATAATCATATTTCTTTGCTAGTAAGATACAGGACAATGATAACAAGAGCTTCCTCTCTCCTGCTTCAAATATTAAGATTTATAGGAACTGAGCTATTAAAGAGTATAAAAAGAGAAAGACGGAGTTTAATGGGAGTGGATTTAGGCTGTAGGCAAAATAAAGTAAAGGAATTAAATAACGTTAAAAACTGTGAGGCTTTTCACTTTAAAATGGTTGTTCCAAATTTACATGTATGCATCTTTCCTTCACAATTCTCATTTTCAAGTTCTTACATACTTCCTCACACATCACGTCTGTTCTCTTCTTCCCTTCTTAATACCCTAGCACATTCAATCCTTTCTGTACATTTCCCCTGGACTTATATACACCAGTGTCGGTACTGCTAGCCTTATAGTTGTTCAGAAACAGGTACAGTGAAATCACAACACCCTAGTGTAGCTGGAATTATACTGGTATGAATGTGTGTAGACCTATAAGCTATAATTCCTAAATAGATAAAATAGTGCAAACATGGGTCAAGACCAGACCTAAGGCCACTCGCAGACCGGAGAGAATAGAATATAAGAGGGCAAATAAACCTGTGTAAGGTTTGGCTCTCCTCCTCATTCTCTATTCCTTGCTATTCAAACTGACTACTGTGAATTAAAAGGGCTAATTTTATTTCAGTAAAGAAGTGACCTCCCCAGCTAAAAGCAATCATTTCAGTGGGCTTCCATAGGGATACTAGCACCTTGATAGCTCAGTGGCTAGACAATGTGTTTCTTCCCAAGGACAAGCTGAGCAATTTGCTTTTGGCTCAAGGGCATTCACTTATACAGTAGGGAAGAATAATTCCCTACGCCACAGGAGTGACTGGGTGAAATTTAATTGACTGAGTTATGCTGGAGGTCAGACAAGATGATCATAGGGGTCCCTTATGACCTTAAAATATATGAATCTATGGCTCTATGCATGAAAGAATCCTCTAAGCATTAGATATGGACTAACAGCCGGAACAGTTGGCACAAAGGTAAGAAACTTTTTCTTTTCTTTTTCTTTATAAAGATCTGGCAGAAAGGACATTTGCTGCTATATTTCTCTCTTTCCTTCTTTTTTTTTTTTTTAAATCTTCCCCCATATGCATTTCAGACACAGTGTCAACTCTTTCCTTTCCCCTAAGGCAACCTATGATTTTAAAAGGCTTCTACTTTGTTTGACTGAATTGGTTTTTATTAGATTTAGGAGATATATATATATAATGAGTTCAGGTATGCACCATTCAAGGATCTTTACAGCACATACTTCATGGCAGAATGGAATGTGTATAGGGCATCAAACAGTACTGGATATATCAGCTTCTAATTAGTAGATTACCAGACAATACTGAGTCATGTAGTTGAACTACCTTCAAAACTAGGAGAAGATACAGATTTGCACTCCCCTTAAAATAGTTTAAGAGCTAATCATAAATGGTAAAGAGCTGACTATTGTGTACTTTCCCTTCAGTGTAAGTCATTTAGTACCTCTTAATTTTCATGAACCAACAAATGAAACTTAGACAATGGGCAGATTGTGTTTATTCTAATGGATTAGTTTTCCTATTCAAATTGTCTGATGCCTTCCGAAAGGTAAGATTTGCTAGCCCCACAAAGTGGTCTTTCAAAGAGAAAATCTAAGACTATAACAAAGTCAGAAAAAGAATGAGATAAAAATATGGAAGATAGGTCCATCAATGGCTATTAGTTAGGAATACTGGGCATGCAAAATCATGCTCTGAAGCACCTAGTCTGTGTGCCAGAAGCTGGGAATATGTAAAAGCGGATAGATTAATTGATTACCCATTCAGTTCATTCCCTCTGAAGCACCTGATATTGGCCACTGTTGGAGAACAGGGTGCTAGGCTAGATGGACCACTGGTCTGATTCAGTATGGTTGGTCTTAATTAAAAAAAAAAAACAACAATCAATCAGAAATGGTGTCACCAAATGGACGCACAGGTCTGTTATCTTTGTACATGTCCATTAGGAGGCATTTTGTTTCCCCATGCAAGATAGTTTTCTGACCTGATTCTTAATTCTCCATGGAAACAAACAAACAAACAAACAAACAAAAAATATATGTGAGGCCAAGAAGAAGAGCAAGTTCAAGATGGCAACCTCAGGAAGATGTAAAGATTCCTCTATTTATGGAGACTTCAAGTTCTCATCCATTGGTGCTTTATTCTGATGTCTCTATAGAGATAAAATCCTGTAGAAGGGAGTGGATATTAGCTAACTCAGTGGTTTTCCAAATGTAGAGATTTTGACCTCTGTAATATTAGCCGGGACTCCTACATGGGTGTTGACTCTAATTCCTTAATTTTCATGCTAAGCTCTCATACCGGAGTTGGTGGTGCTTTCTACTTGATCTAGACGGCATGGCTTGATGTATGGTTTAGAGCAGGGGATCTCAAACACGTGGCCCATGGGCCACATGTGGCCCCTGAAACTATTTCCTGCAGCCCACAATGACACTATTGTTACCAATATTTGTGATATCATTGTCTGAAAAGGTTCCAGTGGTGCAGCCCTTGGGCTAATGTACTAGTCCTCATGCAGCTCTGTACTAGTCCTCATGTGGCCCTTGTGGTGATTTGAGTTTGAGACCCCTGGTTTAGAGTCCAGTTTTTGCTTTTAGTGGGCTAGTAACTCACCTACCTTGCAGCCAAGATGCAGGCCAAATGGTTTGCGTGCTGATAGTCCTCCAGTGCTTTCCCATGATTTCCCCCATATCTCAGAAGGGAAGAGAAGTTCTCACACATTTTACTGGACTCAGAGCTGATTCAGAGTGACAATGATTCAGCTGACAGAAGCACAAGGCAGCATGGGATATACCCCCTGAAGTCTCACTGACACACTGATGAATTTAGCACCAGTCAGAACATGGTAACTGAGGTATAGCTTTGCAGTGTAGCTGCTTGCAGCTGAGCTAGGCTAAGAGTTGGCCACCAATCACCTGGCCTAACTCTTCAGCAAAGACACATCCTAAGGTAAGGCAGTAGCAGACAAAAGCTACTACCATCTGGTTACTGTCAGTTGATATTTCATCTTAAACATATGTTACAAATCATTGTGACTAGATTCGTCAAATGATTAAAGATTACTATCATAACTGATACTCAGTATAGAAGCTAAAGACTTAATGGAGCAGAGAATTATCTATCGTAGGTGAAATCCTAACATACTGTAAATTTCCATACCACAAAAAATGAGACAAAACCAAATATTTTTTTAGAAATATCCTGGGGGTAGCTGTGTTAGTCTGTGTATAGCAAAAACAATGAGAGTCCTGTGGCACCTTATAAACCAGGGGTGCCCAAAGTGCAGCCCACAGGCCTTATGCATCATGCAAAGGGCTTTTCTGTGGCCCACAAGGAGTTTCTTGAAAAAAGTATGCAAATACAAAATTTTAACCAGGTCAGTAAGCTGGAGTGCTGGAAATAAAAAAAAAAAAAATCTAGCACTGCAATATGGAGCAGCCCTAGCCCAAGATGGGAGTTTTTAAATCTCAAGCCCTGAGCATGCTCAGAGCATGCTTAGGATAGGAGCCTCAGCAAGTGACATGGCCTCTGGAGTGGCCAGGTAAGGGGGGGCCTAGGTACATGGGGGTGGTCAGCCCAGAGGCACCAGCGGCAGGGCAGGGGGGTTTGGAAGGGGGTCAGGGAGTGGCAAAAGCCGGAGGTGCAGGCTGGGAGAGTTAGGGAGAGGGTTGGGGATTGGTGAAAGCTAGTGGTGCAGGATGGGGGGGTTATGGAAAGGGTCGTAGAGCTGCGAAAGCCATGTATAATGAAAAAAGACCCAGTTTTGGAATTTTGTGGGCCACAGGCCTACACCAGTCAGGCTCTGTGTCCCCCATGTACAAAAGCTTTGGGCAGCCCTGTTATAGACTAACAGATTTCTTTGGGCATAAGCATTCATGGGCTTCAAACAATGTCATCAAATGCAAATAATCTGAGGGGTGGGTGCAACATTTAAACTATCCTGAATTCCCTTTATGCACAAATTCAAAACTCCTCTAAAAAAGGAAAAATAACTAGGATTTTTAGGTTCCTTCCTCTCAATAGTTTGTTGCTAATTTGGGACAATCTCAAAAGGGGGTGATTTTCAGAAGGTGGTAACTCAGCAGTTCCTGAAATCAGCCCCCCTTAATTTATCTCAGATCAGTGTGTGTGTTTAGGGAGACTGCCAGGGTCCCAGTCACTTCTGAAAACAGTAAGTTTATTTGAAAAGTGGCTTTCTTTAAGAAAAACAAGCAGGTTGGGTTTTGTTTGTTTGTTTGTTTTTTAAGACTAACAGATCTTTAAGAAGGATCCCAACCTGTTTCCTTTCCTCCCAAACAAGGACCAGTTCTACAAGTTGCTCAGGGCCTCTTGCAGGGTTCTGAGCAACTTTGAGGGAGCTTGGTACCTGGAAGGTTTGGGCCCTCCTGAAATAAATACAATGCTTCCAAAGAGCTTGTGCAGCATTGCTTGGTATCAAACCACAATTTAAAATTTACAGAACCTTATCACTGAAATTCAGTCATTTCTGGACTGACATGTGGTAACTGTTTAATTGCTCATAGTAACTCTGTGCAAAAGCATTAGGACAGGAAGTGAAGAAGAAAATATCCTATTGAAATTACAGAGAGAATTTGTGTAGGCCATATGTAATTTCATATTTTAGTACATAATTTAGGCTTTGATGATCAAACATTAAATGAGTTTTTGGTTCAGTCAGTGGTTTGTTTATGAACTTGTAATGACTTCCATATTTTCACCTTCATCTGGGGAGCTCAACACCATTACAGTTAGCTCTGGATGGACTATTCAGTATTTATAGACCAGAAGGAAACCACATCTACAGATTGCTTTTCTTCTAAAACCTTCTGTCCCACAAGGGCAACAAACTTGCTTCATACACTGTTAAAAATGATAAGCTGTGTAGTTTCTCAACAATTATAAATGACTGCAAATGCCTGTGCAGATTTCAGTCAAGACTACTTTGAAAGGCATAGTTCATCCTAACAGCCAGAACTGATAGTGTTTCTGTTGAGTACTCAGCAGACAGCACAAGTCTGGTTTCTTTTTTCATGATCCAAGTCCACTGTTAACATAGCAGGAATTTGCAAACATCATCTTTCTCACCCACTCTATTTGTTTCTCTCATACTTTATAATGTGTTTAATTTTTGTCCTCTGATACAATCTGAAATCCAAGGAAATTGGTATACCAATAATATTTTTCAGAAGTTTGGACCTTTTTAATATACACTTTTATGACAGACACCTCCATGGTGCTCTTTTTGGGTCCCAGTGAGGCACTACAGATTTTGCTCTCCTGATGTGTCAGATGGTCCATCGCACTATCTTAGCAGTCTAGTATAATAGTGTTTTAGCCTTCTGGTTAAAAAACATTTGAGTACCACCTTTCTGTGGTATTAAAGTCCAAAAATAAAGCAATACTGTATACTCTGAGCTATCCAAGGCATCTGAGGCAAGATACCACCCTTCTATTCAGGGCCTGTCTTCATACAGTCAATCCTTTTATTTAGTTTTCCTGGGTCTGAACATCCCATCCACTGGGAGGTTCATCTGGTTAGTAAGCTGTCACAAACTGTTGCCTGAAAAAACAACAAAGAGTTGTGTGGCACTTTAAGACTAACAGATTTATTTTTTGCACGAGCTTTCGTGGGAGAAGATCCCACTTCCTCAGATGCTTCGAAGATGGGTGAACCAGGCCTTCCTCACATAGGAAGAAGCCATGCTCTGCTCTTTGTGGACAACCCCAAATTGAGATAGACCTTCTCCTTTTTACTCCCCTACTCCAATACTTCCAGAAGTAGCAGGAGCCAATGGGATCCTTATTACCCTCACCCTGCCAAATGGCACTTGTATGCCCCATCACAGCACTAAACCAAATATCTTTATATTATATTCTTTGGAATTTGAGCCCTTTCAATCCATATGCACAAAAAACAATGAACACCAAAGGTTCAGCTGTTTTTCTGAATGAAAGTTTCTGACAGATGGTGAACTTGATTCTGATACACTTATTTTGCAAGTTGTGTGGCAATTTCCTCAGCAAGCAGCCCCACTGAAATCACCTTTGGAACTGAAATAGCCGCTATGTTACCAATACACTACAAGAAGGACAGGAGATGAAGACAAAAACTGCATGCACCTGAAACAGCAGATGGTAGTTACCCAGATTTTGCCAGGACTATAGGTTTAACATCCCTAACTTTTCCATGGGTCATGGGAATGCTAAATGTACTTGGGTAAATATAGTGGTATGCATTTTAAGAACCAAATGCCCCCTAGCATCAAGCTGAGACATTGGTTCATTATCAGTCCAAACAGAAGAACTGCTGAACAACTGCTCTATCTCCCTTTTATAACTTGTGCTAATAAAACAATATTTTGAAAATATTGCATTTTTTAAAAGTCCTGCAATGTATTTCACTGTTTTTCAGCAAGAAACATTTTATTTAAGTATAATCTGCCACAGAACATAGCTGCAGATTGCTGGCTTATTTAGTTCAATAATGAAAACATTATTTAAAACAATAGCTAGACTGTTTTTTAACTGAACATCATTTTGCCACTGAGAAGAGTGTTGGTCTTCTTGTTTTTCAGCTTGAGTGGATAAACATGGGGGAGGAAAAATGTTTTGGGGGATGTCCCTGTCTGGAAAGTGTATTAACAGTTTTCAGATTACTGGCAAGGCAACTTCTTCCTGGATTTATATTAAATGATTTTGAGGTTTGTGAAATAATAAAATACAACTTAGATCTGAATAGGATGGATTGCATTAAATATGTACTGTACTGTTTTGAGAATTTCAAGTTCAAGCAAAGTTCAGGGATTTACTGCTTCAGTGAGGAAAAACGTGAGTATGGAACCAAGCATGCATTATCTGAATCCTAATGAGAGGTATCTTCTGAGTTCTAAACAAGTGTTATTTAATATTCATACCATACCAAAAACATCGACATTAAAACTGAAGTTTACATTCTGCTGCATGTCTTCAACTCATTCTCCACTCATTTAAGACAGCTGAGGTAATTTGGGGGCAGAGGAGGATTTCTTTTAGGTCTGACATAAATAAATAGCTGCTCCAGTTTCATATGATTAAGATCCAAGTCATGTCATGGACTGCGCCAAACTGAATACTCTCTCTTCATACATGTGTATTTTCTTATGACTCTTGAAGTCATACATATTTCAGGTTACTCTATGAAAGTGCATTTTCTAGTGTAGTATTTAAAAGTAATAAAATAACTTTAAAAATTAACAGAAAAAGCTCTAGGAACTTCCTCCAGCTGACCTAGACCTCTCCAGTTCTTGTATGGCTCCCTATTTGCATAGTGCTTGAGCACCTCATGATCTTTAATATATTTCTTCTCCTTGTGACCCAAGTTTTTAATTATGCCCTCTGCACAGAGACGTGTTTTGGGCCTTCATTAGAGTATGTTTGTAAAGCCCTTGAGATCTGTGGCTAAGAGGTGTTATAGAAAGTGTGTCTATGTGAAACACTGCAAGGCATTTGATAAGTACACTGTAATGAGCTCTCTCTCCATGGTGTTCAAGGAAGACCAAGTTCAGCATTGGCTTTTGCATGAACCAAGGAGCTCATTCTGATTTACTATTGTGTAACATTTTAGAATACATTGTATGCCTTTTGGGCTCTGCTTCATTTCATCACTAGGCATGACTGATGAACCCAGAGCCTGTACCACAGCTTCAGGGAGAGCATTTTAAACCCTATCTGAATGGTGTAAAATTACCAAGCTCTAAAGCAGACATCCTTCCTCAAATGTAATTAATGAATGGTTCTCTCATCCAAGGCTCCCACAGGGCTTCTGTTTACAAATAAGAAGAGCTATATATTGCAGCTTCCTTGCTCTCCCTTCTGGCTGTCAATTCTTCTTCTCAGACAGGTTCAGTGCTTTGTCTCACTTTCTTTTCATTGTTCTGTGAATAGCAGTGAAGGTGGTTTTAATTGAAGCCCTTAAGATGAGGAAGGTTAGGTCCAGTTCCAGTCATTCCACTTGCACTCAGACACTCAGCTTGAAAGCCAGGCTCAACCAAGAAGGAGCAGCCAAAGAGAGGAATGAATAAATAAGGGTGTTCATGAAAAGACAGCAGTAGGGAGTGGGAGACATGAACAGAAGACAGTGAGAGCTGGCATAGGTGAGTGTGAGATGAAGACCTTGAAGCAAAAAGGAAAGACACAATCTGTTGAAACTAGGCAAATCTTACAGAACCTTTATTCTGATTAATGTTGCAACCCCCTGTGGCACATGTGGGCCAGAATCAAATCCTCATCTAATAAACATATAATTTAATGAGAGTTTTTTGTAACTTTCAAAATATATTCTACCTCTTGCTAAGAAAACATGTAAATTTTGGTCTATGTGTATGGGTATACCACACGCATGTATTTAATATGCCCTTTTCGTAACAAAATATTTATATATCTTTTTTTTTTAAAAGAATTCACTGAATCTGCAAAGGTTTATATCTGGAGTGCTCCAAGAGCTTCATAGAACAAAGGTTGGTGTGTCCTATGCATAAGTGCACAAGAAAGAGAGAAGTCACAATGAGCTACCTGCCTCCCTGCAGTGGCTTCTCCATGCTCAGGCACAGCAAAATCAAGAAGGTCCTTGCACTTTGAGCTAGTTAGGAGTTTCCCATCCAATTTGGTTTTCCCCCATTGGAAAAAAATCCATCTTTGAAAACTAAACTGTTTGCAGAGAAGTGGCAGTTTTCATGAGTCTCCTGATGAACATTGGTGGGATGTAAAACCATTTCCTGAACCTCTATACTTGCATTCATCTAATGGCAGTACTGCACCAGATTAGCATCACTCATCAATAGGGTGGAGGAGTAGCCAGGTATTATGTCCTTCTGAAGCACAAGAGCCCCTGCAAGGTCTCTAGAACATGGCAGCTTCATACCAACCAAAACAATGGGACTGTCTATGTGACATTTTTGTTCCTCTACAGATAACTATCATCCCCATTATACAAGGGACAATACTGAGGAATAAAGAGGCTAAGTGACTATTCTTAAGTCACCCATACAGTGGTTTCTTTACTTAGTGACTAGCAGATGTTTAGCATCATTCAGGAGCCACTATCATTATTCAGTAAACCCAATATTGTCATCATACATAATAATGAGGAATTAAGCATGAGACATATCATAATTTCTGCCCACCAGAACTAGCAGTCTCTGTGGGCAAAACCTCTTTACTGAAGATTACCAGGACTATAGAACATTTTAATAAATTGCAGGGGGACATGCTTCCTCCATGGGCCACAGTCTTTTCATTTCTACACTCAATTGCAGGTTAGACAGTCCTCTCTACATTGTATGACCCAATTAAACTGCAAAGAACATTTTTGGCATTGTTTTTTCCATCAATGCTGTTTACCCAAGATCTTTGTGTGTCATCATAAACCCAGCCTCCCTTTCCTTCATCTCCTTCAACGAGCTCAGAGTCAGATGCTTGTGACATCACAATTCTGGTTTTCTGCCATGAAAGTAGATTGTAATGCCTTCAAAATCATCTAGTGCTATCAGTCAGTGAAATAGATGGAAGGAAACAGGCTGATTATAGAGAATGTAGCTTACATCTAGACACAAATCCCTAGATAAGTCTCAGTGATAGGAATAGAATACACAGAAGTGCATGACAGTTAAATGTTAACTTGCTTGTAAAATTGCACCGACTTTTTATTAATGTTATGTGCAATAACAGGAAGATAGTTAATTTGAGATTTAATGACAGAGAAGTTTTGTATTGGAAAGAAATAGGATGTAATATGTAAGAAGAATGAGTCTTCATACAGCATGATGTCTCCAAGGGGAGCCAAATATTGTAAGAGCAATCTAGATTTCATGTCATCAGATTGTTCCGTTTGGCACTATGAAGATCTGGACAAACTAATTCCTCATTCAAAAAATGCAGACGTTGGTGCCTAGGCCACAACCTTGCTAATTACAAACATACAAACTTCTATTTCATTCATTAAATACCCATTTGGGAAGACAACCAGGAATGGGGTTTAAAAAAAGAGAACAGCATTACAGTGAAGAGCATTCTTTTATGAGGCTAATTGTACTTGCCTAGCAATGAGCTTCCATTCTTCCATATGTGAGATTAGGCAAGTAGCAAAAGAGGTAGGGTCAAGGAACAGTACTATCCATCCCCAAAGAGACTCTCATTACACAGAATAGGCATTACACCTAATGGGCATTGTGAAACCAACAATGATATTAAACACAGTAAAGGCTAAAATTTCCTTCTGAATTTTTAAAAATGGTTTGATCATGGAAAAATTAACCAAGCTCCCCCTCTCCCCCCAAAAAAACAACCTGATCCTGTCCTCTATCTCAAATTTAAGATATTAATTTGAAATTGGAGTTTCATTTTGAGTGAATTAGGCAATTTCTCTCCCTGAAAAACTGATCTCAGTTCTTAGGGGGAAAAAAGGCAAACACTTTAAAATTTCTTTTTGAGGGGAAAAAAACCCAAACTTCTCTTTGGATCGAAAGGATACAGAATCTTTCTTGCCACCTGATGTGAGAATGGCCATTTAATGAGCAAACAAGTGTCTGGGTTGTGCAATGTCCCATAATGAAATCATGCAAAACAAACAAAAACAAATTGCAAAAAAGTCTCATCCTTTTTGCACAACTTCAGTTTACATACAACTGGCCTTCTCTCAAATCACTGTGATGGCCTTAAATGTATATTGGCTCACCTTGACTGGATCATTTTGTTGACTCTTGAGAACTATGTTTTGCTGTTTATGGATAGGTTATTCTTTTTTTGTAGAGAAACTATTTCACCAGATATCGTTGTGTCAGTTCTTGGTTTTACTCAGGCGGTGTCTATTTTCTTGGCTTGGTAAGGAAATTTTGATGACCCACTAATGTTTGTTCTCCAATAAGCTGTTTTCTCTGTTGCAGTATTAATGGTGTCCACAGTCTCTGGGGATCTGAGCCTTCATCTGTGAACAGCCCAACTCTCATTGCTTCAGTGGGTGCTAGGCTGGGCCCTGATTGTTCTTCATCAGTATGTATTTTTAATAACTATATGTTGCCTTCCTTATTGTCATTGCTGACTCATATGTCTACACAGCATTTTTATTTCGAAATAACACTGGTTATTTTGAAATAAAAGATATTTGGTCCACATGACATTTTCTTATTTCGAAAGGACAGATCCCGTCCTTTCGAAATAAGAACTGCTGTTTCAAAACAGGTTAAACCCCAATTGTTTTGAAACGGCTGTTATTTTGAAATGGTTATTCTGAAATAAGGCCTTTTGGACATGTTGTTTTGAAACAACACCATTGTTTCAAAACAACTGTTTTGAAACAACAAGTCCAAACAGCTTTATTTAGAAATAACCACTTTGAAATAACAGCCATTTGAATAGCAGGCTTTCTCTTAATTCGAATTAACTTATTTCAAAATAATGACTTTATTTTGAAATAACTCATTTTGAAATCCTTATTTCAAAATAACAATGTGTGTGTAGACATAGCCATAGACATGTCTTTACAATGAAGGATGCTGCTCTTTCTGTTAAATAGAAGGGGAAGAATTTTGAATTTAATTCTTCCTCTACCAAAGTCAGTAAGGGTATGTCCACACACAGATTTTAAATTGAAATGGCACTGGTTATTTTGATTTAAAAATGTTTAGGTCCACGTAATGTTTCCCTATTTCAAAATAAGGAGCTTCCTTATTTTGAAATAAGGAAAATCATTTTGATATATAAAACCTAGTTTTACATCAAAATGAGGGTTCTCTCAAAACTATGGTTTCAAAATAACCTCATGTGGCTATGTTATATTGATATGACCCAGATATCAATATAACAGTTGACCTTCTTCCTCCCAGGATGCATGGCATCCTGGAAGGAAGTGCTACCCCCAGCACCCTGCCCAGGGAGCCGATCAGTACCCTGGCTAGGGAGGGAGAAGAAGTGCAGGGGGGCACAGGGTGGCCCACACCCACCTCCAGCTGACTGGGCTGGTGGTGGGGGAAACTCCCTGTGCCCCACTTCCCCAGCAGATGCTGGGCGGTGGAGGCAGGGAGCCAACACACCCCACTTCCCGGATTCCCCACAGCTGCTGGGTGGCAGGAGCAAGGAGCCCGGACGCCTGGCTTCCCCAGCTGTGGGCAGGCGAGTTGTGTGGGCTCCCTGCCCCTGCTGCCCAGCAGCACCAGGGAAGCCAGACAAGCAGGGCACACAGGTGTCCCTGCCCCTGCCACCCTGCAAGCAGAGGGGTACGGGGGGCAATGGGCGATCCCTCCCTCACTGCCCAGCCAGCAGCTGGGTATGCGGGGTGCCCAGAGGTCCCTCCCCCATCACCTGGCCAGGGCAGGGAATGCAGGATGCAGGGAGATCCCTGTCTTGGGTTTTTTTGCCCCCTGCCTGGCTCTCCAGGTGAGAGCTAGGCAGAGGATTGGGTGGCAACTTGGCCCTGCCAGGGGTCCATGTTGCCACAATTTCCAGGGTTCCCTCTCCCAAATCAAACTAGCAAGTCCTGTGTCTGGACCTGCTAGTTTGATTTGGGTGTTACTCATCTGGTTTTATTTGATTTTACTTAAATTGATTTAACTATTTTTATATCTATTTGGTTAAATTGATTCAAGTAGAATCGATTTAACTGACCGTGTATGGACATAGCCTAAGCGTTTTCTCATTGACTTCAGTTGGAGCATGATCGTATGTATAGCTTAGACATTCTAAAGGATGTTAGCATTTTTACTTTGTCTCAGTTAAATCAAATGATTTGCAGATGTGATTAATGTATTGCAATTAAAGAATTGCCTTATTATATAGTACCAATTTAAAGAAATGCTACCCATGTTTTCGGCAAACCCTAGCTTTTTAAGATCATTATTTGAGTAAAAATTGGTCATTAAATGTCTCTTGGCACGGGGCCTTGGATTGAATCTTTGTGTAATATAGTTAGGCTGTCAGCTTTCTGCATCTAGCTACCTGCTTTCACTTGGTTGTTAGGGAAAAAAAATATTATAAGGCCCTGTAATTAGATCTGTGCAGAAATCAGCAGTTTTGGGTCAGAGGGATGAACATTTTTGCTTGGTGTGAGTCACATGGCAGATCCAGGCCTGTAGTTTGGCTTTAAGTTCTCACTTTTAAACAAACTGAAAAGCTTCAAGTGGAACACTTCAAAGAATCAAGTTCCTCCTAGTTTTACATCAAATCCAGGAGAAATGGCAAGTTTCCTGTTTCTGACACTATGTTTTAAATTAGTCTGGATTCTGTCTAGAGAGAAATCTGAGCTGGTACACCATATTTAACTCCATCCCCAAACATAGCAAGGAGGAGACTCAAAATCTTAACCAAAGAAACTGATAAATTTTCAAAGCTAGGGCCTCTGTTGACAATGGTCATACCTACCACACTAAATCCACACACCTCAAAATGTATCCAGTAAGAGAATGAGCCCAAGGCCCACGTTATGCCATTCTAATCATAGATAAAAGCAGACCGTGTATAAAGTATGTAATGAAACCTAAACCATCCCATGTTTTTGGACGGCATTGAGTTTCCTTTCAAACACTTCTGCATTGCTCCACCAAAAGAAAGTTAAATGTACTGTGCCTTTTGAAGGTTGTGGTGGGTAAGGGGCATATATGGGATGGGTGTGAATGGAGAGTTTTCTACAACTGAAAAAGAAAAGAAGAAGAAAGAATAGTCACCTGTCTTACCCATTTGTCTTTCCTTGAAAAACAGATCAGTTCTGAGGGGAAATAAAGGTAAATGCTTTAAAATTTCTTTTGGGGAAAAAAAGACTCTCTTTGGATCAAAAGATTACAGAATTTTAGTAGCCCACTCGTTGATACACATCAAATTGTCTTTGTAAGAAAATGTATCACCTGCTCTCCAATTCCCTCCCATATAGCATTGTCATCATTAGGACTATATATTCCCTCACACCCCCCATTTTCTCCCCATATACCCATTTCATCCCTGCATGACAGGTTTTAGGAACCAAACTCAGGTTTCATGCCATGAAAGTAATGTTGTTGTATTATATTGGATGAATGTGTTGAATGGGATGTTTCATCCTACATGACGTATGCCCTTCCTAAAAGGCTTGACTGAATGACCCCTGCAGAAAGCATGAATGAAGAATTAATTTCCTTATAAAATGTTTATTTCTTCTCTGATCTACTTAAATCAGGTAGATATTATAGTTTTGTTTTAAACATAGTTTGACTCCTTTGAACAGATTTTGTTATCAGGTTCAGGATATAGAATTAAATTCATCCTGAGAAGTAACCCAGCCAAGGCCGGTGCTCCACTTAAAATCTTATGTTAGCCCTCTGCCTGGCAATGAACTTCATCCACTTGTGAGTACCCATCTTATTTCATGGAGTTTCCTTGTTCATTTCATGTCACATAATGAATCTTTGTGCATAGCTGTAGCTGATAAGTTGCTTCATTAAGAGTGTTGCTGCAAAGATCATTGCCACAATCTGTTGATTTGACCATGCCACACCTCTCTTTGCTTTCTTCCACTGGCTGCCCATCTCCATCACAAGCAAGCTACTTGTTTTCATGTCAACAGGTTGTCATTGGCTGTTGTTGTTCTACCTCTGATCTCTCATACACTATAGAGATGTTGACTCTTCCCTCTGCTCTGCCAGTGATGCCAGCCTTCACTGAACACGTTAAATTTTCAAACACCATTTTTGTGCTTTTCCCCTGTGTTGCTCTTCATGCTAGGCAGGAGCTTCCCATAAACATCTGCAAAACTATGTCATTATCCTCCTTCATATCCACCCGTAAAACTCACCTTGTCACGAGGCCTACAGAAAAACCTCATTGTGCTTCAGCGCTTGGTGTGCTGTGGCATTGCCTATCATGCTGACCAGCACTGATTCATTGTCCTCCCCTTGTTCATATACATCTTCAAACTTACATCATAAGTTTTCTTGATCCTGGATCATCTTTTTGCTATGTGAGTACAATGCCCAGGGCAATATGAGTCTGGCCTGTGATTGGCACTCTTGGGTGCTACCACAATACAAACAAACAATAAGCAATTTTAAAAACTCACCAAAAAGGCAAGGAGTCCTGTGGCACTTAAAGACTAACAGATTTATTTATCGCATGAGCCTTTGTGGGAGAACATCTCATGAGAAGCTCATAAAAATAAATGCCTCCATGGATCACAGCACTGAAGCTTATTAACATTTAAAGTCTTCAGATCGTTTCAAGAGACACCTGATAGCTCAGAAACCAGGGGCGTCGCTGGCACCGGGCACACGGGGCATGTGCCCTGAATCCCGGCACCAGTGCCCCAGGTCTGGTGCCCCTCCCCACTGGTCTCCGGCCCAATTGGGCCGGAGATCCGGGGCCCAGCCGCCCATGGCCATGGCAGCCCCATCCCTGGCTGGGGATCCGGGGCTCAGCCACCTGTGGCCGCAGCAGCCTCGTTGGGCTTAGCCGCCCACGGCTGCAAAGGCTGCTCCTGGCCCTGTCCCAGGCCAGGGATCTGGGGCCCAGCCACCTGCAGCCGTGGCAGCCCCGTCTCCGGCTGGGGATCTGGGGCTCAGCTGCCCGCGGCCACAGAGGTCGCTACTGGCCCCATCCGTCCCTGGCTGGTGGTGTGGCCTGTGGCCAGGGGGCGTGGCCTGGGCCTGGGCCCCAGGTGCTTCTCCTGGGCAGCGATGCCTTTTTCAGAAACCATCAAATTTCAGCTCTGGCATACATAAATCCTCCATTTTAGCTTCTTTCTGCTTCACTCTTGTACCTTTTTTCTTCCTCAGCAAGAAAACAAACAAACAAAAACACCATAAAAGAAGAACTCAGCCAAAAGTTTCTGAATTCTCGGAAACACATTAACAAAGTTATGTCATGTATTAAGGTCTGTCAGTTGCTTTGAAAATTTAAAGATTTCAGTGTGTTGTGGTGAACAGCTAGTTAATTTAGAATGTAGCATAAAGCTTTTGCCTTATACAAGATCAATGGCTTTTATTTTAAATGGGAAAACAAAAAGTTATCATTTGTTTTGCATTTGTCTCTAATGAGTGCCCTTGGGTAAATGTGCATTAGAGTTCTACTTTTTCCTCTTAAAGTCAGCTTATAGTGTTTATAACTACAGTTTGAAGCTTGTGCATTGTGACAGAAAATGTAACCTAAGGCTTCACTTCTCAAAATAAAATAAACAGTTTGGTCTGATTACATTTTGGACTTGTGTGAATTTCAATGTGGAAACTACTGCAAACCCCTCCATCACTGAAGACCATCAGAAAAAGAGTGCCTAGAACTACTTCCCTCTCTCTGCCCCAATCTTACATCATTTGTTAGAACTCAGGCTTGTATTACCACATATTTACTTACCTCCCTCATACTGCTGGAAGACAACATTCAGACAATATAGTTGAGGCAAAGCATGGTCTTGTAGTCAAAGCACAGGATGCGAGTCCAGAGAGCTGAACTTTAGTCTCTGCTGTGCCACTGGTCGTGTGTGATACTGAAAATTCATTTAACCTCCCCTTTACCTCAGCTTTCTCATATAAATAATGCAAGTAATTCCACATTCCTTGTCTCTCAGAGATTTGTGATTCTCTTTTATTTTAATGTCTGTTGTAAAGATCTCTGAGATCTCTGGATGAAAGGCCCCAATGAAGTGGTGAGCATTAAAATAATAAAAAATATGAAATTGGTTGAAATGGTTTCCCAGTGGTAGAATACTCATAAATATTAAATCCTAGCTTTCTAGATTTCCCTTGTGCTGCCCCTGGTTAAAATGATTATTTTGTTCTTCTCACTATGGAAATCAAAGGCTCAAGTTTTAGACTTAGTGAAGTGCAGGAGCCTGCAGTTTCCTGGATTTCCCATAGACATAATCTTGAACAAAGGGTTAGATCAGCTTTCTCTCTGTCCTCCCTTTTCTTTCCAAAGTGATTTGAAAAATATTTAGATAAGCTTTTCTTGGTACGCTTCTCTGCCATATTGTTTTTCATTTGAAACATTTGTATCTATAGGTACCTATACAAAGGTGTGTACCTATACATAATGCATAAGCACAAACACTGAGCCAAGTTCTGCTCTTCTAGCATGACCCCCACTGCAAAGCCGTATATAAAAGCAGTTTTGAATGTGGAACAGAAGGGAAGTAGCTCTAATCTGAAATTAGCAGGGACAACTATTGTTCTGACTTATGCACCATGCAACTTTAATAGACATACTTCTGTGGACTTCTCTCTGTAAGCATTGGATCAAAAAGGGCTAATGCTGTAACTGTTGTGTAACACATGATGAATATGGTATAGATAGCTAAATTTGCAAAGAATTTGATCCTTACGATCACATTGTTATCTGATAATTACTGTAGAGCTAAAGTGGATTGGCCTACAGTTGTGCTGGGACTTTGCCTCCCTGGGTTAGTGCAGGTTTGAAGACGTTTTGTGATATTGTCTTCCCTTTGGATTCAGTTACCACTAGATTAGAACCCAAATTTCTAATAGCATCTCATAGATAAAGTTCATGCAGATACAGTTATGTGGATCTGCAGCCACAAGAAATGATCTGCAGATCACATCCATGGATGCAGACATTCACAGGTTGGTGGAGCTCTATACAGACGTTCTAGGACAGCTTTTTGCTACTGCTTTTCTGATGCAGCAAAAATGCCTCTCTGCTTTATCACAATGAGTTCCAAAAAATTAACTACTCATATGTTACTAAAGGATGTCATCAGTCATTCCCCCACAAATCATGGTTTGAGGTTACAGAGTGACAAAATACTCATTCCTAGTGGCCTTTACATATTGCGCTATAAGATAAACATTGAACTGTCAAGGGGTGGTCACTCACCAAAGATAGTGGTCCTTCCTGGTTGCTCTGGGGAATAACTCTCCTCAGGTCCAACACTGTCTCTCCAAGCATTGTCCTCCCTGTCACTCTGTAGGCCCTATCTTCAGGAGCACAACTTCCTTTTTGTGACTCAGCCCTCCGGCCAGGTCACTGTGTAGTTTCCTTTCCAGGTTTTAGAGTCTCACTGGATCTACTGTCCAGTCACTACCACTCCAATAATGACTGATAGAGGAGCCTGAACCCACTCACTAGCCTGGGTTCCACCTGTAGACACTACAAGATGCAGCCAAGGCTTGCTAAGTCCCCTACTTTGCTGCTTTCTCAAATGTGGACTGCTTCCTTCCACCTCCCAGCCTCTTAAAGAATCTCTTCTCCACTCTTCTCTTTTCCAGGCACACACTCCCACAGCATCAGATTACTACTCTTTCCCTGGATTACTATAATCTGCCCTCTCTAATGCACAGACAGTAGTTATAAATTTCCTCACTGCAGACACTGTGATTGCCCCTTTCCTGACTTTATATTAGCTCAGTCCCTCCACCTGCTCAGCTGACTTCCATTTTTCCAGTCAGGGGTTGCCTTTATACTCTAACACCCTCATGTGTTGCTTATACCACTAACTGTCCCCTTCTCAGTTTCCTTTCTCTTTCAGGGTTGATGTAAGGTGAACACTCCTTCAGACAATGATGTCAATTTTCCAAACCTATAGTTTAACAAAGAAACAAGGGTGGGGGGTGTAAAATCAACAAAAAACTAGTTAAAATGCCTTTCACTCACCTAAGATTTTTGAAAAAACAAGTAGTTCAAATATGAAAGATGAACAGTGCCATACAAGATAATTCCGTTGCTACTTTATGTTCTCATTACCTAAATCCTGAATATAATTCATCAACTTTGTTAATTGAATCCATGGAAAGACATGGCAATAAAAAGCGGGATGGGCTTGTAACAGGAGCCCATAAAATGCTGCAGTGTTGTCTTTAAAAGTCAAAAAAGAGTGATGGTGAAATGATGGCATGCCACAATTTTGTGCTATAAAGCTATAAAAAGGAAGTGGAGATATAATTTAGCCAGCTATTTAAACAGGGAATCCAAACGAACAGAAATAACCATGTCATCCAAGCAGCATGAAGCAAGAAAGTGTCCAGTCTTATATAATACCTATATTATTATTATTATTATTATTATTATTATTATTATTATTATTATTACTACTACTACTTTTGAGTGGGTTTTTGGCTCAAATCTCAGAGGTATGAATATGTATGTTAAAATGAAGTAACAGCAAATTTCTGGTGTACTGTCTTTAAAAGACATTAATCAAATGTAATATGCACAGATCTAATGAAAACAAAAGCAAGCTTTCAGAATACATAGGAACAAATTATTTTAAGTGTTTTAGTTTATCTAGTATGGTGGAAAAAGCTTTTAGAACAAACAAACAAATAAGCATACCCCTGTGCCGCTTCACAATCCAAACTATATCATATTGAACTAGGGCATCTAAACCCTAACAGTGAAACTGAGTAGAAATTAGGGATGAGGAAAGAGTAATACACTGAAATGTTAGTAAATTTAAAAGAGTTTCCCATCTACCATATTTTCTGATGGTCCAATATATTATTGGTTTGTTTATCTTTACTTAAATGGAGCTGCCTAACCTTAAAAAAAAAACCCCAAAACCTACATACTTTAGTGTTTTTTCCCTTTATTAAATAATCCCACCATTTTATTTCTAAATCAAACATTACACAGTAAGAAGACAAAAAACCAAAAACTGGAATAAATAACAAACAAGAAAAAATAAAAGACAACACAAAGAAAATGGCACCTAATTTTGCAGAAAGAAATGGCTGATTTTTTTTCTTGTTTTTTTTCAGAAACATTTTAATTTTATATCTGTAACCTTAATCCATGGATTTAGTGGAGTGATCCATCTAGTCTGTCCCCTGAAGACAGAAGACGTGGGCACAATGACAAATTGAAAGATGTAAATCCTGCTTTCTTTCCTCTCCGTTCCATACTCTCCCAGTATCATAATACACCTTTCACTGACAGAAGTTGATTTGGCTGGCTTCTACACAGATTGTCTAAATTTATTGTGGATTTCCCTTTAAATACTAATAATATGTGATCTAGACAGACAGTCAACTGTCCCTTACAGAATAAGGAGGTGGGGGTCTTCTTCAGTTTTTGTGAAGTGGCATCACTTTCACATATGTTACTCCTTCCTTAACCATTGGGCTTCTGGATTTCATGCAACCACCTGCGCTGCTTAAAGAATTTCATTTCTTAGGACCTGGGCAGCCTGCCTACCTTTTCACACACTTAATCAAACCAGACAGAGGGAACTTCAGACTTAAAAGGGAAAAGAAAAAAAAATTGCTGATGGAAAAAATAACACAAGGTTGTTATTCTAAAGAGGGTTCACATTTGTTTTCAATATGGACCTTGAATATACCGTGGAAAATTGAAATGGTATGTTTCTTCGAAGGCAGCAACAACAGGAAAATGAATGGAAAGGGTGATTCAAGACTGCAGAGAATATCCGGCATACAACAGCATTTTGATATGAGTAATTTCCAAGTCATTACTTTGCTCTACTTGGTTGCAATTTTCATGGGGGTAAAATGAACCAGGCTAATAATTGCTGCAGCCAGGCTATGTTGCCCTCATTAAAACACTTTCTTTTTTTTAATGAAAGCTATTTTTACCCATGCGCTACAGGTAATGCCACTGTTCTTTTCTCCACTGCCTGGCTTTTAGCATAAGCCAGAGGTTGTGGTTATCACTAATGCCAGGAAATGAAAATAAAACACAGCATTTTTAGCCCAGGAGACAAAACAACCCTCTGAAGTGACTCCTCTGGTCTGTTTCACTATAGAATAAAATAATCTGTTATTTGCTATTTTTTCTTTATTTATTGTTGTATCAGATTTGCCTAAACTAGAAAAAGGCACCTTTAGTAATACCATACACAGACTTCACACCAATAAAGGAGACATTAAATAAAATCCAAATTGGCTCTGGTAAAAGATTATATTGATGTCTTTCACTGGTTCAGCAGCCCTGTATGTGGTGTTTGTTGTCTCTTGCATTTCCCACTCTTCCCTGAGATGCTTCTAATCTAAACATAGGTTGTTGATTAGCTTGACACTATATCCTTGACATTTGAAAGTTTAGTTTCCACATCTTCTCCTTCTCCACCCCCGTCTCAGCATTTACTTCCAAGGTTTCTTTGAAATAATTTTTGCTGTTATTTTTTTAAGAGAGTGTCAAGTAGGAAGCAGCCAGCTCTTGTGAATACTATTGTGTAACTAGGCAAATGGCTGCAAACTCCATAGCTTTATTTTAGAGACAGTTTCTTGTTTCCATGCAAACGCTTTAATGGGAAAGTCATGAAGTCAAGGGAACTAAGGAAACTCCAAAGAGCACATAGAAATCAAATGTAGGTTATTCTCCTGTTTGTCACAGGTGAAAGAGATGAACTCGATTTCTTTCTGAGTCCAGCACAGAATACAATGACTAAAAGGTGTTTCAGAATGATGGTCAAGGAAAATCGTTTCACCTACTCATATTCATGCATGCACAGCAGTGGTCTAAGAAAATATAATTGGTGCATGCCCTTCACAGTTAGTGAGCAGCGAGCATCCACAGCTCTCACTGAAGTGAATGGAAGAGCCCTTGGGACCTTTGAAAAGCTGGTCATTTCTTTGTAAGGAAATTCTAGTGTCATTTTGGAGTCCTGAAGTCTGCACTATTTGCTCAGAGTTTTCATTCAGCACCTTCTATCTAAGATTGTCATTTATGTAATTTTATTGTCAGGATAGGTTTGTACATCATGAGATGTTTGCATCAGCATATCATAACATTGCTTCATACAAAATAGACTTGGGGCATAGACCTCTGGGCCAAAACCCACCCTCCCTTGTTGGCACCCAACTTCCTGAGCTACCCCCCACCACATACACACTGGTACCTCACTGTCCAAAACCGCCACCCACCTCCCTGGCCATGCTCACTCTACTGCCTGAAACCACCACCCCTCAGAACTCCACCACCTGCACTTCACTGTCTGAAACCACTCCACAGGCCATGCTCCCCTGGCACCTTACCAACAGAAGCCACCCTTCAACCCTCCCCCGGGCCCATCGTGTTCACTCCACTGCCCGAATCCAACCAACCCCGAGTCCACTGCACACACCCAGCTCCCTGGCACTAGACCAGCACAGGGCCTGCCATGTTCACCCAGCTCCAGCTCCCTCCACTGGGTCAGCCTAGGGCCCGCCACGCTCACTCTGCTCTGACTCCCTGCTTCCCTGCCATTGGCCTGAGGCCCTTTCCCACCCCCTCACCCGGGAGGAGAAAGGCACACTGACAGCACTTATTCTGTTGTTGTGCTGGTTCTCCTAGAGCTGAAGAAGACACAGCTGAGAGCCACCACAGGAACATGTTGGCTGGACCAGGTCATTGCAAAGGCAAACATTTAAATTTTCTGCCTTTTTCTTCCATCCTGGGCCACATGTCTCAGCAAGCTGCAAGGTGGAAGATTTAGAAGAGCCTGTCCCAGCCAGCCCCAACTGAGCTCCTCCCCTGTACAACAGGGGTCATGCATGCTATGCGTTGTGGCTCATGGCTCGGGACACCCTACAGTACATTTGGAGCATGTGATCTGTGGGCCCCTACCCAGCACCACCCTGATGAGGTCTCTGTAAGTTAATTCAGAACCTATAGCTAACCTACAAGGCTGAGGGCTCTGAAAAATTAGATGAATTTATTGGATCCTTTAATGGTGCTTCTGACTACCTACATAATCTAACTATACACGTGAGTGGCTGTAACTCAGCCCTGATGGGGCAATATCTGCCCAAGTATTATGCCATAGACAATTCAGTTAATAATAACATGTTAAAATGATATGCTGTAAGTGATATGCACATAGTGTGTCTGGAAACATTCATTTTAAAACAAAAAGCAGAGGAAAGGGGAGGAGGAGCCAGTAAGACCATAAAATTGTTGTGGATATGAAATTTAAAAGGAAGAGAAGCTACCTCAATAGAACAAAACTCAGAGATCAATCCTTTTTCAGTAATCAGCAATGTTGAGTTCAAAATAAATATTAAAAAGCAGCAAGAGAAAAGCCAATCCAATGGATTTAATATTTCAATCAAGGGTTCAGCAAGTTCTATTTCTTTTATTTTATCTTACCATGAAAAAACAACATGTAACCACTTAGAGAAAAGTTTAATTTAAAATATCATCAATTTTATGGACATTTTCTGAAATCAGATCTTCAGGACTGATGCCTGAGCTTGCCTAGGGGTTCACTGCAATAAATAGGGCTCCACACTGTCCCACTACTCTGCCCAGTTACAGGACCAGGGCCTATGTTGAGTGACATGCCATATCTGATATGTCATATTAATGCAGTGATCCTAGTCCCACTGTTTTGTTCCTTTTTTTTTTTCCTGGGAGATCATTTATTTTCAGAAATGCAGACGGAAATTTTTTTGTTTTCTTTTAATGGAATAAAAGAAAGGGCAAAAGTTTAATTCGTATTTTCTCACAACAATGATAAGTAGTAGGCATATTAAGTTAGTGATGATTTTTAAAGACTCATTTATTCACTATTGTCACCTCCTGTTGTGAATCATATGTGGAAAGCTGGTGATTATCAGATTTATTTGTAATACATTATGAAAGAGTTCCTAAGAATCCTTTTACATGAAGCTCATTCGTGAGCAGTTTGTTGTGCATGTTCAAAATTCAAGCTGTTTTGACTGTTCACTCTCATGTTTACAGTGGCTAGCTGTACCTCTGTTTTGGTCTTTCTGAGTACACCCACTTCAAATTTTGACTTGTGGCTCATACTGGTGTGTGTCTGTGATTTCAAAATTCTCCCACTTTTTTGACTGAGACCAGGGTCACATTGCCTTATTTGTGCCAGCTACTTATTGTTGTATGGCCCTGATTGGATTTGGGCTTCCTTTGTTTCCTTCCTTCTGAGATGAAATGACCAGTGAATAACTGTCAAGATCTGGAAGGAAAATGAAGTACATTTATTTATGGAAATACAACAAGAGTCTTGTGGCATCTTAAAGACTAACAAATTTCTTTAGGCATAGGCTTTTGTGGGCTCCAGCCGACTTCATCAGATCTGACAAAGTGGGTTGGAAGCCATGAAAGCTTATGCCCAAAGAAATTTATTAGTCTTTAAGCTACCACAGGACTTTCATTTTTGCACTAAATAGACTAACACTGCTACCCCTCGAGGAATTTATTTAAGGGTAGGAACAAGTCATTGCGGGGGGTGGGGAGAGTACTATAAAACAACCAGTGGGTAGGTGTGTCTATCTTACCTAAAGCACTCCTGTCTCATCCTGGAGATAAAGGCAGACTTACCTTCTTCAGAGATTCTGATGGGTTTCTTTCTCTGTTCTTGCTCTGTTCTCCATCCCCCAGATATGCTCTGTTTCATCAAGGGTTGGCAGACTACCCCAAACACTCCTATCATAGTCAAACTGTTCCATAGACTGTGTGGAGGGGGAGGGAAGGAATAAGTAGGGTCAGAGCTAATAATTTTGTTATTGTCTTAACAGACCTAATATGGAAGCTGGTAGATGACAATTATTAGCCATCTCTTCCTTCCATTCTAAAATTGTCCCATTTGGATCCCTTAGTTTTTGCCTTCATTAGGAAAAGGTGTATTCTTACCCTGTGTTCATTAACAGGTGGTATCCAACATGATGTAAAATCCTGGAGAAGATAAGCAATTTTCAGTTTTAACAAGGGCTGATCCAAAAATGATAATTCCATTTTGTGAAAAATTGAGAGATTAATGTTTGTTTTCATTCCTATATAAAAATGTTCTACCAGTCCTAATTTTTACACATTAGCAGGTTGAGATAAATCTTAGGGTCCACCCTAATAAGGACTTTGATTCAGCACATTGCTTTTAAGCTACAAACTATCTAGTTTTCATGAGAATTTTACCATATTATATAATACCTTGATAAAAAACAACAGAAAAAAAAATTGTCCAGTGAAGATGCACCTGCATGCAAAAAAAGACATGTATTCCAAAATGTGTCAGGGAGGAGAACATGACCGGTGGCAAAATCTGTTAGTCTTAAAATGCCACACAACTGCTTGTTGTTTTTTTACTGGACTAGACTAACACGGCTATCCCTTTGGAAAAGGACAATATATAACATTATCACTAAAGAATCATAGTTGTGGCAGGCACACAGAACACGTGGTATTGCTTCTGTTCCCTGACTGGATAAGCTTAGTTCTTAGAAACTAATGTGAGTAATCAAGATTGTGAATTTGAGATTTACTTTCCACAAATAGCCTGCAACATCTGCTGAAAATTTGCTTTTATTGCTGGGTTTCTGCCAGAAAACTTGTTCACAGAATATTCATGGGGAATGAATGAAAAAGGAATATGAGCACAGTCAAAGTGAATTAATTTCCAGCTTGAACAAAAATGCTTGGAAGGTTTTTGTTGTGTTTGCCCTGCTCTAATAGAAATATAAGAACTGACTTCCCCTGTAAAGCATCTAAATGTACTTTGATTCATTTAAATAAGTTTAGTGGGGCTGACCCCTAAAAGTAATTGTGGCCAAGGAAATACAGGGATTATTCCCAATGAAATCAATGGGAATTTTGTCATTAGCTTTAATAGGAACAGGAGGAGAACCATAATACTTAGGACTTTTCATCTTAACAGCCCTTTACAAGCTTTGGAACAGATTTCTTGCAATGTTTTGTACCCATTGTTTCACCAATTTTCTGACAGTGTTAATTTGCCCTTTCTGCACCATATAAAAACTCCATCCAGCAGAGAATCTGGGACATTAACTAAATTCTTACAGCTTGCCTGGAAGAAGCAACTTAGCCATTATATTACAGAGAAGGAAAGTGACTGAGAAGGGTTATGAGAATTTCCCAGGGCCAGAGAGGAAGTCAGTTTTGGAGCAAGGATTAGAAGAATTTGAAACATCCTAACTCCTAGATCTGTACTTAGACCAGTAGACCACACTTCATCCTGGCTGCCTGATCCTTAATCTACATTAGCTCTCTGCCCTGTCCATCCTCTTCAATGGCTGAACACAAATGTGCAATTCCAGAGGTCCTGTATCACTCTGAATCCAGAGGTTTTTAATCTGTATTTAGTCTCTCTTTACTCCCATTAATATCCATTGGTGATTGACAGAGTAAGGGGAAGCGAAAAGAGCAAAAAGGCATCAGAATTTGACTTTACATGCAGATCTTTCCTGATAACACCAGAAATATTTTTATAATCAGGATTTTAAGTATTTAGTCATTTCTCATAACAGTTCAGGTTCCTATTGTAAATATTTGAAGAACATAAGAATGGCCTTAGAGGATAGACCAATAGTCAGTCCAGCCCAGTGACCAGCAGTCCCTCTCCATTAGTGACCAGCACCAGATGCTTCTGACAGAATGAACAGAACAGGGCAAGTTATAGACTGATCTACCCCCCGTTGTTCAGTCCCAGCTTCTGAAAGTCAGATGTATAGGGACACCAGGGACATTGGTTTGCCTCCATAACCATCTTAGCTAATAGTCAATGATGGCCCTGTCTTACATGAATGTATCCTCTTTTGAAGTCTGATTGTACTTTGGCTTTCTCTCCCCTCCCCCAGGCAATGAGTCCCACATATTGACTGCTGTTAGCCTTTTGACTGCAACTGCACATTTAGCAAGAATTTTTAGAGAACTTAGCTCTGTGACTCTAAGCTCTCTTTCTTGAGTTGTGACAGCTAATTTAGACACCATATTTTTATATGTATAACTTAAATTATATTTTCCAGTGTGCTTTACTTTGTATATATCAACATTAAATTTCATCTACTATTTTGCTTTCCTTTGTAACTCTTCACAGTCAATTTTGAACTTAACTATTGTGAGTAATTTTGTATCTTCTGCAAACTTTGACACCTCACAGTTAACCCTATTTTCCAGATCATTTACGGACATTGAACAGCACTGGCCTTCGTACAGGCCCTTTTGGGAACCCCCACAATTTTCCTCTTTTCACTATGAAAATTGACCATTTATTCCTATTTATTTCCTTTCAACTGGTTATTGATGTATGAGGATCTTTCCTGTTATCCCATGACTGTTCAGCTTGCTTTAGAGTCTTTAGTGGGGGACTTTGTCAAAGGCTTTCTGAAAGTCAAGTACACTGTATCAACTGGATCACATTTATCTGTATTGTTTTTGGTGACCTGAGAGACGTTTAACAGACTGGCGTGGAATGATTTGCCTTTACAAAAGCTGTGTTAACTCTTTCTCTATGGATCTTGTAGTTTTGGTGATGCCTATACTAGCAAATTAGTTCAAATGAGGTGCTTTAATTCAAACTAACTTGAACCCAGTCTTCACTAGGCTTTGCATAGTTCGAACTCAAAAACTTTTAGTTTGGCTGGTTAGTCCAAACTAACTGCTTTGTTTGAATCAATTTGCATATTTAGTTCGAATTAGTACAACATGCTAGTTCAAACTGAATACAGTAAGTTTGAAATAATGGTTAGTTTGAACTAAGTGCTGTTTTTAGTTCAAGCTAACTTTTAGTTCAAACTAGCCGTGCGTTTTTTTGTCTGAATGAAAAAAAGTGCAGCTAGTTTGAACTAAAAGTTAGTTTAAACTAAAAAAATGCACTTAGTTTGAACTAACTTTAGAACTACTTAGTTCGGACTAACCAAGCCCAAACTAAGATTTTAGGTGAAGAGATAGCCTATGTGTCTCATCATTCTTTTCTTTGCTGTAGATTCAACCTATTTGCCTAAAGTTAGGCTAAAAAACCAAGGAGTCATGTGGCACTTTAAGACTAACAGATTTATTTTTCGCATGAGCTTAAGTTCACCCATCTTCAAAGCATCTGATGAAGTGGGATTTTCTTCCACAAAAGCTCATGCGAAAAATAAATCTGTTAGTCTTAAAGTGCCACACAACTCCTTGTTTTTTTTTTTTTTTGCTGGACTAAACTAACACAGCTTATCCCTTTGGAATTTGTAAAGTTAGGCTTACTGACCTTTGATTGTCAGGATTGCCTGTGGCATCTTTTCTTACTTTTCTTTTCAAGTGTTATATCTGGTATCAACCAGTTATCTGGTGCTGCAATAGGTTAGTGACATTTCTGCAATTTCATATTTGAGTTCTTTCAGAACTGTTCAGTGAATATTTTCTGGTCCTGGTGACTTATTACTATTTATCTAATCATTTTTTTTCCAGAACCTCTATTCTCATAAGTCTAGGATTATTCTTCTGAGTTGTCATGTAAGGCTCCTGCAAATCGCCTTTATTAAAACTTCTAATTATAGATGTTCAATGTGAGAATAGCCTGGTGTGTCCATTCTTGGGATATAATTTCAGGAAAGCACTGAGGGGCTGATACGAAGTACCTTTTCTGTGACTGTAATACACAGCATAATAGTTACTCATCCGTACAATTCTTTTCTGCAAGCTGCCTCCGGTTACACATTATGACCAGTACGTTTTCCCTCTCATAAGTGTGCAGTGGCCACACAAATGAGAGTAACACAGGTGGAAATCACTCTCAGCTATTCAAGCTTGTCCAGAGCCCAAGGGGGCTGATTGCTGTCATGTCTGAGTGCATCAGAAGGATGAGTCTTTGTGAATCCTCACTTTCTGAATATGTGACTTGTCCTTTCAGTTCAAGCTCCACATCACTGGTTTGATTTTTTGCCTGTGTTCATAAAATCATCATTCTTCATGCAGCTTTTCCCCACTCCCACTCAATTACATGCCTATTTCTTTTTTTCCTTCCTCACACCCTTCATCATTGTCCTCAAGGGTGCGTTTATTGCTGGCATATAACTGCCATGATATCAGCAAAAGGCACACAATGAGGTTGTTTGAGGGATGCACTGCACTGCATTTTGTGTATTTTGCAAAATTTAGGCCAATGCTCCCTAAAATTGCCCAGGTGCCTATTTGTCTAAATCATAGCCCTAATTGTGCTTTCCCTTGCAATTCGTGTCGTTGATGCCAATGGAGTTGCGTCCAATGTAAACCAGTAGAAGTGTGAGCACAGTCTGGGCCTATATCTGCAGTACTTCTGATCATGCTTGGTGATGATTGCTACATAACAGCAATAAAGACCTACAAAAAATGCTTTCTTCTAAAACTGAACAAGAAACATTTCTGAAATAAGAAAAAAACCAGCATTATCCACAAGGCTGGCTAATAGAGAGAACTAGCTAATGTACATATGCTTTTTCTCTCCCTTTCCTCCCTTTGCTGCATGAAAAGCCTACAGCTTGAACTATTCTTCATCCCCTTCATGTCTTGTTTGCTGACATGGATATAAAGAAATTGTATATAATCATCACAATGGCTGTTCCTGCTATTCCAAAACTGCATAAGGGACTTGCCTAAAACAAACAATCCCCCCAAAATACACATTCTTAGTAGCAACGGAGAGTTAAAGAAAAGATTTTTTTTTTGAATTTATTGTAAACTAACAGTTGAAGCACTGAATCAAAATCCATCTTCCTGGTTCTGAGTCATTAGGTATCCCCCAGATGAAAATACAATGGATACTGCATATAAAACTGCTAATAATATCAATACAGTGTACTTTTGTAATATTTTGCATTTAAAAATCTCCAAGGGCTTTACACAGGTTGATAAGTATTTGTAGTAGTAGTAGTAGTAGTAATTGTTGTTATTGCAGTTTTATTATTATTATTATTATTATTATTATTATTATTATTATTATTATTA
>ML681963.1:30012762-30022812 GCA_007922195.1 Podocnemis expansa
AATAATAATAATAATAATAATAATAATAATAATAATAATAATAATAAAAGTCCCAAACCCTTTTAATGTATCTATCACTATGTATGTCTCAACTATGTTTATCTTTATAGGGTAATTTGGAGTCTCCCCTGCAGTTTTGAGTTTTTGCCCTGGAATTTGACACAACCTCTGGCCATGAAGTTTCTAGACACAAGGACTGCACTTGGGCCTAAAGTGGCATCAGAACAATGATGGGTAGAAAGGAGCATGGATCTCCTAGTACTACGCCTTCCCACTATACTTGCTAGTGAAACTAAGCATCCCGTAAAATAGCATAGTAGCAACTCATGCTGTGCCCTTTTGGTGGTTCTGTGACTGATTCAGAAGAGCTGTGGCCAAATTCATATGCCATTTCACGCAGCACTCCACCATGTTCCTTGACACAAAACCATAGTCCAGAGCACATTAAATAGTTTATAACATTTTTATCCCAATGTGAATAAGTCTATGCTGACAGTCGCAAAATCACCACTGTCAGTGCAATCTTCTGTGGTCGACTGAGACGCATCCATAGACGTGCTTAATCAGTCTGGAAATCACCACAGCAACTCCAGCCCCAGAATTAGAGTATCGGTGAGCCAACTGGAAGGCATTTCTGGTTGGCTAAGCAAAGTCTATAAGGACTTAGGCTATGTTGACACAAGGCTTTTATTTTGAAACAACTACGATTGTTTCAAAATAAAACCTGACAGGTTCAGGCGACGTTTCCTCATTTCAAAATAAGGAGTTCCCTTATTTCGAAATAAGTAGAATAAAACCTAGTTTTGTATCTAAATGAGAGTTACTTCGAAACTGTAGTTTTGAAATAACCCCATCTGGGTGTGCTATATTGATATGTCACATATATCGATATAACACTGGACCTTCCTCCCAGGGTGCACGGGAGGAAGTCCCACCCCCCTCAGCACCCTGGCCAGGGAGCCGATCAGCACCCTGGCCAGGGTGCTGAGGGGAGGAGCAGGGGGGCGGCAGGGATCCCAGCCAGCTTTGCCTGCTGCTCCCCCTTGCTGGGGACAGGGGGAAGTGCAGGCACCTGAGCCAGCTTTGCCAGCTGCCTGGCAAGGTAGTTGCCAGCTGGAAAGCGGGGGCAGAGGTAGCCGGGCGCCCCACTCCCCCTGCCCCTGGCTGCCTACAAGTGGCCAGGGGAGATGTCCATTCGGTTTCCCCAGCCCCTTGCAGGCTTTGCAGCCTGTGGTCAATTTCATGCGCCAAGCCCCAGAGGTGGAGGGGGGGCAGAGTCAGTGCCTGCAGCCCCTGCCCGCCCAGCAGCAGGAGAGCCTTGGTGGTGGGCAGACCCCACACCCATGGCCCCTGCCTCGGTGGCAGCCACCCAGCTCCAGGCCCTCAGGTGCTCCACAGTCCCTCCCCTGCTGCCCCAACAGCAGCAGGGGAGTCAGGGCAGGGGGATTCCTGCCCTGTGGGCAGTTTTCCCCTGCCTGGCCCTCCAGGTGAGAGCCAGGCAGGGGATTGGTTGGCAACATGGCCCTGCCAGGGGGACGTGTTGCCATACCTCCCAAGCTGCCCCTCTCCTGAAGCGAAATAGCATGTCCACACTCATGGCATGCTATTTCGCTTTCAGGGTTTCCGTTATTTAGAATTAAAAAAAATATATATTTCATTTCAAAATAAGGATTTTATTTTGAAATAAGTTATTTTGGAATAGCTTATTTTCAAATAACCAGTAGGTGTGGACATAGCCTTAGTAAGTTATTGGGAGATATGCAAGGTATTTTACATATACTTAGATATACTTTGTATATCGCCCATTCTTTGCTGCCAAATAATGTGGTAAGTATAGACTAGGGTTAAGAAAGCTTTACAAATTCAAACACAAACTATGTGTAAGGATCAGTTCACTCAAGGAATGATGCGCGGCCAGGAAGAGACCCGAGGCATGGGCCCCAAGTCCCCCACAGTCCTGATTGAGGGCACAGGCCTGAACCTGCTTGGAGCACCAGACAGGGCCCAGATTGTAATCCCGAACCCCCAGCTGATGAAGACAGCCGCCACCCTGGGTGGCTTGGCCCTGAACCCCCAGCTAGGATGACAGCCGCCGCCATGGGTGGCCTGGCCCCAGACCCCTGGCCAGGGATGGGGCCAGAGAAGAGAGCTACCACCATGGGTGGCCTGGTGGTGGACCCAAGGCACTGGTGCTGAGACTTGGGGTTTGAGCCCTGTAAGCCACTGGTTCACTCCCTACAAAAATGCAGTGATCACTTCTCAGGTGCTTTGGATTCAGAAATACACAGGGTTCTCCCCAGGAGTTTAAATTTGGGGGAGGTGTTTGAATTTACAGGAGGTGTGTGAGGGCCAATGAGGTTTGAGACACTGGTGGTGAAGAAGGGCTATATGGCACCATACTAAAAATTGAAAAGTGGTTCATGATAGACCACTTTCTTAGATAATCACACAAAGTTGGCTGGGACTAGTACCATTCAAAATATTTATAAATGATCAGGTAAAAGGGGTGAACACTGAAAGGGGAAGGTTTTGCAGATGGTACAAAATTACTCAAGATTAAATTGGATTATTATTAAATTTGGATTATTAAATCCAAACCAGACTGTGAAGAGTTTTACAAAGGGATCTCACAAAACTAGATGACTGGAAAACAAAATCACAGCTAAAATTCAATGTTGATAAATACAAAGTAATGCATATTTGAAAACAGAAACCCAATAATACATACAAAATAATGGGGTCTAATTTATCTGTTACCACTTAAGAAAGAGATAGACTCGTAGACTCTAAGGTCAGAAAGGACCAATATGATGGTCTGGCCTCCTGCACAATGCAGGACACAAAACCTCACCCACTCACTTCTGTAATAAATCTCTAACCTCTGACTGAGTTAAAGTCCTCAAGTCATGATTTAAAGACATTATAGTAGAGAGAATCCACCAGCAAGTGAGCCATTCCATGCTCCATGCTATAGAGGAAGGTGAAAACCCCCTACAGCTCTTGCCAATCTGCCCTGGAAGAAAACTGCTTCCCAGATTCTGAATCAAAATATGGCAATCAGTTAAACCCTGAGCATGTGAGTCAGTCTCACCAGATGTTGGAATCTATTGTGGGTAATGCTCTGAAAAATTCTGTTCAGTGTGTGTGCACAAAAAAAGTTAATGGCATGTTAGGAAGGAACCATTAGGAAAGGAAATGGATTTAATAAGACAGAAAATATCATAATGCCACTGTATAAATCCAGGGTAGTCCAACATCTTAAATATGGTATGCAGGTCTGGTTGCCCGATCTCAAAAATATATATGTTTGAATTGGAAGAGGTACAGAGAAAGACAATTAAATTAATTTGAGGTATTGCACATCTTCTATCTGAAAAGAGCTTAATAAAATTGGGACTTTTCAGTTTGGAAAAGAAATGACTAAGGGTGGATATAGAGGCCCATAAAATTGTGACTGGTATGGAGAAAGTGAATATGGAAATGCTAGTTAATATTTCATGTAACACAAGAATTAGGTGTCCCACAATGAAACTAATAGGCAGTAGGTTTAAAACAAACAAAAGAAAGTTTTTCTTCCCATAACACACAATCAACCTGTTTAACTGTTTGCCTGAGGATTTTGTGATAGCCAAGACTATAACAGAGTTCAAAAAATAATTAGATAAGTTTAAAGAGAATAGGTCCATCAATGGTATTAAATGGGATTGATACAATGCCATGCTCTGAAATGTTCGTAGTCTCCTTTTGCCAGAAGGTGGGACTAGATGCCAAGAGATGGATAGCTCCAGGACTTCCTGTTAAGTTCATGCCCTCTGAAGCACCTGGCATTGGCCATTGTCAGAAGACAGGTGTCTGATGAAGTGGTATTTTCTCCTATGAAAGCTCATGCAATAAATAAATTTGTTAGTCTTTAAGTGCCACAGGACTCCTTGCTTGTTTTGCTGAACTAAGGTAACATGGCTACCCCTTTGGAACTGGGCTAGGTGGCCATTGGTCAGATCCAATATTGCCATTCTAAAGCTCTTATGTAAAATTAATTAAAACATAAAAATTCCTTATTACAGAAAATATCCAAGATAATGACCTTTCAAGGTAGTGATGATGTGAGATGATGAGTTTGGCAAAGAAAGCATTTTAAAAATCTTGGGCTACTAGGAAATATATAATTTTCCAATCACAAATCTAGCATTCTGGAGCAAAGTCACCAAAACACAGTGAGATAATAAATTTGTTAATCTATAAAGATGCTACTAGACTCCATGTTTGTTTAGCAAACAAATGTTCCTTTAATGTGTTCCTCTCCCTTCTCCATAACTCACTCACCTTGTCCTCCTTGTCAGTACTGAAGGGAGCCCCACAGTTCAGAGGTACTTTCACAAGAGTCCACCTTCCAGGGAAAAGTGGGACAAAAGCAGAAACAGCACCTTGCTTGTTACTCCAGCTGTTGGCTGAGTTGTTCTTCACTACTTTACTCAATTACCTTTGTTGTAGATATAACTTCTTTCTCCACACTTAGCGTGATTTGACTTCTGTGATTTTAGGTCTCAGTGAGGGAACTTAAGCTGATGCAGCTGGAAGTCTCTAGTCTCCACAAAGTACGGTTACTTTCCTACACTCCAGGTCTAAGCACTAGCACTTGATTTCAGGTATAATGGTCACTTAGAATAACAAAAGACTCTGTGCAGAGCCTGACTAAGAAGGACAAGCACTATTTGATCCACCCAATATTTGTTAAAAGATAGAGGTGATTGCTAATCAGATACTTCTTGTAAGCGAGAGCCCATAAGATCAAGCAAACATCTGTCCCATTCCCCCCAACTCCAAAGCAATCTGATAGGGTATCTGAACCTCCTTAAATTTGCAGAAGTGCCACCAGACTCCTTGTTTGCTTTCCTTAGTTCTCAGTGGGTTCAGTTCAGTCCAGTCATTTCCAACCAGTGACTAAACTGGTATAACACGTTACTAGCTAGCTGGCCACTAGGGCTATGTCTACACTTACATGTGAATTCAAATTGATTTGTCATCAGTTTGAATTCAAATAAGTACATGGACATGCCCACTTTCTTCAATTCGAACTGAGGCACTCCTCAGTTTGAATTGAGGAAAGCAGAGATCGTATTGGTCAAACCTGGTTTTCCATTGAAGTCAGGGTCAATTCAAAGTGAGTAATTCGAATTGACATAGTGTGGCCATATCAATTCGAATTCACTGTTAGTTTGAATTAGCCAGAGCTTGGTTTTTCCCTATACAATTGCACCCCATACTGAATTTGAACTAGCAAGTCCTGTTCATGGATATCCAATTCGAACTGGATTTTCTAGTGTGGCCATGTCAATTCGAATTGACTGAATTTGAATTAGATTCAAATTGTCAATTCGAATTCAGTAATTCGAATTGAAATGCTCAGTGTAGACTTAGCCTAGGGGAGTGTTAGGAAATTCGGGGGGGGGGGTATTAGGGAAATTCCTGGAAACACCAATCTCTATATCTTAGGAAAAAGATGTAGCTTTGAAGCAGCTACATACAATAGCACATGGCCATTACTGCTCCCTCAGCTATTTACTAAGAAGAGTGCACACTCATTTGTGCATACAATGTCAGTGCATTCATCAGAAGTACACCCTCTGTGGAATCACCAATATCATAATCTT
Organism: Podocnemis expansa; assembly: GCA_007922195.1. Taxonomy (NCBI): domain Eukaryota; kingdom Metazoa; phylum Chordata; order Testudines; family Podocnemididae; genus Podocnemis; species Podocnemis expansa. Next base: position 30,018,414 of record ML681963.1, read on the forward strand.
CTCAAGCAGCTAGGGGCTTTTGGAAATTTCAAAGCACTGACCAGATCTAATGCCACCTAGCATGAGCAGAGTTAAGCAGGGTCCCTAAATACAAACAAACAAAATGCAAGTTTATTTTAATAAATCAGTGACCCATCTAGTTAGCTGTATATGGCCAAGGGCAAATCCGTTTACAGTCTAGTAGCAAGGCAGCTCTGCACAAACAATTGAAGGAAACACCAGGAAGTCTGTGCACTGATCCCTTAGGCAGAGCTTTTGCCGTAGATAGATAGAAACTAGTACAATCAGAATTTTTTCCTGTAACTTTCTGTTCCATGAAATGATAACACCAAAGAACGCATGCCAAACTGCTATAAAAAGTACTCTGGTGTTTAGCAGACAGCGGTATACACTGGAGACATAAATGTTATGTCAGCCTGCCTAGCTGTGGTGTTGGCTTTTGTCCAGAAAGGATATCTGTTTTGATTCCATATATCAAAGCACACAATAGCCTGAGGATTGGGGAACTGGGGGAAAGAGGCCAAGCAAGTGGCTAGCCAAACTTCAAGCTGTATAACAGCCTCTGTAATGGACTGAACTAAATCCATGAATTAGAACACCATAGAATCATAAACTCTAAGGTCCCTCAAAGTTTTAAAATGTTTAGATTCTGAGCTTACTCTAGAGCCTTGAGCTATGTTAACTCCCCCCTTAGTGAATGAGGCTACAGTCCTAAGATTGATGACATTGGAATGATGGACAATAGGGCTGGTTTAGGGTTTTGGGGTTTTTTTTTGTTTTGTTTTGTTTTGTTTTTTTTTGTTTGTTTGTTTTTGTTTTTGTTTTTGGTTTTTTTTTTTGTTTGATTGGTTTGTTTGTTTGTTTTAAAACGCAGCATTTTTCAATTTGGGGCCAAATCCCCAAATCATAAAAGATTTTGGCCGGATTCATTTTGAAGAAAATTGATACTTTCTTTTCTGGAAAGCAAGACTTTTTTGCGGTGAGGGGGGGATAGTTTAACTGAAAACCTGATGTTCTACAGAAAAACAGTTTTGACAGAAAATTTTTAGTCAGCCCAAGCAGTGGTTAAAGTAATCCAGAATGCCCCACAACAGCAAACTTGGGCCCCCTATTTTGGGGGAGGGCAGCATTCCAGGGCCCCCTAAAAATAGAGGAATGCACCAGAATGCAGCATTCTGGTGGATTCCCCTAGGGCCAGCTCAAGGGGCTGGAGCAAGCCCCAGCCACCCTTTCCCCCCCTTTCCCCAGAACCTACAGCAGCCCTGCCCCTTCCTGCTGGGCCTGGGCAGCATGCATGGCCTGGACCCAGTCTCAGGCCTGTGTCCCCTCTTGCCGGCCAGCTGGCCAGCACTGAAGCCTGCCTCCCCTCAGCCTGGCCCGGCTTGGCTCCTTGGCCACCTCGGTGGCGCAGGTAAGTGGTCTTGGGGGGGAGGGTTGGGAACAGCTGGGCAGCCAGCGGCTCAGCTTTGGGTAAGAAGAAGGGGTCGGGATAGTGGGCTGGGGAGGTTTGGAGGCAGTTGGAGGGGGTGAAGTGAAGACAGGGGAGGTGGGGGGTAGCAAGGCTGGAGTGGGGACACGGGGGCAGGGAGCTTAGGGAAAGGGGATTAGGTCTGAGGAAGACATGGGGAAAGAGTGGTCTGATGGGGGTAGGTGTTTCAGAGGCAGTAATTGGGGTGGGAGGCAGTAGCTGGGGTGGAGGGCAGGCATTTTGGGGGCAGAAGCTGGGGTGGGGGCAGTACATTTGGGGGGCAGTAGGTGAGGAGGGGGGAAGAATTTGGGGAGCGGCAGTTGCTGAGGTGGGTGAAGATAGCCTGGACATGCATGAAAGGGTCCTGGACGTGCTTGAAGTGGCCCCAGATGTGAATGAAGGGGGAAGCAAAGATTTAGGAGGGTTCCAGGGCCCATCAAATTATACTTTAACCCCTGAGCCTGAGTAGAGCATCCTGCAGTTACATAATCTTCTAAATATCTGACAAAGTGGGATTATTTTCTATGAAAGCTCACACAATAAATAAATTTGTTAGTCCATAAGTGCCACAGGATTCTTTGTTTTTTATGAAGCCATTAGTTACTTTGGTGAACCAAGTGTATTTGGCTAAATTCCTGTCTTTGGAATAGTGGGAAAGACTAACTAATTTAAGTGGGAACCCATCACACATCTACAATGACTTCATAGATCATATACACATTTGCTGAAGCAGCAGAAGTTTGACATTTGTTTTTATTTTTTTTTAAAAAAATCTACTATGAGCTAATCTCCAACCTTTCACTGCAAGTGACCATTAAAGTGTAAGCCAGGGGTCTCAAACATACAGGCTGCATGCAGCCCCTAAAGCTATTTTGTGTGGCCCACAATGACATGATCATTACTGATATGTACAATATTGCTGAATGAAAAGTTTGAGTGGTACAGCCCTCAGGCTAATGCACTAGTCCCCATGCAGCCCAATCCTAGTCCTCATGTGACCCTCATGGTGATATGAGTTTGAGACCCCTAGTGTAAGCTCTTCGTACAGCAGTTAAGAGTGTGACCTAATGATTCTAAAACCAATGACTGCACAACAGCCAGCAAACTCTGAGCCCATGCTCAGACAACCTCCCTATGCACCTCTGCACTGTTGATTATTGTACTGATTTAGTTTTCCATAACCCTCCCTCTGTCTGCTTAATCTCCTTGGCTATGTCTACACTAGAGCCTCAAGTGGACTTAACCTTGCTTAAGTTGACTTAAGGAAAGCTGTGGCTCCATCTGGAATTTATTAAGTTGACTTAAGCACTTGCTTATGTTGACTTAATAACTCCCACTCATAAAGTTGATTTAATCATTAAGTCGACTTTATTAAGTCAATTTAAGCAAGTATAGCTGCAGATTTGGCTTAAATCATCTTAATTGGCCTCCAGTCCCTCCCTCACACTCCCTGGCCATCAGGAAGAGCCTGCCCTGTCCAATCACAGGGCAGAACAAAGCTCTGTCCATCCTGCACCACAGAGCTGGCCAAGTCTGCCATCTGGCTACATGGAGAGAGGCAGCCAGCACTGGAAGTAGGCCCCAGCATGGAGCCACCAGGAGATACTGGCTCTCCTGGGCATCTGCAGGGATGAGGCCATGCAATCCCAGTTTAAAGAGAGCCAGCACAACCAGGAGGTGTACAGCAGCATAACCCATGGCCTGGTGAACAAGGGGCACACCCAGGAAACACAGCAGGTCAGGGTAAAAATAAAGGGCCTCCAGCAAGACGACAAGAAGGTCTGGCAGGCCATGGACTGCTCAGGGGCAGACACCACCAGCTGACCCTATTACAGGGAGCTGCATGCCTTCCTGGGGTGGCAGGGTGACACCCTGCCAGCCCACAACGTTGACTTTACTGAGCCACCCCCCCCCCCCATGATGACCAGGAGGAGGGCTTGGTGAATGAGAATGTGTTGTTGGCTCAGGAAGGGCCCTATGCTGGCCCCGAGCATCACCACAGCAGAGCATATTACTGACCTGACGCCAGAGCTGGGTACACAGGAGGAGGCTCCCCCTGCCCAGGATGACCCAGGTGAGGGCACATGGTGCCAGACTCCTGCAGCACCTGCCAGTGAGTACTTCCTGCCTATGGGCATGGTGGTGCAGGTAGGTGGGAGAGGGAGTGTGGGGGTACATGGCCTGGGGAGTGGCAGGGTCCCAGGGGGGCACAGAGGCCCTACCATGGGGGCACAGGAGCAGGGGGCTGTGTGGGGTGGGGTGACCTGGAGCTGAGCAGGGTGGGGGTGTGTCTGGAGATGGGGTGGAAATCTAGGTGGGAGTGCCAAGGCCAGACTGCATGTACCTGAAGCTGTTGGCACATGGCCTCAGGAGAGCCCTCAAGGCAGGGCTTCCTGAGGCTCACCACCATGGGCACGGTACCTGAACTATGCAGCAGAGCATGGCAGTGTGTAGTAAAGGGACCCTATGCCAAAGGACAGGGATTGGGAATCAGGGGGATGGTCATGGGACAGCAGCTGCTGTCAGGCTGCATACCACACTACCTCAGGGGAAGACCTCTTGTTCTTTGCTTCTGTCCTGTGGACCCTGTTCCCATGACAGAGAACACTCCCAGGGTGCACCCAGCCCAGACGAAGAGGAGGAGGGGGCTTTGCTCACGAAATAAGATCTTGGAGGACCAGCTCCATCTGACAGAGCTGGCCAACACAGACCTGAGAGCCTGGTGGGAGCAGGAAGATGCCCACTGGAGAGTCAAGCAGGCCATGCTCTGGGGTATGTTTGATCTCACGGAGCATCAGACCCGTGCCCTTGAGCATCTAGCATGGGGCCAAAGCCCTTGGTGGGCTAACGGTCCCCCTGCTCTGGATCCCAGCAGCCCTCCTCATTGGGGTCCTAGGACATGGGGTAGATGGCTGCAGGCCTGGGACCCAC
>ML681963.1:30028523-30064841 GCA_007922195.1 Podocnemis expansa
GAAAGAAAGAAAGAAAGAAAGAAAGAAAGAAAGAAAGAAAGAAAGAATCTTTCTATAGTCATCATCATAATAAATATTTTTGCAATTGTTTTTATTACTCTCACAGTAGTTTTCCCCTTTTCCAAATAGCCTGTGGTGGGACTAAGCTGGTGACATCATTGTCTTTTTATGGGCCATGATTAGGGCCTGAAGTTCTTCATCCTGTCAACAATGGGTAGATGGTCCACAGGGAAAGGATATGTCAGGGCACTTGGGACACATTTGTATAAACACACTTTTCCTGCTGTCTTGCTGCCTCTCCATTCTTCTGAATCCCACCTACAATCTGTTTTAAATGAGAGACCAAGAAAGAAGGAGAAGCTTTGCAGAGAGGGAGACTGAGAAAGGAGAACACTAGTTTGAGAATGCAAACTGGTTTTGGTCGGGGAGGTCTTTGTTTTTTCCCCCCTTTTTATTCACAGGACCAAAACAGTGATTTGTGGATCTGCCTTTTTTCCCCTGTCTGATTTCTATTTAGTTATCACCCATTATGACCAATGGCATATTTTAAGTATTTGGCATATCCCTTATCTCTACACATACATATAGTGTAAGAAGGGAATACATAGCTTCAGTGTGTGCCTTGTACATTTCGCTATCGCTAAACTTAAATAAACAGACTCCAGTTCAAATCTGATACACTTCTCCTTGGCCCTTATTTATGTACAGCACTATCTCTTCCTTAAACACCAAATACATATAAACCCTACATTAATAATGCTCAGCTTCTGACAAAAAAGGATTAAATGCTTTCCCTATGTGCTCATTGTTGACAAGGTCTATGGATTGGAGACAACACACATTTTTCAAAGCTATACATTGTCTATTGTAGAGAATAACATAAATTCATTCTCTGACAAATTTTCTTTAATTTGTGGTTTTGTTTCTTTGATCTTGTTTTCATCTTCTTTATGCTATAATTAGGGATCAGTGAACTAGTTTGGATTAAATTAGTAATGGACACAAATCAACAACCCCAGCCTCCCACAGTCCCCAGATAGTATGCTAATAGATGCTTCTTTTATAGCAAGCTCTCCCAAAAATTAGGTCTGAACCTCTAGAAATATTAAAACATCTGAAACTGAGATCAAGATTATTTTCTCCTAAACTTAAACTGAAGTTAAAATAAGTCTACTTGTGGATTCCCAAAAAAAGTTATGATAACTTCATTGTATGAATTTAGATTTATATTATTATTCCTGTTCATTTTAGATATTTCTTTATTTCCCATTTATAGAAATAGAGATCCTACAATATTATTCCAAAATCCCCAGTGTTGCCAGCACAACCAGCATCATAAAATACCAGAAATCTCATGAGAAAGTTCATTCACATGATATTTCCAGCCCAGTTTTACAGCCTCAAAAGAGATAATAATAATAAAAACATACTAGCCATTCCAAATAAACCAAAAAGTCAATATTATTCAGCCGTACCTGTCTTTAATCACAAAGTAAGCTGAATTTCCTTTTTGTATTTAAATATTTTTATTCTGTATGTCGTGTCATGTTTCCTCATAACTTTTGTGTCATTAAATTGCCAATATTAATAGTTTTTTCTTTAATAAAATTATATTGCACTTATATATTGTCACCTTTTCAAGGATCCAAAAGTGCATTAGAAGAACTAATAAATTAAATCTTGAAAGCCTTCCTGTGTATTAAACTTTATTTTCACAGATTAAAACATTTACCTACAGCTCTCAAAACACTGATTGATTAATTCCTCTTTACAGAAACGCCATTCATTCTGAACTAAAACACATATTGAAATGTACACATTTGAAGTTATGGTCTTGGATCAACTTGTTATAGAATAAAGGGATGGGCATGAATTTCATACCTAGAAGTGAAGGCTTAGGGGATTCAGATCTCAGGTTTTGCTTTGGGTCCATCTATAATACTCAGAGCACATAATAAATGAATTGCAGAGGTAGAACTGGATTAAAACCCAGAAGTCCTGACTGCCAGTTTCCTTCTACAGTTCTTAATGATAGTCTTTTCCACATGGTACACATTCATGCAAACATCAGGAAGATGAGAGGATGGTGTTCAGAAAAAGCTAGAGGCCTCTGAGTACTATGGGGAATTCCACAGACTGCAAAGAATATAATTCTGAGTACTACTCTTCAACTGTCTTTTGCTGATTTAATATGACTATTCCTTTGTTCCAACAAATGTTTCTGATGTGTCAGTGTAAGACATATATATTTAATATACAATTCAAGTTCTCCATTAATTCACTTCTGTCTTTGTCAAGCTCCTTGTGAAAGAAACTGTGGTGAGGCAAGGAAAAGGAGGAGAGTTCTTTTTGTTTTTTAAACTTGAAATGAACTGTTGTTTCTTTCTACGTGTATATGTATCTTAAAAAAGAGCAGGGAATGGGAATAAAATACACTGCAAAGCATCTCAGTAGATTTAACATACTGTCACTGGTGCCAATTTGGAGGTGGGGCAGCCCACTTGCCATATTAGGCATACAATAGTTAAAAATAAATGTGAAAGGCATGCCCCACCCCCCCGCAACATGCCAGTCCCTGAAAGGAGATCCCCACCTTCTTTTCCTGTGAGCTCACAGGGATGTAGCCCATATGTTCAAACCATTATTATACAAAAGGCCCAAAAAGCTACATTGTGTGTGTGTGTGATAAGTTTGCACATATCCATGGTTCCCAACCTTTTTAGTTACACAGCACACTTCGATGAGACAAACAATTCCATACCACACTCACTGTTTTCAGTTGAATTAACTGCTCATAAATGTCACATTTACCATAGTTATGGTTGTACTAGAGAGGTTTGTAACAGAGCAAGCTATAGAAGGATCAAATGCATTAATGTTAAAATTAACCGGACAAAATATATTTATCATCTTGATTTTGCCCTTTGGCAACCTGCATTTTGCATGTTCACATTTTATAATTGAATTACTGATATCTCACTTTTAATTTAATGATTGATTTTCACAAGTTTTACGTGTTCTAATTTTGGTTGGACAGAATATTGTTTAAGATGGCATAATGTGTGTTTTACACTGATTTTCATTACCTTTGTACAAAATTTCATGGAACATTTGCACAGTTCTCACAGTACACCAGTGTGCTGCAGCATACCAGTTGAAAACTACTCGCACATATACCATATTTGACACAAAACTGGAGAAATGCAGTTATGTCACCTAAGACAAAACCCACCATTCCTTTACCCAAAGACCCATCCCCTTCACCAACAGAGAAACCATCATACAACACAGAAGAACAGTTAGGGTATGTCTACACTGGAGGCTCTGTTATGTTGGCTTAACAAGGCTGACTTTAAGTCAACGTAAAGTTGACCTTATTAAGTCAACTTAGAGAGTCCACATTGAAAAATCCCATGGACTGCCTGCATCCACACAGGCCCATGCTAAGTCAACCCTTCATGATGCTCAGAAACTCTGGGAGGGGGCCTTGAGACCAATTAGGTTGACTTACGGGCTTGTCCCAATCCACATTGGTTTAAATCAACTTTAAAAGGTTGACCTAAGTCTTAAGTCAACCTTAGGAGCAGATGTTATTAAATCAGCAGAAGCAAGTGCTTAAGTTGACTTAATACAAGCCCAGTTTGGACCTGGAGTTCCTTAGGTCTACTTAACTTTTCTTAAGTCGACCGAAGGCTCCAGTATAGATGTACCCTTGGAGATACCAGCTTTTTCAGAAACTCATTCTGCAGATAGGCTAGACTTCCACCTTACTCACTAGTCTTCGCTTTTCTGGAAAATCATAGTTCACTCGTGTTTGGGGAAATTCAATTCTTTGTATTGTCTCTTATAGGGTATGTCTACACTGGAGCCTTAGGTCAACTTAACTTCCCTTAAGTCAACCTAAGGAACTTCAAGTACAAGTCGATGTAAGCACTTGCTTAAGTTGATTTAGTAACACCTGCTCCTAAGGTCGATTTAAGCCTTAAATTAACCAAAGAGCCAGGGCCCATCCCCTGTCATATCCTGGGGCACAATCCAGACCCAGGGGCCTGATCCAGCCTGGGGGGGCCAAGTCTGGCTCCTGCCGCCACCAGTAGTGGCTTGGAGTCAGATTTGACCCCAAGTTATTTGCTGTAAGTGGCAGGCCAGTCAGAGTCCAATCTGAGCCATCTGCCAGAGGTGACTGGAGCTGGATCAGGCCCCTGAGCCAGATCAGGCCCCAGGACACAGTAGAAGGCTGGCCTGGACCTGAGTCTGGGGTATGTATACACTGTCTCCAGTGCATACATAGCCTTAAGTCGACTTAACAAGTATGACTTTAAGTTGACTTAAAGTCGACCTTGTTAAGACAACTTCAAAAAGCCCCTAGTGGAGACATAGCCATAGTAACTACTCGCTCTCTACTACTGATGTCAGTTTCTTTAATTGCTTTCCATACACTGCCAGCCCTTTTCCATGGATTGTACTACTACTGCTTATTTTTCAGGATATAAGACATCAATTAACCACTCAGTGTTAGGAATAAAGTTCCCCTAGATCAGCATTTTCCAAGCATTGTTCCAAGAAACATTTGTGGTCTGTATGAAGTGAACAGGTGTTCCATGAAAAATAATTTCAATTCTAGTGATATTTTTCCTTCTAACTCTTTAAAATCAACTTTGAGCTATATATATAGCCAATTTTCTACATGAAACTCACCCCTCTTCCCTCCCAGACCAGCATGTGTGTGTTCTGTCAATATGTTCTGACCCCAAAAATGTTTTGTAGCCAAATTAGTTCGGGAAACACTGCCCTACAGGCAAATTATTGTATAATTGTCTATTATGGTGGCTACACGCCTTCCAAAGAATCCTCTTGTTTGGAATAGGATGCTGGATTAAATGGATCACTGATCTGATATAATCTAACAACTTCTATTTTTAATGCTATTTAATCATGAAGCGCAACATTCCAAAACAGTTTAGGAGAGGATGTTAGTAAGACTACCCAAGCCATTTCAACTTGCTAGGGGGACCAGAAGGACACTACATATAATTTCTTAAAGCGGAATTTGGCTAGGATATTGGTTATCACTCCTTCAGTTTAAAAACGTAACATGAGGTCTTCAGTAGTCTGGAATGTTAGAAACTCAGTATGGTATGAAGGTGGCATCCCCAGCACAGTCCTTCTCACACCACACTAATGCATCAGAAAAAGTAGTAACTCAGAACCCCTGAGGAATTATGACCACCACCATTTCTTTGATACTCAGAATTTTTCATGCTGTTCTCCCATCCAAATCCAAACTGATTAACATGTGAACTACAGCTTTATCACAATGCAAAGTGGTGTGACCACAGGTGGTATGCATTCTATAGCTACAAAATGGGATGTTACAAATCACCCTTTGTCAGGATACGCTGCTGGAGAGGCAGGGGGAAAGATGTCACTGTAAGTGCAATGAGATTTGAAATAAATAATGGAGCTATGTTCAGAAAAAAGAGGACAGGATGGCAAAATATGCAGTAATCCTCTTTATTTATGAACAAGCCAGGCATGTAAAATCTACACCCTGTGGAGTAACTGTAGGTGCTTAATTGACTGCCTCTAAGCAAACCATTACAACTCTATTACTCCATCAACTGCAGGGAAGAAACAGTGGGAAAAAAATAACTTGTAAGTAAAGTTTACATACCCCTGCCTGGTGGTGAACTCTTCAGCTGCCTTTTGCTGAATCTGTAAATTATCTCGTCTTTTATAGGGTATATGTGAATGTTAGCATACATGGCATAGCCTGCTATGACAACTATGCCAGACAATTAGGAAAAAATACAACCCAGTACACATATGTGCAGGTGCTATCATAGTCATTGGCTTTAATGGAAGAATTACTGGAGGAAGAAGCTCCAAAAAAGGCCAGTTCATATTCTTTTAAATCTCTAGAGTCATTGCTTGGCACTGGTGAAAATCCAGTTTTTCTTGTTCATTCTCAGCTTGGATCTCCTTGGTAATCACTACCCTGGGAAAAAAGAGAACTATAAACATAAGAAAAACTGTGGGGAGGTGATGAATATTTTTGAAAGATAAAATCTAACTTTTTTATTGGCTGTAAAATGTGTTTTGCAAGTTGAAAATTTTCTTCCTAAAATAATGAATATGTGTGTAGCCCTAATTCTTCCACCTTGAGCTTAAGGACATTACCAAGATTTTTTTACAGCAGGACCACTATGCAAAGCAATATCAAACCTTGCATTCCTCCTCTTCAACATACCTTTTCCTTGTTCTTGACTTGTCTGTTTCAGGCTACCAAATAGACCAGAAACAATAAAACATACTATTTTTATTAAAGTTATTTTCCATCACCCTCCACTTAGTTGCACACCCTATAAAATCCAAAATCAGTCTTCATGAAGACCATTAACTCATGCTGGATAAACACTGGATTATGGGAAATGTGCCCCAGACTGCCAATCTGCCCAGAATTTCTATGATTCAGACTCTGAAGTCTATGCATGTGGTTGGAAATACAGTGAAAGAGCTAGTGAAAGAGCTAGCTTTTTCGGAAAGATTTTGAAAATTCTTGATTTTAGTTGGAACAGAAATATCAAGAAAATTGCAGCAGTGAAAGTGAACATGAAAAATAGTCATGATTTGTTACAAGCACACTGTATTCTTTTAAACTCCAGGAAAGAATTTAGTTCATGTTCTGGAAAAAGGTCAGGGTGTTTGATGTATGTTCCACCAGAATGAGTTCACCTGATTTTGCTTACCCCTATAGATTAGTTAGTCCTTTTCCATGGTCCATGTACTCATGCAGGCACTAGTGGTGCAAACATGAAGAAACAAACTCCAGAACCACCTTTTAGAGTAATTGGTCAGTGGCAGGCCCAAACATGTGTTTCCTTTTTGAAGCAACTGGCATGGAGAAGGCAGATGTGCCCACTCAGTTTTTGTAAGTCTTATAATTCTGTGAATCTTTATTATTACTCTCCCAGGAAAGGCTCACTGTAGGACGTTATCACAGGGAACCAAGGGAGTGTGAGAAGGTGTGTGGGTAGAAAAGACTTCAATTTGAGTTCTGAAAGCATCTGGAAATTCAGCCTCAGAGTTTCAGGAGCAGAACAATTCTGCACTCCTATACCACACACCATTGTTTTTGGTCCGCATAACCTAGCCATCAACATTTGATAGAAACAAGTTGACCAAAAACCCCTCAGCTGAGTCTTTCTGTATTGAATAAAGCCCCTGAGGAAACAACTACCACAGGAGATATGGAGTGGAAAAAAGATATGGATGGACCCAGCCACTTATCTTCCAGAAGAAGAACTTTTAGGAGTGTCTGAGTATGTTTTATCACTCACACATTCATCTGTTAGTTTTAACTTTTATGCTTACTTTTTTTTTTTTTTTTTAATTCCATCATAAAAGACTTACCTGATCCCACTAGGAGAGCCAAATGTGATTCTACAATTTTCTGTAAACCATTTTCTCTCTACTTTTCTGTTTTCCCTGTTCCAAATATAGTTCCACAATAAATCTCAGGACAAACTCAACACTACTGTATATCGCCTTAGAAACTGGCACTATCTAAGTAAATGATCTGCAGCACCTGAAATAAAATCACCAATAATGTTCAGGGTAGCATCTCAATATTAGGTTGGTAGAAGTATAGTTGTGTCACTCACAGACCTAACATCTAGAGCAAGCCTTTCACCTTGATTTTCTCTTTACTGCTTTTCCTTGAAAATTGATCAGAAAACTGGGGCTTGTTCCTAGTTTCCATCCCTTAGAAAATGAAAAGAAAACATATATTTCCCAGCCTACAGTTTTCAAACTGTTTAATTGCTGCACACAGATTCTGCTTATAAACTGAGAACTACTAGCAGATTGCATTTTTCAGCAGGAGCAGGCAAAAGAACTAGTCTGTCCCTTGTGTGGCCCAAGCAAAGGTTTGTCATAATCCCAGACCCTCAACTTGTGGGAGCATAGGATCTTCTACCAAAGGAGGAGAAGAGAGATCTAGGCCAGGGGTCTCAAACTCAAATCATCATGAGGGCCATGTGAGGACTAGCAGAGGGCCAGATGAGGATTAGTATGGTAGCCCAAGGGCCACACCACTGAAATCTTTCCATCCAATGATATTGCAAATATCAGTAATGATCGTGTCATTGCAGGCCACAGGAAATAACTGTAGGGGCTGCATGCAGCCTGCAGGCCATGTGTTTGGGACCTCTGATCTAGGTCATGGCCCCAACAACTGCATTTCTCCCTGTCTTGTTCTGGTTATTGACTTGCCTGCTTTAGGCTGTAAACATTGGCAGTATACAATAAGCCATAGGAAAAATGAAACAGTTCTTTTCCCCATCCTTCCATAGTCTGTAGAAGGGAAACAAACTACATCATTTTCTTAGGTGGGTCAGTCTGTAGTTGTGTGCTCCATGCCACTCCTAAAAGAGCCGGAAACTAATTGGTACACTTTGCTCTTAGACAACCATCTAGTAAAAAGATGAATTGTGAAAACAGCAATAGTACCCCCCCCTTTGAGTAGGGGCCTGATTTTGTGTGATGCTCAGTCTTGCTAGCAACTATAGCCTTCTGTGGGGGTAAAGAGTATAAAGCACCAGACAGGATCAAGCCTTTTTTTTGTCTGTTTCATTCACAAAGCTTGTGAACGGACTCAGTTGCTTCAAGGTAAACTTTTTTTTTTTCACTGAGTTGCTTCTAAATAAGGCAGGGGATGCAGTGACAACACAAACCAGCAGTAAATATATTTATACAGACAACAATGCAAATAATACGGCTGTCTTACAGCTAACAAGACAAAATGAAATCCTCAGTCATCCTCTCACTCCTGAGAGCCAAGACACCATGTGCCTTCTCTCACTTCCTGTTCCCTAGCAGGAGATGTAGCTTTTATCTGAGGATTAGAGATGTCATCACTGCAAGAGGCCTCATATCTCAAGTAGTGCCATGGATTTCTAACTCTAACCTGAGGTCTGTTGCTGCTATGCAGAGCCCATGTTTTGTGTTTGGAAGAAAGACATTTTGAAAGCCAAGCAATGTGGAACAGAAGAGTCGGCACAAGTGGTTAGCCAGGGATCTGAGAAAGGTGCTCTCTCTCTTACTTACAAAGTGTGTGTTTAGAATGCAGGAGCTCCTCTGGAAATATTGGCTCTGTGTCCACCCCACTTCTGGTGCAGGTTGTTCTCTCCAGTTTATTATCCTGGGTATTCCTCATTTTAAATTGTCTTAGGAAACAGAGGTTTCACCATCTGAAAACATTTTACAAAGAATGAGTCAGTCCCACATACTTTCTGTGAGGTAGATAAGGTTATTAAGTTCCATTTAAAAGATGCTGAAATTGAGGCACAGAGGACTGAAATGGCATGGCCCACAGTCAAACAATAAGCCACTTAGCAAAGCTAGGAATAAAACCTAACTATTAAGTTGCTCCCTGTAAGACCACAATTCCTCTCTTCTAAATTTAGCATGCTTTTCCATGGTCTAGCCTTGTACCACATGAGGCAAAGACATTTTTGCATTTCTTATTTATTAATTTGTGTGTTTTTTAATGAAAAGCTAATGCACCCTATGCAGAAAAGTTAAAATGGTTTCCACTGAGGGCTCATTTTTATGATCTCAAGGCTGCAGCAAACCTATTGTCCAGTCTTTTCACTTTATCATTGTTGGTTTTTTTGTATTCACAAAACAGTGCCTGTCACCAGCAAAATAAATGTGTTCCCTACGGAGTCCACTTTTGGTATCAAAGCATGGGTGCATGCATTTTATTAGTGCTGATAAATGAGGCCAGGTATGTTTTAATAACCTTCACAGTGGAAGGCATTTTGCACTACTCTTGCACTCAGTCAGTCAATGTATATCTTGGCAAAGCCAGATCGGTTTCTGAGGAAAGAAAACTATTTCCATCTTTAATAAGTCATTCCACATTTCCTGTGATGTTATAAATAATCGGGCAAGCAGCCGGCTTTATTCTGCTTAATTTGATATGGCAGATTTGGAGACCAGAAAAGTTCAGTCTCAACATAGGCTCTGGACCTGGACTACGACCAAGACTTCCCCTACACACCCTGCTGATGAGATAAAGTTTATCATGAAGTACACTTACAAAGGCAGCTGAGATAGGTCCTGGCCTTGGCGTCTGTTTACTGAAGGCACCCTGCTCATGCTCAAGCCCTGCATGCTGTATATATGAGGTCACTCTGTGCCAGGTTTGCTTTGGGGAGCTGGCAGCTGCACTGACAGTGTTAGCTAATATACTTGTCATTCAAGGAAAGGAAAGTGCTTGCAAAACAAAGTTTAAATTAGTTCATGAGTAATTGATAAAGGAAATATAAAGTCACATTCCTTCACATGCACGTCACAGAGGCAGTGAGGCGATGCTTTCAGTGCCTGGATGGCTGTGCAGGATAAGTGTCTTCATGCCAAATTGAATGGTTTTTTTTCTGAAGCTTGGAGCGGTACAATATTCTTTAGTGGACATTTGAAATTTCTATATTCTGGGCATGTTAGAAGGTTGCATAGCTCATTTAGATGAATATGCATGAAGGAAAAAGTTGAGTGAGTAGACGCATTCTTTGATAACATTGAAAGAATGAGGGGCAATATGGACGAGTGATTAATCTGGAATTTAAGAGACTAGAGTTCCAGTTCTGTTTGTTATGTTCTGGATGATCTTGGGCAAATTAGAGAGTTAAGGCCAGAAGCAACCATCAGTTCATCAAGTATGCTCTCCTATATAGTACAGCCCACAAACACCACCCAGAAACTGCATGTTAATCCCAACAACCAAAATTAAGACAAAGTATTACTACCCACAGGAGACTAAATACTATGTATCACAGGCAGAGAGAATAGGAAGGAAGGAGGTGCACCTGTGGCCAAAGACCCCACAATGATAGGGATATGGCAAATCACTTAACATCTGCATCTCAGCTATTCCATCTGTAAAAAGGGGGGAGGATAATGAGCTATTTATCTGACTCACAGAGGTAATGTGAAAATAAATTAGCTAATGTTTGTAAAATGATGTACAAATTCTAAGCATTATTATTATCATTATAGACAAAGGCACCACATTGGTAATGGCTATTACTTTGAAAGAAAGAGGCTAAATTTCTTTGTTTGTATGTTTGAATTCCTCAGGTTCTATTTGCAGATCAAATCCATTTCCAAAATACAACCCAGATGTATGGTTATGTTTTTTTTAAATAAAATTATTGCTTAAAGGTAAAACATAACTCAAAAATTAACTGTCTCTAATGAGTCATGCTATTAAGTAATTTCCTTTTAAAACTAAAATTAAAACTTCAGTTTGCTCCCTTGGATCATCTGGTGCTATTCCCGAGGAGACTAAACATCCAGCTTGGATCTAGTATTCTGTCTAACTTACTCAGCATTCCTAAGAAAATGCCGATATAAAGACACAGAATATTTTCCTGTGGAATTCCTCTTCGGATCTGAAATACTGGTATAAGAAAAGTAGTAAGCTAAGTAATGACGTGTCTTCCTATAGCTCCCCTAATGACTCCAGAAAGAATCCCAGATAAACCTTTCTGATCCTCTCTCCCTTATCTAGCTCGAAATCAGGCATTTGTGATAATGTAGGGAATCTCTTTTCAAGGTTTAAAATGCTCCTTTGGCTAGTACAATACAGTACAATATGAGAGTAATGTGGCACTTTTCTTTAGGTAAATCAAGTTATAGTTATATAACAAATTTGGCTGACACTATCTGGGCACTGACTAAACATTCAGGGCCTGGTTCAAATTTATTGTAAAGTCACTCTACCCTGCTCAGGTACCCTAAATGGGGCTGTAAGGCCTGTTTACATAGCTAGAACAATGGAAATCAGCCATGCTGTAAATGCAAGTCAGCCTCTCATAATTAATTCTGTTATGAAGAGAAAGAAGATAGGCTAGGAATTTCAAAGGCTCCTAAGGAAATTAGGCCTCCAATTTTCATTACCTTTCAATGAGAGTTGAGTGATTAATTCTCATAGGCCCATTGAAAATCCTAGCCATAGTCGTTGCTTGTGTGTCTGACTATGTTGTCCAGTTACTGGCAAACTACTCTTATAGAGAGTTTCCTTTAAGCGAGGGCTTGCATTTCAGGAGCCGAAAGCCTTTGATTAGACCCTTGATGCTGAATGTGTGTGGTTTAGCTGGCAACTGTATGTGTTTTTGCCTATGGCTTTGCTAAGAAATCACTTCTAACAAGCTAATCAGGGAGCGATCTGGTCAGTGTTTGAATGCTTCAATGGCAGATTCCCAAGAAAAACACCAGCTGTTCCTTATCCTGTATGTGTGTCACCACTCTAAGTCAGTAGTGAAGCAGTGCCCCACAATCAGCATGTAACTAGCAGTCAACCAGTTACCTCTGGGTCAACAAATTTTGATCCATACCACTATTATTATTTCTATTACAGTAGAGTCCAGAAGCCTCAACCAAGATGGAGCCCCACTGTATTAGATGCTGCACATACACATGATCAGAGAGAGCCTATGCTCCAAAGAGCTTCCAATCTAAATAGGGAAGACTGTCAAAAGGTGAGAGATAAGGAACCCAAATGGGAAACAGTTTTACCAAGAGGGTAAGTGACTTGTCCAAGGTAGAAGTAGTCTGTGACAGAAATATGATTTGCACTTAGATCCCCTGAGAAACAGCTTAGTGCCTAAGCCACAAAATCATTCTACTTCTTTGTTCACAAGGTTCACACTTAAGGTAAACACTAACCTCTAATTACTTGGGCTCTGTACCAATGGACATAAAAATGCAAATAATCTCTATCTCCCAGAGTTGTATATGTCTTTAAGATTCAAGTTGGTTTGTGATCCAATCAAGGAACAATGGGTTACATAAAAAAGCATATTCAGTCAATATTTGAAATGGTCATAGATGTAAAACAGACAAAGATCCTTTTTAGAATGTAAAAAGCTAAAAGTACAAGGTGATTAATGATGATGGATTCTATTGATCCTATGAGTAAACAAATCCCCAAACAACTGTTCTTTGTTCCAGGGAGGCAAAATTCCCAGTATACTCTAGCATCTGAGTATTTGATAATTTATTATATGTGAGTCAAGGTCACTGGATGCTTTCCCCACAATCAATAACATTAGAAAATATATTTATTCCTGCACTCTGTAAGAGTCTTGCAATGAGTAACATGGTCCTTGGGGAGAGGCAGGGGTAAGAGGAGCTGTGGAATGGATGACTGAGAAGATCCAAAATAAATACAAACCTTTCATTTCTAGATCACTTGGTAGAATTAAGGCCAAGTTGGTAGTGATCAAATGTTATTACAACTTGGGGCCTAATTTTCCAGCTTGAGTGTTTCAAGATAACTATCTATAGCTATATTTAATCATCTAAATACAGATTTACCTAAATCAAAATCTAAGTTTCATAGGATGGATGTGAGTGACTAACTTAGGCAGCCAAACAGGAAAACTGGACCTCTCTGACTACCTGATGCTGGATAATGTGATATATATTTAGTGATATAAATCCAGTTGTGGGGGACTGACCCCAGGAAGAAATAACATATCACTGTCTTTCTAACTGATAAGCTTATCTACAACTCCCTACCCCACATTGAGGAAGAGCTAGGTGGTCCATAGAGACTGAAAAACTTCATTTTCACCTCTAATAGGACTGTCCTTTCAGGTAATTGCTGAGACATATTAGCAGCAGGGGCATAGCTACTGATGGACCTGGGTACCCAGTACTCACCTTACTAGCCAGCCCACCCACCCACCCATCTACCAACTATTCCGCCCACAGCTCCAGGCCCCGTTGCAGGGGCCAAGCTACCTCTCCCCCTCCTTCCTCCTCCCGATGCTCCAGTTGCTTGGCAACTGGAGCAGTGGCAGGAAGCTTCTGTTCATATGGCCAGAAGGAGGACTAGCTAGGCCACTCTGAAGAGTAAGGGGCCTCGCCAAAAAGTAGGGGCTAGCTATGCTCTTGATTAGCAGGACAGCTTTCATAGTTATTGCCTTCCTGCTGTGTGACTAAATGGCACTATTGATGAGCATTACATTAGATTTCCTAAGAAACTATGATGATGAACAATGCACCAGCTGCCCTCTGAGGATACTTAAAACATTAAAATATATATATATATTAATTAATTAACTGAACAGATCCAAATTTATCCAAATCTAAGAGGCCTTTGGCCTGTCATTTTAGGTCATGAACTGTCTCCGTTAATAAAACAATCCAGCAGTGGCCATAGAGAAACAGCCAGTTATGATACATCTGATGAAGCGGGGTACAGCCCACAAAAGTTTATGCCTGAAGAAATGATTTAGTCTTCAAGGCTATGTCTACACTAGCCAACTAGTCTGTATCTACAGTAGGCTTTAACTAGTTCAAACTCAGAAATTTCTTAGTTTGAACTAAGCAAAGCTTAGTCCAAATTAATAAGTTCGACTGGTTAGTCTGGACTAAGCACTTAGTTCGAACTAGTGCAATGTAGACATGGACTAATGGCTTAGTTTGAACTTTTTTAAAAACTTAGTTTGAAGTGGGATGCGTGGTCAGCTCAAACTAAAAAGCCATGGTTAGCCCAAACTAGCCTGAGGCTCGTTCGGACTAACCTTGGGCTTTTTCAGTTCAGACTAGCTAGCCCAAACTCAAAAAAGCAGATGTAGACATAGCCCAAGGTGCTACAGGACTTCAGTTTTTACTACGAACAGACTAACACAGCTGCCTTTCTGGAGCTATAATACAGATAGTCCAGCACTCCTGACCAATAGTCAGATTCGTGAGTCCTTCATGGAGGACTAAGGAATGGGATTAATGCCTGGTTTATGAATTAAAATCATCATCAATCATCATCATCAAAAACAGTGTTTCATTTTCTAGCAACCCAATCTAATTATTACCAGCAGGTTCAGTTGGCAAATTTGATATTTTTCTCGAGTTTGTAACTGAAAGGCTTCAGTCTCCTTTATTTTCCTTTCTTTAATTGCCATCAAAGTGTTCCTTGTTAGCTCTTCCTACCTCCTTCTTTTCCCCTTCATAACGGTTGACCTGTGAATAAAATAAATGTATAATATATGTATTTCTATAAAATCTCACACTTCTGCATTTGTTTTCCCCATTGTTAGCAGTCCACAGTGGCCACATGTTCATAGTGTACATTGTTTGGCAGGAGCGCCCTGCACTTTCCTACCTTCACCCTTATAATGCTGGCAGACACAAGCCAGCCAAATGAATTTGTTCTTCTATAATTGCTCAAAATGTTTTCATAAAGCCTTTGACTTTTTACAAACAAGGGAGTGATCACCAGGGACTTGTCCAGACACATGAAGGATTGATAGTCAGCAGGTTTGACGTCAACAAATGTTATTGAGAAGGCTGGAACTTAAACTTTAAGAAATATTTTTTTTAAGTTGTTGTTCAATCATTGTATTAATGTGACTTTTTTCCTTGAATTCTCAAGCATCCCAAGCATAAAAAAGATCTGCAGCTTGAAAGAGACTCAAATGTCAAAAGCTCAAAGGGTCACTGGCTTAGTACAGGCAGTGGAATGACAGAGGTTATATATGGGTAGGTAAATTTGTACAGTATAGGCACACTTTGCCCACCTTTTGTCAGCTGTGAATGCTTAAAAAGAAAAAAAAGAAGATTTAACATTGGTTGAAACCATCAGTTCTCAGAGCTGAGTCTAGGAATAATAATATTCTAGTACAAACTCTGCCTTTCCCATTGAACAATTTTCAGAAAATAATCCAAGGGGAAATTTAGTTTCTCTACTCCCTACACCAAAATCCCTTTTCCTGGGAGGGAACAATTTCCAGATACCCAGAGTACACAATATTGTCCCTTTTTTAATTTGCATGCTGTCACGAAGATAAACAAACAAACAAACAAACAAACAAACAAACTCATAGTAGTTCTGTAGCTGGAGGAGGATATATCAGGTGTGTGAATGCAGTTTCTTATCTTACCTTGAGCTAGCCATTCAGAATACAGAGATGGAGATCTGCAAACTTTAATTCATTTTTTACTATGTCCCCATTGATATTTCAGCTTTCAACTATTTGGTGGAGGATGCCATTTGTCTGGCATGGAGTTGCCTCACACAGCCCTTTGTACAGTACAGGTGCCTCAAACTTGTAGCCCATTGGCTGCATGTGGCCGCAAAAGTTACTCCCTGTGGTCTGCAATGACACTTAGAATTTCTTAAGTAAGTGATCCTGCAAAATTTAAAGTGTGTTTACTTACTTACTCTTTGTCTTCCTGATGATATCTCCATCTTGAACAGAAGTAATTCTTACTTGCTTACTCTTTGCATTTTAAGTACTCATCATTTTTTTTTCATTTTGACTATACTTTGCAACATTGTATGAAAAGGTTTCAGGGGTGTGGCCCCTAGGCTACATGAAGACCTCATAGAATCATAGGGTTGGAAGGGACCTCATAGGTCATCTAGTCCAACCCCCTGCCAGAGGCAGGACCACTCCCGCTTAAACCATCCCAGTCAGGGTTTTGTCCAGCCGGGCCTTAAACACCTCCAAAGATGGAGACTCCACCACCTCCCTCGGCAGCTCATTCCAAGACTTCACCACTCTCCTAGTAAAAAAGTTTTTTTCTAATATCCAGCCTAGACCTCCCTAACCACAACTTGAGACCATTGCTCCTCATTCTGTCCTCCGTTACTACCGAGAACAGTCGAGCTCCATCTTCCTTAGAGCATCCCTTCAAGTAGTTGAAGGTTGCTATCAAATCCCCCCTCAATCTTCTCTTCTGCAAACTAAATAAGCCTAATGCTTTCAGTCTTTCCTCATAGGGCTTGTGCTCTAGCCCTTTCATCATTTTGGTTGCCCTCCTCTGAACTCTCTCTAGCATGTCCCTGTCCTTTTTGTAGTGGGGAGCCCAAAACTGAACACGGTATTCTAGATGTGGCCTCACCAGTGCAGAATAGAGGGGAATGATCACATCCCTTGATCTGCTGGTAATACTTCTTTGAATGCAGCCCAGTATGCCATTGGCCTTTTTGGCAGCAAGAGCACACTGCTCATATCTAGTTTCCCATCCACAATGACCCCCAGGTCCTTTTCTACACTGCTGCTACTTAGCTGAATGTTTCCCAGCCTGTAGCAGTGCATGAGTTTTTTTTTGTCCCAAGTGCAGGATTTTACACTTATCCTTATTGAATCTCATAAGATTTCTATTGGCCCACTGTTCCAATTTATCTAGATCTCCCTGAATCCTGTCCTTGCCCTCCAACATGTCTACCGTTCCCCCCGGCTTGGTGTCATCCGCAAACTTACTGAGAATGCAGTCTATTCCATCATCCAGATCATTGATGAAAATGTTGAACAGAACTGGCCCCAGGACCGACCCCTGGGGCACACCACTTGTGACTGGTTGCCAGCTAGACATGGAACCATCGATTCCTACATGCTGAAACCATTGATCTAGCCAGTTTTCTATCCACCTTATAGTCCACCTATCCAACCCATACTTCCTTTATTTGCCAATGAGAATGCTGTGGGAAACTGTATCAAAAGCCTTGCTAAAATCAAGGTATAGCACATCAACGGTTTTTCCTGCATCCAGAAAACCAGTCATCTGATCACAGAAGGAAACGAGATTGGTCAGGCATGATTTACCCTTGGTAAATCCATGCTGACTGTTCCTGATCACTTTATTTTCCTCTAAGTGTTTGAGGATGGATTCTTTGAGAATCTGCTCCATAATTTTTCCAGGGATTGAGGTGAGGCTGACTGGTCTATAATTCCCCGGATCCTCCTTTTTCCCTTTCTTGAAAATAGGCACTACATTTGCTTTTTTCCAATCCTCTGGCACCTCCCCCGTTCTCCATGAGTTTTGAAAGATAATGGCCAGCGGTGCTGCTATTTCATTGGCCAATTCCCTTAGCACCCTTGGATGCAGTTCGTCCGGCCCCATGGACTTGTGCACATCCAGCTTCTTTAAGCCGTCCCTAACCTGACCTTCCATCACCAAGGGCCTGTCTCCTTCTCTCCCATCTGTCATACCCATGGTAGTGGGCTGGGAGCTGACCCTGCCTGTGAAAACTGAAGCAAAAAATGCATTGAGCACTTCAGCTTTTTCCTCACCCTCTGTCACAAGGATGCCTGCCCTATTCAGCAAGGGGCCTACACCATCCCTGATTCTCTTTTTGTTACTAACATACTTGTAGAACTCCTTCTAGTTATCTTTTACATCCCTCACTAGCCGCAACTCCATTTGTCCTTTGGCCTTTCTGATTTTATCCCTGCAGTCCCTAGCAATATCTTTATATGCCTCTTTGGACATCTGACCAAGCTTCCACTTCCTGTAAGCTTCCTTTTTATGTTTAAGATCAGAGCAGAGTTCTCTGCTAAGCCATTCTGGCTGCTTCACATATTTGTTCTTTCTCCTAATTGGAATGGCAACTTCCTGTGCCCCTAGATTTGGTGAGTTGAGTTTGAGACACTTGGTGTAGTACAAATATGTGTAACTTCTGAGATTAGGATAAATGTTTTTGGAAGGTGGGAAAGGATGCAAATGAATTTTTTCCTAAGTAAAAAAGCAACTAAGAATATTTTTGATCTTCTATTCTATTGACAGGATTATCGGTGATGGTAGCTTGGCCCCTGCAACGGGGCCTGGAGCTGTGGGCAGAGTAGTTGGTAGATGGGTGGGTGGGTGGGCTCGCTAGTAAGGTGAGTACTGAGTACCCAGGTCCATCAGTAGCTATGCCCTTGCTGCTAATATGTCTCAGCAATTAGTCATGAAAATTAAGAACTGCATCATAACAATTAAAATTCATGGTCAATATGGAGTATTACATGACTATACTAACACAGGAAAAAACCAGGGAATGAACTGATACTCCAAGAATTAGTCTGGTCTCTGCTGCAGGGTTAAAATGCTCTGTGGTAACCTACCAGCAGGCACAGACAACATCTCCCTTATTACAGGTTCAGCTGTGCAGTTCAGAGCATGTTGTGGGAGAAGGTCAAGTTAGGCTCCACAGATTTCCTCCCTCTTAACTGCTGCTTCCTTGTGCTTTTCTCAGTCATGCTGAGACCAGGCAGGGAAGTAAAAGGGCAGCTGAAAGCCCTTTCTCCACTGCTAGAGCGCATACAAGAAGCAACCATCCTGCCCTGAATGTGCAATTCATTTTACATATAAAACAGAACCATAACATGATTTCTGGACCCTAAACTTAAATTTTCAGGCTAACCTTATGTGTAAAGAAGCTTTTCTCATCCAAATGTCCTTTTTGGAATTTCAGTCAAGTCTCATTAAGATCCCATTTTCATGTGTGTAAACCACACTGTCTAATTTTTAGTTGCAGGATAAAGAGAGAATGGTATCTGCTTGCTTTCTACTTATATCTCCAAAATTCACTGCCTTTCCTCAGTAGAGTGTTTAAAAAAAAAAAAAAACTTTTCCTGGTATCCCTGTTTCTTCCCTGTTGAACAAATGATGAACCAGGAGTACTGTGACATGTTAAAGACTGACTTTTTTTTTTTTTTTTGAGTATAAGTTTTTGCTGGCTATAGGCCCTTTGTCAGATGTATGCAGTGGAAACTGTGCTCTGTCAGGTATACATACACAGGAAAAGAAGGGTGAGTTATGTTATTATGTGGAGCATCAGTGTTAATGAGGTCAATTCAAACAGTGGGGATGTGCCCCATCCACAACAGTTGATTAGAAGGTGAGCATGTTTAAAGAAGGAAAATTACTTTTCTGTAGTAAGCTACATCTCCTCCTGTTGAGTTGATATGTGGATGTGCAACAATGGTTTTGGCTTACAATGTTTAATTTGCATGCCAACAGAGACACAAGTGTATAAACATTTCTTGTCTGATAGAAAACCTGTTTATTAACTCTGCCTTGATGCAGACTTTGAAAGAAAATTTCAGTATACATGCATAGCTTGTTATGTAGCATCACACGTGCATTTAATGATGATATTAAGGACCAGTATGATCCTGGATTTCATTTAAGATCTCACATGAACTTCTCTGGGGAACTAGAAAGTGCATACTAAGGTCAGGATATTCTAGGGCAGACCATCTGGCACAGGAACCTAGTGGGAGTGCTGTGAATTGTGGCCTTTAGCCCAGGAGCCCCAGAACCCACCTCCTTCAGCTCTCACTGACAATGTACCAGCCTGAGTGGGACCAGATCTCTGCAGGGACCTGGAGCTGCAGCTCCTAAAGCCAAGCATTGATTCAGTCCTTCCCAGAAGGTGGCATCATCCTTTCCCAGGGGCAGAGGATGCATGGGACACTGAGGGGTGCCTCTCAGCACCCCCCATGTATCCGGCCCCTCTCCCCTTCCCTTTGTCCCCAGGTGTGGGTGGTGAGGCTGCCAGGAACAACCTGTGTGGGGCTACTGCTCCAAGATGGGTAAGTGCAGGGGGGAATTTGTATCCCCTGCATGTACATACGTTCCTTCCCAGGGCAGCTGCGGGGGTGGGCTTGAGGCCCCTCCTACCCTGCATGGGGCATCCTACAAGGTGCAAGCAGGGGCTACAAGGTGCAGGTAAGCACAAGTGAGGATTTGGCCCCCAGGATTGGGAAGCTGTCAGTATGCCACTTGCTTTGGGCCCATACTGAAGCTCTGGGTATGAATATCCTCAGATTTTATCTGTTTGTCAAGTTTCTTGCATATAATGGTGGCAGAAAATTAATCATCAGTAGTAACCTGCAGGTGTTTGAACCAGGGTTTAAACCTAGCATCATAGGACCATTCCTTGTGGACAGGTTGTATTTGAACTCCAAATGCACTTTCCAAGATTATTTACAATATATTTTAGTTTCATTGTTTGGGTATTTTAATACTTTATACTCATATTTTTGAGTAGGTGGACTGAGGGTTTTGTTTACAGGCTGTCTGATTTTTTATCATAACTTCATGTTTTATTATATCTGTTAGAATGCCAATGAACACTAAGGCATGAACACTTATAAATTAAAATATATTATTGTTACTATTATGATTATTAAAATATTGTGTTAAATTTCTCTGGTCATAAATGAAAGGTACAGTTTTAGTAGAAAGGAAATTAATGTTTTATGTTGTCACTAGAATGTACCAAAAAACCACAAGACTTTTCATATACAATAACAATTCTTAAATAAAGTCGTATCCATATAACTTTTTTAAGGATCTCAAAATACTTTACTGTCATTGATTAATAAAGCCATATAATCCCTGTGTTACAGATGGAGAATCCAAAACATACACTGGTGAAGTGATCTCCCAAAGGTCTCATGATGTATTATTGGCAGAGTCAGAACTCTCAAATCCTGAATGTCGCTATCTTATTCAGTCTTCCAGAATAACATTAATGTAACATTTTAAATGTTTTATCTCCAAAAAACTTCTTTCCTTTTTTTTTTAAAAAAAAGAAAACAAAAATATACTTCAAACCAACCAAAAAACCTTGAAAATTAAAATAACCCTTTAAAAAATCTAATTATGAACAGCCAGAAAGGAAACTAGCATATTTTTTGGAAGGAGATAGAGTATACTGCTCAAGTGATAAAAACATTGGCTGAGTCATCTCATTAAGTTTGTCTAACATATATAATTATTATGATTGATACCACATGGTATTCGGAAATCAATTCAGTCTTAAAAATACATTTTTATTTTCCAGTAGGTAGTTGGCTTTTGTGTGCGTGAAGCATTGTATTCTTAACAGTCTCCAGAACTAAGTTTATAATACAGCTGGATTTTCTCTGTTGTTTCTTAGCAGCCAGATCATCAGCTGCTGTAAATTGGTGTAGCTCCACTGTTTTCAATGGAACAATGAAAATTTACCCCAACAGGATATCTGGAACCTTACATAGGGGGCAAAAAAAGAGGTCTCAGTATTGACCATGAGCAGTGCACATATCACCTTTTCACCTTTGTTTTCCATTAATGTTATGAGACTAGGTGAAGGATATCAGACTAAAACCACTAGAATGAAATCCTGTCCCCGTTTAAATCAGTGGGAGTTTTGCCATTAACTTGAATGAGGCCAGGATGTCATTGCTGGCACTGAAGTACAAGTATAGAATGGTTTTGAGCATTCATTTCAAATGCCCTCTTGTTTCCATTAATGTTATTAGTGTATTTTCAGTGTGGATGAAGGACACTAACCAAAAAAGTATGGCATGGGCAGCAGCAGTGCAAGCTTCCCCTTCACCAGCTTGTCAATACATTCTGTTCCAGGTGGATCATATCAATGAGAGAAAGCCCAAGACCATATAACCTTTTTTCCCATGATCTGAACTGTCAGCAAAAGGTGTCATTTTGGTACCAACAAGTTTTGGATACCTACATGTTAGGAGCTGGCCCAAACCCAGTCATTTGATTTCAGTTATCAGGTAGAAATGCTTTTGAGTAGCTTCAACACAGGGTAGAATTGTTAGTGACATAGAAAGAAAAGGATCTTCTCTCATGATAGTTCCCTGAGCCATTCAGTCTCACTTGTATTGCATTTTGGGTAATGTCCTAACCCTTGCAGGAGCACATAAAGACATTTCTCATGTTGTGGCCCACACTCTGTCACCTCATCTTGAGTTTTGTGTACAGCAAATGTGGAGATTCACAGCTGTGCTGCTTTACAGGGCAAAATATTTTTCAGCCACAAGGAAAGTGTTGTTGGAATAATCTGCTAAACCTGAAAAAGAAGACTTTGAAGTGGATTCAATATTCCTTGACCTGTCTGTTTTATGTAATTCTTCTTTCAAACAATCATGGTTTATTGATGCACAATGTACAGTTCAGTTTACATTTTAGAAACTAAATAATGCCACATCATCCTCCCCTTTTTAGTCTGCAAAAATCACAGGGTGTATGAACAAATTGTTATGGTTATTCAAAATGTATCTTTATAGTTTGTGTGTGCAGAAAGAAATATATGTTTCTGGTGTGCTTTAATTATAGGACTGTCAGCATTTATATTTACAATCCCATGCATCAGGAATTTAAAACTTTACCATAAGACTCCCATAAAAAATACTAAGTAAGAATCTTAGTCCAGATTCCTGGTTTCATTTTGCTTTTACTAACTATATTAATCACTCTTGTTTGTCTTGTGTATTGTCTAAATCTCCTTGGCTATGTCTACACTTAAGAATAGTAGTTTAAACTAAATTCAAATTAATTAGTGTGAACTAATTTTGATTAATTTGAATTAACTTAGTTTGAACTAGCATGTCGACACTGGCAATTTAGTTCAAATTAAGGAGGATTTACTTGAACAAAATTAGTGCTTGTCCACAGTGGCTTTCATCAGTTTGAACTAAGGAATTCCTTAGTCTGAACTAAGGAAAACTCAGTCTGAAACAGTAAATCCCAGGCAGTTCCTTCCTGGTCCCATGCAGCCTGGGAGGAAGAAGGTCAAACGGCATTTAATTTGAAATAGCAGCTAGGTCAAAGTAACACATCTACATTAGTTCAAATCAAAGGCAGGTTTTACTATTTCAAACTGAGCTTTCCTTAGTTCAAACTAAGGAATTCCTTAGTTCGAACTGATGAAAGCCACTGTGGACAAGCACTAATTTACTGCAAGTAAATCTTCCTTAATTTGAACTAAATTGCCAGTGTCGACATGACTCTTTGAAATAAAGAAGTCAGTAGAGCTGCCATGGGACTATGCTCCCATTTGGGGTGCAGCTGTGTCTAGTGGATTGAAAACAAGCCAAAGATTCACGCTGAATGTCTAAAAAGCACTTAAGTAATTTAGGTTATGTCCACACATACATTGTTATTTCGAAATAAATTATTTTGCAATGAGTTATTTTGAAATAAGTTCATTCGAATTAAGAAAATGTTAATTTGAATTAAGGGAAAGCCTGCTATTGAAACGGCTGCTATTTCAAAATGGTTATTTCAAAATAAGGCCATTTGGACATGTTGTTTCGAAACAATGGTGTTGTTTCGAAACAACATGTCCAAATGGCCTTATTTTGAAATAACCATTTTGAAATAACAGCTGTTTCAAAATGAATGAGGTTTAAGCTGTTTCGAAATGACGGCTCTTATTTTGAAATACAGAGCCCGTCATTTCAAAATAAGAAAGTGTTGTGTGGACCTGATCCTTTTTATTTTGAAATAACCAGTGTTATTTCGAAATAAAAGAGATGTGTGGACATACCCTTAGACGTCCAGGTTTCAAAAACGATCATGACATTTAAGAGTACACCTGCTTGGAAATTTATCATTGAACATTTTTTGACAAAAACATTGCTTTTTGTCAAAATCAAAATATTTGGAAAAATTGTCATTTTTGACAAAAAATAAGAAAAAATAAAATTATCTTTCTGACAATGCTTGTGTCACATGTTAATATTTTTAACATGTTAGCATCTCACATTGAAATTACTTTTTAATATAATATGCTGAATTGATTTTATACCCACACACAAATCAGTTTTAACAGGTCAAAACCAGGATAATATGCTTTACTGTTTTTCTAAATTAAACATTTTGATCAACGTGAAACGATTTCTTTTACATCACTTCATTTCATAGTAGTATACATAAAATTATATGAATAGAATTTGGAGGGGACTTGGAAGAAAACAAACTCTCTTGTGCCATTATGCAATATGCTACTTTCAGTCTATATGAACAATTCCTAGTGTATGTTTTGGGGTTTTGGAGGTGTGTGTCAGGGCAGGGGCTAGTCTACAGATAGATTTGCTATCACTTTAAACGTAACCTTCTTTTAAGTTACAGAGAAGGTTCATATGTTCATGACCATAGCATTGGAGCATAATATTGGCAACTGTACATGAGGTAAGGAAATATGAAAACACATTTTACATGGAAACATTCTACACATCAAACGTTTTTTCTCCATATGCTTTTATGTGTCCATGCTGCAGAATTGTGTTAAGCATAGCCACAGTAAGACAACCATCCTGACTACAATTCACTGCTGGATTTAGCATAGTTGGATAGGATGGCTGAGAAGAGTAGAACTCAAATGGAAGAAAAAAGCCCCTAAGGATTCTATTCCCAAACAAAGGAATAGAAACCCTTATCCAGCAACCCCACTAGCTGAGCTCTATGAGGGCAGCAGGAATGTAGGTAAAGAGACCTGGGTTTTTGTTATTCATTTTAAAATATAAACCCCTCCTCCCCCGCTTCCCATGGCTTTTTTATTATTCTTTCTGTATTCCTGTAACTCAAAAATTGCTTAGTTGATCAAAGTGACAATTTCCAGGTCCATAATATGGTTCTCTGCATTTGGGATATCTTGGAAAAAAATAATAAGCAACAAGTTTTTACCCTAGAAATACAGTTCCCTGTACCTGTGCCCCATGATATTGTGCTTTTATTTCTTTCCCCAATTAAAATTTCCTGAAGGATTTTTATTGTATTAGTGGATTCATCAATCGAAATAAATATTCCAAATCAGTTTTCTAACAATCCTTTCACTAAAGGTATGTGAGGGAGAGTCTGATGGCTCCAAAGAAGTCATTACATTCCATCAGATCAATAATATTCATTCTTTTTGTAAGTGGTTTTCAAACCACGGGTATGGGACCGGTATCGGGTCACAGACTTTTAGGTTATGTCTACATCTGCAAACTCAGTTTGGACTTGTTAGTCCTTACTAGGAAGCTTGAGCTTAGTTCGAACTAACCCAACGTTAGTTTGAACTAACCTTGTGCTTCTAAGTTTGAACTAACTGTGTGTTTTAGTTTCAGCTAATGCTTAGTTCAAACTAAAATGTGCTGTTACTTCAAACTAAGTTTGAACTAAGCATTAGTCTGGGTCTTGGCCAGACTTAGTTCGAACTAACATTCAAACTAAGGCAGTTAGTCTGGACTAAGTGGTGGTACTAACTAGTTCAAACTAAGTTTTTCTTAGTTCAAACTAGGAAATTTCTTAGTTCAAACTATGGAAAGTTTAGTGTGGCAAAGGGCTAAAGCTGGTCCAGACTAAGCCTCCTTAGTCTGGACTAATTTGCCAATGTATACATTGCCTTAGGTACCAGGTCACGGTGCTCCCTGCTGCCACCACTGAAAGACTGAAATGCACTGTTCAAAGATTTAACTTGTTGTGGAATGGAACACAAATGATTTTTTTTTTCAACTGGGTCCTGAGAGAAAAAGTTTGAAAAACCACTGCTATAGGACACAAACACACAGTGTATGATAGCATGTAAATCCATGAGCTATTGCTTAGGTCTGGGAATGCTACAGTTTCCCAGAGTGACAATTCAGTTACCTTTTATAGACTGAGGAAGGGTTCTGTGTAGTTTGAAAGTTTGTCTCTCTCACCAACAGAAGTTTACCCAATAGAAGTTACTATCTCACTCATCTTCACTCTTTAATGTCCTGATGTCACAATGGCCACAATAACTGGGCATGCTATAATTCCAGGGAAGTAGTATGATTGACTGCATAAATTATAGGAATTTTTAAGGCTCTTCAAGTCTTAACACACTTATTTAAAATAATAAGCTGGATTTTGCAGGCATTGGTCAGGATATGTTTACATTGTGGAGTAAAGGAAATTTAACGTAAATCAGACTTCACCCACAGAGCTACAGAAGTCAGAAGAGCGTGATCACAGCATGTTCTCTGTGTTGGGATACTGCATCCCCACAATCTGTGCTTACATCAAACATCAAAGCAGTGCATAATGGGTAGCTATCCCAAAATGCGACAACCCACAAGGGCATTTAGGAAGGTTGTTGTCCTTCCATGATACAATGTCTTCTATCCCCCTCTCCTTCTTGTACCAGTTCAAACAAACAGACAATCTCCTTTTCATTACATTTTTCAAAAACCCTCCAGTCTGTGCCATGCGATTGCCAAGAAGAAATGGACTCCCCTTACCTCTGCACTATCATTGTGAGTATCATAAACACCTCACAACTTATTCTGCAATATTTTCATGGCAAAGACATAAGCAGAAGTGCTGAAAACTGTAAGGTTACTTAGGCCACCTTACTACAAGACATAGAACAAACAATTCACATTTGCTCCAAACTGCCATGCATCATCTGCGGTCAGTGGAGTGTCTCTTCTGGTCCTGGGAAACAAGCAGTATCTGGCAGGATTGAACAGTTACAAAGTTGTGAAATGATAAGCAATAGTTGCAAAGCATTTGTATGTGAAAGACCTCTTGATGGAGCTTTGTGCAGAGCTGTCCCTAGGCCTAAAATGCATGAATATTCGTTTGAGACATGATTTAACAGGGGAGAAATGGGTGGTCTTTGCTCTATGGACGTTAACAATTTTGAATTACTAATGGTTACTGGGAATCAGTTCAGAGTTGGTAAACCCACCATGGTAGCTGCTGTGATACAAGTGCACTTGGCCACTAATATACTTCTGCTAAGAAGAGTAGTGACTTTGGGAAACGTGCAGGACATCACAGAAGGCTTTTCCACAGTGGCATTCACAAACAGTGGTGGGGGAGGAAGACAATACAAGACACATAGATTCCTGTCTTAGCACCAGACCACCTAACCACAGACACTTCTCATGGTGTGCAGGCCCCGGTGGGTCACAGGAGATGGTTCGCCAGTATCGGTGTGTAGTGGTCTGGAAAGGTGCCTCTTTAGGAATTCAGGTGTGTTCAGCAATATGCATATGGTCACTTTCTTCCCTGACAAAAAAATAAGTATTGGTGATGTTGAAATGCCAATATAGATCCCGGGGGAGCCTGCCTCTCCCTTGTTGCCTAGGTAAATAAGCCATAGATCAGGCACCTGAACAGTGAGAATAAGCGTTTAAATAATAGGCTTGACAGATGCAGAAAGGTGGTGGAATGTACATTTGGAAGTTTAAAGTTAACTTTGCCTGTTTTGTGTTCCATAATGTTTGTGAGATAAAGTGGGAGAAGGTCCTATTGGGTTGGGTTGTGGAGGCAGTTAGGTTGGCCCCAAATCTTGAGCAGGTAGATGCCACTGAAATGCTGAAAGCCAGCCAATAAGACACAATAATGCCTCTGCACTGTGCTTTCCCTTCCCATTCTCTACTCATCCAGCAGCCACACAGTTCCACCCCCAGCCCCAAGATCCCCTACTTGCTAATTCCCTTGCTTTCAAGAAATAAAGAATAATGAATTGTGAAGAAGTATTGCATTGTCTGTGGACTGATAGGGGACATAGAACCAAGTATGGATGTACACACAAAAAAACCCACACATTCCCAGTCCCTAAAAAGGCTGTCTTCTCTTTCTGTGCCCTTCAACTGGCAACAAATGGAGTATGTACTGCACTCCACTCAACCTCCTCCTGGAGTTCTTTGGGGTGGGAGCTAGGGAAGAGAACATTCATTCAGAGTTTTGCAAGGGCTGCAAGTGGAGTTTCTCCTGTCACTGGACTTCTTGAAGCTCAACTGGACACCTCAGTATGTCTGACTGATCCCCCATTATACTGAGCATCTCACCCTGCATTGAATGCTCATATTCCTGGGTTGCCTTTCTGCTTTCCATGTCTGTGCTCAGTTTGTCTGTTAATGAAACCCTGCATGCTCTTAGCTCTCTGTCAACAACCCCAGAAGCATTTACTATCTTACTGAACATACCATTCTGATATGTTTCCCCTCTTTTTATCTGTTACAGGGACTCAGCAGGAATAGTGGAGACTGTCCACTGAATGGGAAGCAAAGCATAAGATATCCATTGTTAACTGGTCCCATGGAATTGAAAATCAATTTTATAATATAAAAAGAACTCTCCTAATATATTCACAAGGCAAGATCCACATACCAGTGTCTAACTACTGCACAGGTCAAAGTGCTGTTCCAGCTATGGTAAGAAAGGGGCTGGAGCATCTAGTTTAGGGACGTCTCTGTTACACATGCAGCACAAGTCCATGAATCTCTGAGTGGCATAGTCATGAAGCTCCCATTATCTTTGCAAAGAACAGTTTGGATGGAAAAGGCAGTCCCAAGGGTTTGGGGTGGGTAGGTGTTAAATATCCCGTGAGAAAAAAATAAGGGCACTCATTTGCAGATGCCTTAGTAACAACATCCTGTGTAGGTTTTTGTGGTTTAATGACCCAAGAAAACATCCATGGCTGTGGAATAACAGACATTTTCAAAAAGTATACTGGGCAGGTACTGAAAGCTGGGTCATCTTTCCTACATGACTATAAATGGTATCTATCTGCTGAGGGTCACACAGGTGAAAAGGGAGGATGTGCTGCAAGCACCTGGGTACAGGCCTGGCCCTCATGCTGCTATGCTGTGTTCTGCAATGTATTCTTCAATGATGCCTGGACAATTAACAATCAAGTTGTGGGGGGAAATGTCCTATCACAGTAGACGAAATAAAGCTGTCTGCCCAAGAAACCTTCTGCAAAGGATTGCAGAACACTTACATGAAAGTTTCTTGGAGATATCTAGGGAGGATTCTTGGAGCATCCTTGTGCATGAAATGATCTTTTCTGGGGTGACTCCTATGCTTAATCACATCAAATATGAGGACGCTCATCCACACCGCCACACACACAATTTTTTTCACTGGTGCAAGAAGCTGGACTGGGGATATAACCATAGAAAAAAAGATTTGCAGTACATACGCAGCAGATGTGCTTTCCCTGGCATCTCAGTCACTCACACTTTTCTGTGTCCTGTTGGGCTGCTCCTACCTAGCAAACAGCTCCTGGCTTTCAAGGAGAAGGGATACCCCACTCATCCACCTCCTGTTCTCTTCCTCCTCTTCTCCATCCACAGACTCATCTTCATTCAATTTTGACCCAGATTCCCCTGAGGTATATATGCGGTGTCATGGTATAGTGGTGGAGTCCCTGACAAGAATCACCTCAGATCTTTGATTTTAATGTGGCATTGCTTCATGCCCTGTTCTGCCTCTTCTCCAACATTCTGCATGATATCTTCTCAGAGATACCCAAATTTCTTTTGCTGGCTCAGAGCTGAACCAGAACAGACTTGTCACCCCAGAGACTAACTGGATCCAAGATTTCAGGTTGACTGCAGGCTGCAATGCATTTGTGGCATTGGAGTCACCATGATCAGTTCTGCTAGTAAGCTCTTTCACGCTGAACAAACAGGTGATGTTCATTCAAAGTTTCTCAGGACTTGAGGGGATGTGTACATGGCCATAGTGCAGCAGAACACAAATATCCAAAGTGGTCACAGCAGAGCATTATGGAATGCCTTTTGGAGGCCAATGACATTGATACGTGTTGCACTCTGCCACTCATTCATCCATATAAGTTGGCTTCAGAGCTATGCCTCTTCAGGATATGCTTTTATTAAGTCAAATTAGTACACGATTTAGATCTGCAGAACAGACCTGCTAATGCAAATGGATGCATTATGTGCTTGATGAAAGCCACGTTCCATCAACTTAGCTTATCAGTATAGATCAGGCCTAAGGCTGAACTCATGTTAACTTCAGTAAAAAGTTGCAAAATATAGGACAAAAACGATTTGCTATGAAAGAAATGATATGACAGTGATTTTGTGATTAATGATACCATACTGATTGATTATCATTGAAAAGGACACTATTAATCTGATCACAGAAAAGTATGGCTTAAGCAACAGAAATAGCAGATTTCTCTATACTGTTGATATATCTAAAACCAACCAGTTTACATGAAAGATTCAACAACTACTATTTTGTTGGGATGTAGTAACAGTGGTGTCAATCCATGCCATCATACTGATGATTTTGTTTCTGGACTCGAGGAATTGGACTTAGTCATCTTCATTCAGGCCACAAAACAGTTGTTAGAGGGTAATGGTTTACATTCAATAATAATAATAATAATAATAATAATAATAATAATAAAAGAATAAATAATAGTCTTGGGTAGAGCCCTGTGAATCCACGGGTATCCACTGCAGATCCGTGGGTATCTGCATCCGCGGGTGTGGGTGCAGATAACCGTGGACCCATTGCTGCAGATCAACTCATGGATGCAGCTTCTATTGTTACCTTATCACAGTGCAATCCATAGCTGAAGCTGCTGCACTGGTCTGTGTCGGCAGCATGCAGGGGAACCAGGAAGCGCTCTGGCCAATCCTAGACTGTGATCTGCCAGCCAATCAGAGTCTCAAGATGGGACTTGGAGACTCACTGTTGGCCTTTGATTGGCTCATTCCTCTGCCCACTTCTTCCTTTTCTTGCTTCCAGTTGGCATGCCATTTCTGTCAATCAGACATTTCATAGGTGGACAAAGAAATCTGATTGATAGCACAGCATGGAAACCACAAACAAGAAGGGAAAAAGTGGGTGGGACCCATGTGGGGAATGAACCAATCAAAGGCTGAATAGCTGAGCCCAAGCTCGGTTGCAGCTGCGGTTACAGATGCAGCTAAACCCTGGCATGCAGATTTTGGATCAGATTAATGTTATCACTGAGCAGATGCGGTTCCACATTTTTGTATCCGTGCAGGGCTCTAGTCTTGGCCTGTTATGAACCTGTTAATGAGGAATTAGGTGATTCTGTAATCGTAGCAGGATCTGACCCAATATCCAATAAAGTTTCCGTGTTGACTTCAATGTGCATTGGAACAGCTCCCCGATGACAAAAAGGAAAAAAAAAATTAAATGATTGATCATAAATGTTCCAAATGATTTATTTTTTTCTGCTTAGAAATAAATATAGACATTTGTAAATACAAAAATACCTCCTGTGTTTAAAAATGCCCTTTAAATTAAAATCATACCAAATAAAACTGAGTATGTGGCTTAAATCTTTAAATGTCAGGAAATTCCGCACTGCTCCTGAAACCATCATTAACACACTTTCTTGTGCCTCAGTACTCTTGATGACGTTATTCCCTAAAAGAGGCCCTCAGAACAGTGGGGGTGACTTTATATTTCCTGTCAGCTAAAAGACCCAGGCACAAGAAGACAGGTTTAACACCAAGATGCTATTTTTACTAACACACACACAAAATTGTCTAATCACAGATCTCCTCTGGTGGTCGCTCGTTTCGAGTCAGCAGGCAATGCCAATGTCATGCTGTGGTCTGCTAGCATGGTGTATCAGATCTGGCATTACAATGAAAACACATAGCCCATTAATCAGAAAGGAGAAAGGGAAAACTATTTTTGGCCTCATATTCATTGTTAAGTACAAATTTGCCTACACACAAATTATTTCCTAAAGCATTTAATTTGTATTTTAACTTCTAAATATATTTTGTGTGTACCTCTATGCAACCCATTCATCTATACCTATAACTTGCTATCTCAATACATCAAGTTTGGGAAATTGTTTAAAAAAAGCGTGGGGGAGTGGTCTGAGTTCCTACTCCAGATTCACCCTTATCAAACCATTTGAAATACTGGTGAAGAAACAGAATCACACAGTAGTCAATCAAACCCTCAAAATATAAATGACTCCTTCAGGACTTGATCGTGTGATCTGTACTCAACCATATCTCACCCTGAAATCTATGGGCCAAATTCTGAAGACTTTACTTAGTCCTTATTCAGGCAAAATTGTCACTGAACTCAGTAGGCTGATCTGAAATCTTTACTCTTGGGTAGAGCATGCCTGATTTTTAGAGACATACTTGACCACTCCTATCTGTGCTAAGCTCAGTTGAAGTTCATATCCTTCAAGGTGACTGAGACCACTGGAAGATGTTCAACACTCTAATGATCAAGACCTAATGACTTCATCTTTCACATATGTTTAGCTTCATTTACATGCCTAGTCCCATTGCACGTAATTGAACTGTCACTTGTATGTGTGCAAACATTTGCACGACTGAGGCCTTAGACTACAAGATGCTTCTAAGCCTTTTAATGAAATTTTAAAGGAAGAGCACAGGGCTGAGAGTCAGAGACTCCCACGTTCTGGTATGGTTTTTGGGTTAATCACTTCCCCATATCTCCTTTACGTGTTTTTTTTTTGGGGGGGCGGAGGTGAAGAATCAATAGTTTATTACACAGTCAGTCTGTGTGTGTGTGTGTGTGTGTGTGTGTGTGTGTGTAGCAAAGCACAATGGACCCCTCTGCCACCTCAGCTGTAAACAACTATAGAAGTTTTCTTTCATAAAATTTTCAGCATTTATTCACAATTTTCTGCATTCTAAAGAAATGGTATGCATTTTCTCTCAGAGGTACTGCATCAACACAGCAGTTTGTTTCATTAAGTGTTAGCTGCTCAGCATGTGTCACAAAATTAAAGTTTAGAAGATGAATCATACACAAGGGTGGAGGTCAAGGGGTAGTTTATTTTATGAATGCCACTAACAGACATAATATTTCTCTGAATCAAGGAAAGAATTTACTCTCATTATTTCAAGTCTCTGTACAATAAAAGGGATCTATTCTTCCCCAGGCATTTTGTTTATAAAATTGATATTTATAAAGTGTGTGTTTGGAAATCCTCTCATTTTGTTATTTTTCTACTGTAGCTTTTCTTAAGCGACAGTAGTTTGCATGCTTGAAGTGTCAAGGGTAGGATTCATAAATTTAAGTTATTTTTAGAGGGAATCAAAGATGGGGTAGAGGTGGTCAAGGAACTGTTTAACAGTTGTTCAGTAAAATTGATAGGATTATTTGAAATTGAGTCAATAAAGTTTATAATGTGAGCTAAACATTATAAGCTGGCCAGGGCAAATGTATCAAATAAGTCACAAAGTGTCACCTCTTTGATAAACTTATTTGGATTCTCAAAGTATTAACTAAACTCTTACCAAGTGCTAGTTACAGTATCTGGAAAGGTAACAAGAAATGCATTAACTTGTCATGGACTAATGAATTTAAATGGTCATTATTACATTCAATAGTCAATTTGTATCATGGCTGGTGCAGTGACAGAGATGTAAGACAATGCTTAGTGCAAATTCTGCACGTTTTCTGCTGACCAGGGCATGAGTTCTCCAGGAGTCCAGTACTACCCAACTCTGTTACCAGCTAAAACTCACTAGCTATGGCAGCATACAATGTAGTTAACTGCAGACCAGGTATACTCCTGAGCTTGCAACTCATGTTCCTGCCTGCAGCATCCCTTTGAGCATGATGGTGACATTCTGCTTCTTTCCCCATGTCCCTTTTCCATATCAGTGTAGGAGAAGGAGGAGTTAATCCTAATTATTAATGGATGAAAATGGATTGAAGAAAGGAGGGGTTATTATTTTTCTGGTAAATTTTAAAAGATGGGTGATTCTCATCCGTGGAGTAAGCCTACCCCATTGTCACCTGGTAGGGAAAACTGAAGGAGTGTGGGGGATGGGGTGCCTCCATGGCTTTGCTTGGTTCCTGGGATTCTCTCGGGTTGTTGTAGCCTTGACATGCTCTGGTAAGCTGTCTCCTGGGTCTTGTTAACACAACCTAATGGCCAGAATCAGTAGCAGGCCCTGAGATCAGGGCACCACAAGCTAGTGGCCTGTGTCAACAGCAGGGTTACATCTACTATGGGGTGTGATACCCAGGTGGGAGTGCTCAGGTCCTCCCACTCCACTGAGCCCCAGTCCAGGGCCCTATCTGTGTCTGGTGTACAGCACCACGTCAGTGGAAATATGGACCAAAACACACTGTCTTTGGCTATGTCTACACGCAAGGTTTTATTTCAAAATAAGTCATTCTGAAATGATTATTTCGAAATAAAACCTTTATTTCAAAAAACCAACATGATTTGAAATTCCTCCCAGGGTGCTTAGCATTTTTTTAATTCGAAATAAGATATTTCGAAATAAGGTGTTGTTTCGAAACAAGTTGTTTCAACACAACTTGTTTCGAAATAACCCTGTGTGTGTGAACACAGCCGTAGACCTAATTTATTTTATTTTGAAATAACGAGTGTTATTTCGAAATAAAAGTGCCGTGTAGACATAGCCCCTGATCCCACACTGCACCTGGTTCCATCATTCAGTCCCCTTAGGCTAATTCGTACTCGGTCACTGTAGAGGTCTGTCTACTCTCACTTTCTGTACCTTCTGCATCCCTGAAGAGCCCTGGGGTCTGCTGGCAGTAGTGAGCTCCTAGGCATCTCCCTCTGGGAGGTTGACAGGGAGTAGCTGCTCTTCAGTGAGGTCTCTGGAGTTACTCCCTGTCACTGGCAGGGGCTGATACAGCTGCTAGGAGGGAGCCTTCAGTATACATCCAACTCACTGGTCAGCCATAAATGAGCTGAGTTGCTCACTTTTATATTGGGGAAGCAGTTGCAGCATGTCCAGAAGGGCCTAAAGGGTGGGACTTCTGCTGCCCACAAATTATGGTGGGTTCTTTAGCACGAGGCAATCCCACCTCTTCACACGCACTTCATGAGGAGCCATGGGGGATGGTCTGTCCATTTCTCCTCCTCCAAGCTGGAGAAGAAATTCACACTAGCATGTCTTTTAGCAGGTTGATGCGTCACCTGAAAGTCATATGACTGTAGGGCTAGATGCCAATGCATAATCTGGGGACTGGTATATTTCATAGCATGTAACCATCTTAGGGATGTAACCAATGTGAAGGATGACCTGAGAAGATGATAGTGGAAGGCATCAATGTCCCACTTTGCCCTGAAAGTCTCTTTTTCGATCATTGAATGTTGGGTTTCTCAGTGGAACAATTTACTACATAAATATAATAGAGGATGTTCCTCTTCATTGACCCCTTGAGAGAGCACAGCTCCAAGTCCAACCCTGGAGGCACTGGTCTGAAGCACAAGCCCTTTGTCAAAGTCAGAGTGTACAAGTACTGGTTCCCACATCAGCTACTCATTCAAAGTCAGAAATGCCTTCTCAAATTGTTCTTTCCATCACGTTTGTTTGGGTTTTAAGTTCTTGATCAGATCAGACAGGGAGACTGAAATCATCACAAAATTTGGCACAAACTGACCATAATAGCCAGCCACTTACCTGTCTCTTGATTTTTGGCATCAGAGTGTTAGACTGGGCACAGATCTTGTTGACAAGAGGTTGCAGCATACCACTTCCCACCACATACTTGAGGTATGTTCTTCTGTCTCAGATGATGTTTGGTGGGATTGACAGTCAGGTTAGCTTCCCTGAAGGCCTTGAGTACCTGAGTGAAGTACTGCAGGTGGGCCTCCCAGCTGTTACTATAGGCCAATACGTCATCTATGTTGGCTGCTGCATATTGGTCATGAGGCTGTAGCACTTTCTTCATTAGTTTTTTGAAGGTGACAGCCAATACCCTTTAGTCAGGTCTAGCATAAACAGGAATTTGGCCCATCCTAGCTATTTCAGGAGTTTGCCTATGTGGGAAATCAATTATGTGTTGAACCAGCATGTGGCATTAACCTTCCAAGAGTCCATGCAGAACTGCAGGACTCCATGCAGTTTGGACACTGGATTGCACCATTTGCTCTTCTATTTCTTGACAATCATCATCTCAAGGATGGCCTTCAGTTCTTGCTGAATGGCTGCCCACATAGAATCATAG